>JAOXNO010000011.1:3854645-3925668 GCA_028565335.1 Limnodromus scolopaceus | reverse complement strand
GGAAGTCGTGGCTGCCCCATCCCTGGAAGTGTTCAAGGCCAGGCTGGATGGGGCTTTGAGCAACCTGCTCTAGTGGAGGTGTTGGGGGATTGGAACTAGATGATCTCTAAGGTCCCTTCCAAACCAAACCATTCTATGATTCTGTGATATTTGTCTCATATTGGGGAGCTCAAAACCGGGCACAGTACTTCACATGTGATCTCACCAGTGCCGAGCAGAGATGAAGGATCCCTTGACCTGCTACCTCCACTCTTCCTAAGGCAGCCCAGGATTCTGCCGGCCACCTTTGCCACAAGGGCACATTCCTGGCTTGCATTCACTGTGTTGTCCTGCAGAAGCCCAGATATTTTAGCTGCAAAGCAGAAAGGATATAAGGTGCAGGACTCACAGGACACGAGAAAAGACTCCAGAGCTAGTGCAGGAACACAGGCAAACACAACTCCCTGGTAGGAAAGCTCAAGCTAGAAAAGGACCTCAAGCCCTGATGCAGAAGTAAGGTTTCCTGGACAAGCTGCAGCTTCTTGGCGCCTCACTTCTGTCCTTTTCAATTTATGTAAGAAAACCTGCATGCCTCGGGGATGCATATGTAAAGCTTACAGAGGGAACAACAAAACTATAGAGAAATCAGAGCCAGCCTTCTCAGAGGTGCACAATAGTGTGGATGAGAGACAATAGACAAGTTCTAAAAATGGGAATTCTGGTCAGATAAAAGGAAAAAATTTCACTGTTGGGCTGAGCAGCCCAATGTAAGCTGAGCCTCCTTTGAGCCAGAGACCTCCAGAAATCCCTTCTGATTTATACTCTTCTGTGACAAGCTCTTAAGTCTTACAGGAGGTCAAGGAGATACCTGTGAGACTCAAGCCCCACTCCCTAAGCCTTAGGTCTTCCTGCTTCCCTGCAGCTTCCAGATACCCAGAAAAAAGCACATACTGTTCTTCTCCCACTGCCTTCTCTACAGAAAAGTTTTTAAGTGCCACAGTTTGGTTTCAGCAGCCGTGACACACAAACTGTGTACACAGCTGCTCCATTGGGGTGGTGGGCTCTTCTGTGATTAAGTCCATTGTAATGTCTGGCAGCCATCTGTCAGCCACATCTACAGCAAACCCCAGCTCTCCCAGCATGTGTGGTCTGTGGGGATAACTAAGCATATCATTTATTTGATGAATTCAACTTTTTTTTTTTTTACTGCTGACAGTATCTGTGAGGTCACAGCTGTCTCCAGTTTCACCCCAGTACCAGCTTTTTTTTTTTTTAATTTTTCTCTCCATATGATGGAAAAAACAAGGTGTTTTAACCAGATACATCACCTGATACTGCTTCTTGACTGCCTGAAGTTGCAAGTAAAGGCCTATCTACTTAACATTAAGTTTTCCCCAATATTTACTTGGGTAACACTGAAACTTATTTCAAAGTACCAGAAAAACAACTGAATCAGTAACTGATCACAGAAAGTGGCACAAAAAGGGGCAAAGCAAATGAGCTAAGGTAAAGCACAGTACTTTACATTAGCCAGCAATGCTCTGATTTGGGGAATTGAAACAAGAACTGGGGAGCTCAAACACTCCGGTTTCCTTTGTTTCCATACCCTATTGGTGATCCTGGAAATACATATAAACCCAGGCTCGCAGGGAGGTACCCTCTGTGCAAAAGCCACAAAAATATGCTTTCCTCCAAGTTGAAATCAACTTTTTATATTATTGCCATTCAGTGTTCCAGTGGGTTAATTTTGTCTTCAAAAATTCCCAATGTTCTGGAGCCGGAATTGCCACAAAAAGCCGCCAAATATTTGGCTAGTCTCTGCAGTACTCATGGGTTTTTGCTGGTTTGGCTTCTCTAGGAAAAAAAGTATTTTCTTTAATAGGAGCTGACACAGCTTCTCCCCCTCTGCTTTAAGAAGGCGTTTTCAGTCAGAAGGAAGACTGAATAAAAACACTGTCTAAACTGAGCTCTCCGATCTTCCTCTGCCTCCCCAAGCTGCTGTTCAGCCTCATATCCTTCACCAAGGGCATACACAGCTGCAGGTCCTCAGTACCTCTGCAAACCAGCCATCAAAACACCTCAACTCTAACTTGTTTGTCCTTTACCTTGCACATTCAGAAGCTGTAGATAACTCAAGCCTATCTATTACTCCTCAGGGACTTGGATATCACCAAAGAGACACAGAAAAGGACAAAGAAAAGGAAATACATTCAATTAAGTCTATCACTTATTTACTTTTAAGCCTTATGGGCTTCACCCAGTAGCAGTCAATTAACTACTTTCATATTGCATAAGCAAAAACATCCTTAACACTACCCTTCCCCAGTGTGACTTGTGCACATTGTACAATTAAAAGGACAAGTTCATGACTCCCGTTGACCCTCAGATCTCAGTGTTCTTTTCACAGCTGTACAGTGAAGCTCCTAAGTATCACTGTTTTCAGTTTGCAAAGGAAAAAAGCAGATATGGAAAGCTCAATTTGCCCATGCATAACTAGGGACACAAGATTGACCAAGGTCCCGAGGAATCACTGGCAGGGTTGGGAGCAATATCTGCAATTCACAAGGTCCACCCAAATCAAGCCACACGCTGGAAACACCTCTGGACTGGCTGCTTGCAGAAGACAGGAGTTCTCAGTGCCCTGAACCACCAGGCCAAGCTTTAACTCCAGCTAAATCAACTTATTTTATAAAAAGCAAAAAAACCTGGGCTGTAAGTTACATTGAGCCTCATGCAAATTACCACTCAGTGCCAAAAACCTATGGAAAAAAGATATATTCCCACTGTGCTGACTTCTACAGAGAATGGCACCCTAGATACAGACCACGGCAGCGGGGGGAGGGATCAGCTCATGTCAGCTCATTACTTCTAGTTTCCAAATAGGACAGAAAGTGAAGCCAGCACAGAGCTCAAGCTGCAAGGAGGTAGCTGGCTTCTTGCCCGATACATCGGTTCATTTTTCTGAGGCCCCTTCAAGCTTCACATTGCTAAAAAAGGAAGTTGGAAAATGTTCTACTGGAAACAAGAAATGCTGCATCTCTCCCTCTCGCTCCCTGCCTGGAAAGAACATCTCCAAGGTAAGCTTCAGCTACCCAAAGGAAGAGGAGCATGATTTAATCTGATTCTTTGCTTCTTAAGGGAAGCATGGGAATAGTGACCAGCCATCGGCCATTCTTAACACTCATCGTATTCCTGGCTGCTGCTAAAGAACTTGGCTGTAAAATACAGGTGTCAGGTTGTACCATGTCCCCTCCAGCTCTTAGAGAAACTCCAGATCCCAGAGAAAAACAGTCCGTTTCTTTTACACTCAGTGCTGGTGCCACATGAGCACAACTGGCAACTGACCATGTCTCCTTCTGAACCCTGCACAATTGTTACAAAACCTAAATATTTTCCCATTATTACTAAAAACGGCAACAAAATAAATCCCTATTCAGACTACAAGAGCCAGGTTTTCCTGCAAGGCTTCTTCTGCCTGGAACCACCATAGCACAGGGAACAAGCACCCCAGAACAACTCCTCAGCACTGCTGCAAACATCCCAGTGGTCCCTTTCATCTTCAACCCCATTGTGCTGATTAGGAAACCAGTGTCACCAGTACTGCGTTGGTTTTGACATTGTGACACTAGTTCATTGGATGGAGAACAGAACAGCTGCTTTACCCCAAGCTATGAAGCAGTGAATTCCAAGGAAACCCCTTGTCCTTTCAAAACCAGCCTCCCCTCCCTGCACCAGAGTTTGGGTCCGGCAGGGGGGGAAGGCAGTTACACAACTGCTGCAGGAACCGAGGGGGAGAATGAATGTCAAAACTTGCTAAAACATGAACCCGGGAGCCTTGCGGATTCAGTCTCTAACATCCATCAAACATGATTAATTTTAATGTCACAACATTTTAATGTCAATTACTTTTAATGTCACTGCTTCTTACTAGTGCAACCACATTTTAGAGCTGATAAGAGATTCCCCCAAAAGAACTTTTAAGATCGAATAAATAAACAATCAAAAATAAATGCGACAAACACAAGCAGCAGCCTGGTGCCTCCCTGCTATTGTAAAGCTCTTGATGTGGTGAATCTGACTATTTCAAAGCTGAGGCAGTTGACAAACAGAGCATCTGAGGCTTTCATGTTTAGGGCCAAATTGCTACTTAGTAAAAATTTGCTTCTACTCCCGTTTCTCTGACTGCATAGTTTGGCTAATTCAAGATGTCTGTTAGACACGTGGCTCGATAATATTTACATTAGGCTAAGCCCTCAGACAAGGATATATTTTGTTTAGATGCTGCATAGAGAGTAACAGAGTCATGATTGCGGGTATCTTAAAATATGTGTATAAAAGGAGAGACAACAGGCAAGTTGAGACTGATGAGCAAAATCACAGAAGAGGACTTGAAGCTTAAAATCCTTAGGTTATCAAGTGGCTGGGGAAAAACTGGACAGCTGAAGAATTTTTCAAATCAACAGGGATGTTAACTCCTCACATCATTTCAAAGCCATTCAAACACTGTAAATTTAAAAGCCTGTACTTTGATTCAAATCTCTCTGGTTTTATATGCTCTTTGGCAGAGACTGAGGAGCAGCAGATAGGTGGGAAAAGAAATAGCACAGAACAAGTAGAAAGAAGGACAAGGAAAGACCATACTCTGTACCTATATATGTACAGTACTTGCTTGTTGTGTGCTTCTCTGGAAAGCTGTTAAAAGCATCCTCCTCTTGATGTAGGTTTCAAATAGCTGTATATCCAGAAAGTCAATTGTTTTTAAAGACTTGATTCAAGCTGAAAAAAAACTTGGGAGTATAAACAACAGGAAAAATTGATACTTGAACTTCTGTTAAGCATTTTTTTTTAAATAGTGGGAGAGATTGACAAAGCCTCAAATCCCATGGGGTTTCTCAAAACAACAAGAGAAGCCTTGTACATATCTTTAGAATAAATTATAAGACTGAGGATAAGCGAGGTCTCTATTCTAATATGAAACTTAGATGGATAAGAAAAAATATGTTTACAGACAAACTACAGAAAACAAAATTGCAGAGTAAGTCAGGCACCTGCATGGTGTTTTTTAGAGCCTAAGATCTGACTTAGTCCACTCATTATGAAGATACACTTGTCCACCCACATTCGCACTTGCCACCTCACTTAATGGGAATGCACTATGCAGCTCTGTGGAACTCCTGCAGTTTTGCTTCAGAAAGCATATTTTTTTAGCACACAACAGTTCAATGGGATATTTTAAGTGCATAGTTCCATCAACATTAGCAAATTAAGTCTCAACCCATAATACAATTGTAAGAATGAAATGCAGCATTTATTAATAGATTTTCCAAGCCAGAACAGATGAGTTTTGATCATCCAAGTTTTCAGTACAGCAGAGACCACAGAACATCACTGTGATATTTGCACAGTTCAACAGGTCTATTCCAAGAAATAGCCCTGCTTGCTCCACTGATAGACTGCTTCAGTGGCACATTAAACTCCCTGATAATTCCTCAAATTTTAACTTCTGTCTTGCATTTGTCAAGGTTCAACTTCTAGCTACCAGCTCTTGAAGCGTTCTAGATTACAGAGCCCTCCGAGAACAGTTATCTAATAAAGACAGCAGGGGCTGCCCTGATCTTGGACTCCATCAGGGAAGGGGGAGGTTTCACACAACCCAGCCCTAGCTGTCAGTCCACGTTAGGATCCAGGGCTCATTCAGAACCAAGGGTGGGATTTACATAACTTGATGAGTTTAATTGTCTCTCTCTTTTCAGGAAATCAATCACAGCACCCTGCCTCTTGATCCGGGCAAAGTGTCTGTCATGTCATCCTCGCATCCGTGTTCGCCTGGACATATTGGTGCTCATCAAATAAAGGTTTACTATAAAAGGTAATCAGGTAAGACAAGAGGTGCCAAGAGATACCAGACAGCACATTCTGATAGAGGTTTGTGTATATCTGACAGCATGCACAGCCCAGAGTCATCTCCCAGTCTTAAGCAATTCACATTCCTTCCTTGAGCTAAACCCCACTGGGATGCTTTGTTTCAACAAGCTGAAAAGCAGCCTCGTGCCAGGGGAGTACTGCAGAGACCTCTACCCTGACCCACACTAAGCAAGACTCCAGGCACAAGCTCCTAAAGCACCACATTCCAATTATTTACACATTCCCTCTATTCTGAACCAGTCAGAGGAAAAAAAAGCATGGCTGTGAGGCTGCAGGGAGATCTGGAAGGCCAGCTCCTCACAAGACCATCCGAGGCTACGTCAAAGTCCACAAAGTCAAAGCTCAAATTCCTCAACAGGTTCCCCAGCCTATTTTTGTTTCAACTCCTCTATCAATCTGAGAAATTATCCAGCCTGTCTTCTCTGTTACAGCCAGCTCAGATGCACTGAAGTTCAGCAGTTCAGACCTATATACTCACTCGACCGCTGTCCATGCTGTTTATTTATACTCTGGTATCAGCCATGAAACATGTTTTCCAGTACAATCTCATCAGTAAGGTCAAACCAAAACACACCTTAGGCCAATTTCCTCCATAGACTGGTTCTCTATTTTCCATGGCAAGCTGCATACACCAGGTCAAGGATGCGCATTTGCTAAATAGCATCCCAATTATTTTTCATTTGTGCACGTTACTTCTGCCATGCACTTCCAATCCATTAGAAAACAGACTTGCAGTCCCAGCGGGGTTGTAGTATAACAGAACACCTGCAGGGCCAGCAAAACCTGACACACTGTCCTTTCCCACAACCCGAGAACAGCAAAGCCAAGACTTGAGTTCGCAGTTCTTTAAACAGACTTTTCCCTTCTGGAAAGATCTCGTCCCACAGGGCAGAGACTATCCAGACTATTTCTGAAACTGGCATCATTAGTGGCTATTCCCCCCTGGTGAGAAGACACCATGGTACACACCTAGTGCTTGAATATTACAGACTGGCGCAAAGGCAGAAGACCCATTTTGCTCAGGAATGTATATTAAAAAAAGGAGCAACTGTTCAGGAAGACATTAGATATTTAATAAGCTCAATCACAAGTCACATTATGCGTTTATATACTTGAAGTAATGAATCTAATTTTCCCCTAACTGCCTAATATTTGGCGATAAGTTTCCCACATAAGCACGTGATTCCACATACTATCAGTTATGGATTTTCTTCCACCTGGAGGAACTGGATCATTTTGGAGTGAAACGGTCATTTAGATTAACTGTGAGTCTCGTCTGGGCCAGTTATTCCTAGCTCCTTATTTCCAAGTTTGCTGTCAGGCAGGAAGAGTCTGACTCACTGGCTGAATCTATGTAAGAAGAAGTGAAATACTTATTAGGCTTACCGTAGAGTTTCTAAAGCATCTGTCAGTCTGATGCAATTGTGACAGCTCACAGAACTGAATCAAGGGCATGAATAACTGTGACGAAGCTATGGGCCACAGGAGAAAGTGTGGCCAAATGAGTACATTAGCCACTTGCTGACTATGAACAACAGGAAAAATCTGGCCAGGGAAGGGTCCCTTTTTCACTCTGTTCCTGTATTATTTCTTCAGACAAGCTTCCTAATAATAATTGGAAACAAAGTAACAGGCTAAGTGGGTAATCTAACCCTTATTGTACCTCTTATTCTGTAACACATCCTTATTAGACACTGGCATTCTGACCAGGACACAGTTTTAAGGCGTGAATCTTACACTGATAATTAACATGCCTATTTGCTCTTTGGTTGCCATATCTAGAGTGACAGGAGATATACACCCCTCATTTCCCTGTTACTTACCCTCCCAGCCTCTGCCTCCTGCGTTTCCTCAGCCCAGCAAGCTCAAATGGAAAAGCTGCAACAGCTCCACAACACTGAAAATAGTTTATTATGTTTGCCTAGTGGAGAAGGGAAAAGAAATCAAATGGCTCCGTCCTGTAGATAACAGCAGTTCATCGGCCCCAGACCACACAAGTCTCCACATCCGGCCCTCATTAACATCTAAAAACAAAACTAGAGAATCTGTCTGCCAGGCAATGGGTCTTACTTGACATTTATGCAGAATAAGCCAAATAAGATGTGCCCACTTGCAGGGTCCCTATTGATCCTCAAGGATCATTTGGGATGATTATAGGGACCAGCATGATTAGAGCAGGCATAACAGGGTTTGGTGAGTAAGATTTACAGTCTGGTTTGTGGTGAGGCCAATTCCCTTGATCAGGCAGCTGCTTCTGGCATCCTTCAGGACAGAAACTGCTGGTTGGGGCTGGGGGGTGGTGCAAGGGGAGGGACATTGTCACGGGTTTGCTCAGAAATGTTTTATTCAGGCTGTTTATCCTCAAAAGAACATTTTCCTTTTAGATTAAATTATCTGGATTCTGTTTATTCTAAACACAGGAGACAGGACTCACGCATTTCCTCTTTTAGGAAGTATGGCTGAGTGTATTTCCTACAAAATTTATAATTTGTATGGCTCCTGAAGATTTCAAACTCTTCTTCCCATGCTGAAAGAACTGGCACTGTCAGAGCACAGTTACATCCCAGTGGCATGAAACACAAATGCAAACAGACAACAGCTATAAGCTCTTTGGAAAGGGAAGGCTGACAAAAACCATAATCAAACTATTTACCAATACTGTGCATTGTTTTGTCTAAAGACCATAAACCACATTATCTAATGAGACATTTCCCTTTCTACAAATGGGGAAACCAAGGCTCCAAAAGGACTTTTCAAACCACATGCTGGAATTACAGTTGAAATGAGACAAATTAATGAACAACAGATCTGAACCTTACCAATGAAAAGTTTTCATTCTAGTAAGACAGAGTCACTACTGGAACTGGAAGCAAAACCACAGATTCCTGCCTTCCCATCTCTTCTCTTTCCAAATCTAACTCTCTTGCTGTAAAGACACTATCAAGTTTTGCATGCCATTTTCCATGCATTAGTCACATTCCTCTTCCTATAGGAAGTTGCCATCTCCACCTGAAGCACAAAGGCAGTGTCTTTCTCAGCCTTCCAGGAGACCTGAAAGCCAGATAATGAACAGAGCTCCTCTGCCCACAAGGCTAACTGGTCTCAACATTCACAGCACAGCTCAGGAGTGATGCAAGTCTAATGTTCCAGTATCTTTTATCTCTCACAGCTGCCTAGAACATCTTTCCTGGCATCTACTCTGAATGTTCATATATTATGCACTGCTTCTGGAGCAGAGTGGGACATAGAGAATATATGAACAGTGACTGCTATTTAAAATGTCTGCAGAAATAACACTTATCTACTACATCAAGTCTTCCCTGTCTGCAGTATATGACCATAACTGATGGTGGGTGTTTATAAAGCATGCATAATCATTACCTGCTCAATTGCTGCTATAACGCATGGTTGGCACTAAGTGCTGCCCATCGTGGGGCTCCACCAGCTGTACTGGGGGAATTCTTCATGTTTTAATTCTGCATCATAATCAGGCCCTAATTTTATGCATATTGGCTCAGGATATTTTTCCTTTCTTTTGCATTGTCAGTCTGCTTGCCACATCCTTGCTGAAGGGGATTCCTCACTTTAAGTCCTTCTCTTGGTAGGGCAGGATGGCCTCTTTTGGTTGAGGATTATAGACTCTGACAGTGCTGACACAGAAAAATAAAACCCCAGAATGATTTAAAGCAATGAGCAGGGCTGTTCCCTCAAGATGAGGAATATATAGCTACTACTGTCCTTTCCTCCTGTAACTCAGACCCATTCTAAACCTGGCTACTTAAAGACCTTATCCAGAGAGAGCAGGTCTCAGACTCTTTGACAGCCTCCACCTCATCAATGCACTCTTCATTCACTGATAAGATTATCAATTTTTAGTAATAAAGAGACCACACACTGCGAACTAAAGCATTTATGGACCAGTATCACAACACAAATGATACTAACTGGGACATGAAGTCATAAAGGGATGAAGAGGCTTGGATATACACAATAAAAGCAAAGAATGTCAAAACTCCTAAATCCAGGGCAAACAGATCATACTGCCAGGCAGATCCATAGTGAAAGGGTGTTAGAAGACACCTTTTCAAGAAGAGAGTATAGAGAGAGCTCAGTTCCAATCTACTCCACACAGATGCTTGAGAAAAACACAATATTTTTTTTCAGTGGATTTTCTCCATTCTGCTTATACAAGATCATCATAAAAATGAAGCAGCATTTAAATCAGCAGCAAGGATGGAAAAGTAGTGCCAATTCCTCCCTGAAGAAGCTTCTCCCTTGCAGGAACAGGAAATTCATTTCCCTTCCAAGGGCTAAGGATGTTCCTGTGCCAGACTCACTGCATCAGGTGCTTCCAGCGTAGAGAGATTTTCCACCCCACTGCTAGAACCTGGAGACATACAGCAAACATCCCAGACCCCATCAAAGGCTTATGAAGCCCCAAACCACAAGAAAAGATATGCCTATAGAGTTGAAAGTTTCAGCACACTCAAAGCATGGCTCATTGGCACGAAGGACGCCAGCAGGTATTGAAGCTGCTGTTTTTCTGGGTAGGCTGGGTTTTCCACGCACATTGTTGTAGGAAAGGAAATACTGAGGACAGAGACTAAAAGGAAAGCTGTAGCCAGAAGCAAAGCAACACATGGTTTTGTACCACATAGTATGGAAGAGGCTGCAACTCTGCTCTGTAAAGTAGGGAATACAGGCAGGAAGGGGCAAGGTTCTTAGATACATCATATGCCATTGCAAAGTGATAGGAAGTATTTGCATTCAAAGGATTCTCCTCAGGGAAGGCAGCTTTTGTCAAAGCGAAGGACATGCCTCTGCCCAGCACAGCCTCCTCCAAGCAAGAGTTTTAAAGTACATAGAATGTGCCCAGTACAGCTCTTTAAGGAATAGTAAATAACTTACAGGAAACAACTGGATTTTGCTTTTACTGTTCACTTAACATATGTCTAAGTTGGGGTAGGGTGTGCCATACACCACTATTATATTCTATAAAACTAAGCATGTGTGGATTGTTAGTGCGTTGGTTTCTGGAAACAAACGGAACAGGGAACAGTCCACATCTTCAGTAGTCCTCAGAGAACCACTAAGAAGATAAACAAATGACAAAATGCCAATTTTATCTTCAAACATTGCCTTCAAACCAAGCCTGGATGTCTTTCTGCAAGAAATATTTTACTCAAGTAAAATGAACGCAAAGATAACAACAATTAAATCCTCTGCCCTCCAATATTCCCTAGCAATCTTCATCACTGCCCTCAATTTTGTTCTAAGTTTACCTTTGAAGAGGGGCAGAGTTCTTTCTGCAAGAGTACTTGAAAATCCCTGTCACTGTGTGTATATCAAGACATCTCAAAGCTTTCTCAGATATGCCTGTAAAATAGATAGCTGTTACATTTCTCTTCTGTGCCTTTAATGTGCGAACACCTAGAGATGCTGAGAAGTTCAATCATCCTAACTGCACACTACAGGACTGCTCAGTAATTAGGACCATTAGCAAAGTATAATAAACTTCTGAGCAGATACTGCTTTGTGATCTGGCCAGAACAAGCCCAATTTACATAAGCCCACAACGAGTAAGCCCCCTGAGGATCCCATGTGAATATTTTGGGTTCCCAACTTTTCTGCCTTCTCACTGCATGAATTTATGCTCTGGAATTACACTAATAGATGCTAACCTGGTCCTAGCTTGTTTAGACAGCGAGCAGGAAGAAAAGTAGATTTAAGACATTCTGGATTGCTCTGCAGCTTCCAGGTCCGCAGTGTTGTAGGGAACAGTGCAAACAGGCAAAGAAACAGTCCCTGCCTCAGAGCAGCTACAACCCAGAAAATACCATCCTAAATAGTTCCATCTGGTGTAACAGGGCCCAATTTGTTCCATTCACATCCTGGTTTTGGCTTTCCTCCTCTCTTCTGGTGCTTTCACAGCAGAGGATATGGAGCAGGGGAAGATGCTCGCTGACAACTCCAAAGAAAAAGAACCACTACATTCAATGCCTTTTACTAATGGATATGTATTCATTGCTATCCCACAATGGAAGCAACATGCCCAGGGCATTACTAAATAGGAAAAAGATGCAAGCTCAAATAATTAGAGGGAAAAGTATCGTGCAATGCAGGATCATTAGCTCCAGAGCAGAGGAGCACAGAGTTTTGAACTTTTCTTGTACCAGGTCATATTGGGTCTGAATTAATGCACAGCTGCAGAATTGTCTCCTCTGTGTACTCCAGGGGTAGCCCTGGGCTAAATGGAAGGAGCTGTGACAAAGCTGGATAAGCTGGGATCCATTTGTGGCACTGATGGGAAGATTCTTCAGCCATTAAACTACTGCCTAACATGTCTTAACAGACTATCACTTTGGACTTCTGCAGCTCTATTTCTACAGTGATTTCAAAGCACTTTACAGCTCTTGAGGGAAAGGCTGCTACTTTTGTGAGTGCTCTTGCACTTACCCTGAAAAACAGCAGCTGAGGCACAAAGCAGTGGAAGCCAGTATTTCCTAATGCACCCCCAAAATTTTGAATGCTTAAAGGATGCCCGACAGCACATAGTTGGTGTGACCAAGCTCATGTGTCCCTGGACTCGCACCTTCAAAAGTACTGACCCTTTGAAACACTTAAAGGGGAGACACTCAAAACTAACAGGCATTTAAAAATGGAGCCTGAATTGCTAAATCACTGAGTCACTGGCCAAACCAAGAATGGAATCTGGACATCCAGAATGCTGCTTTGACCAGAAAGCACTCAAAGCCGCTTAAAATCCCCCTTTGGAAAAGAAATTTTTAGAAAAATCACAGCATTTGCTAACACAAAAGCTATGCTTTGTCTGGTTAAAATTCCCTTTGTCTCCAAGCAAGAGCTTGAAACAATGGAAATGAAGAGGGGTTTTGCCCACAGCACAGACCACAGTAGAACAGGACAAAGCTGTACTGTGGAAACAATCATCCAGATTGGATGGATTCAGTAAAACAGTTCCTTATGTGAGATGTGGAGACTCCTAAGGAATTTGCACAAAGCTCTCTGCAAGTGCCACCTCAGGAATCTACCTACTCAAGGCATCGAAACAGAAAATGTCACAAAAACATCAGAGCTGACGACCAGGAATTCTTTGAAGGCCTCAAAACAAGAATAATGCCAAATTGCTCACCTGGAATTGAATTTCTAAACTTTGCTGACAAAATGTACATGGTCTGCTTTGTGCTCAAGTGGGAAATAATACCCAGTGTTTGTACGTTACAGCAGCATCAGTTCTACTTAGAGACACACCGGTCTTCCCTTCCAGGAAAGGAGGTGAAGCTGGTACAGGCAGCTCTCAGTGACATCCAACCCCAGGCAAACCAGAATAAACACAGGAAAATGAAGAACACCACCAGGACTTCCTTCACCCAGATCATCCATACATATCATTCCCACCTTAAAAGGAGAGGGCCATGGTTCCTCACTCACCACATGAAGCCTTCATTTGATGCTACTTTTGAAATCTAAGGTCCAGCATGTGACTCCCATTGTAAATTGGCTCAGGTTCCTTAGTATCTGGCTCCTAACATCAGACCAGGTCTGCTGCTCATCACCACTAGTACCATGTAAAACAGTCTCCCCAGTGTCCGCAGAGCACTGGTCACAGCTAAGGCTTTTAACAAGTACTATAAAGCAAATAAAAAAAGCAGTTGCTAATAATAAACCCTACACTCAGCAGGCCCAGCTTCACTCACAGCCTAGTGCAGTATGACTAAGGAAATGAAAGGCTTCGCTAAGTGTGATTGAAAGCTGTGACACCATTTTAAGACTGTTTTTACACTCCAGCAGGCTGAAGTAATGCTACCAGAGACATCTGAAAATAAGGTAGTGCTCCGGCTTCCACTGGCAATCGTGTCTTGCTTCGTTTTTCAAAGGACACAATAGCTCTTAGGCTCACCACTGGATAAAACACACCACACCGAATTCTTCACTTCGTGTACCTAGAAGCCAGTCAAGTTCCCTCAGCAGACTCCCGTTTCCCATTTTGAGCACGCTAAGCTGTTTGCTTTCCACGAGCAGTACTTTGGCGTGCTCATGTCTTACAAGACCCACAGAGCATTGAGCAGACATTCACCGAAGCTGCACTGAAATGAGTCCTAGTGCCAGTTAACGCCTGGGGAAAATGAAGCAATTTCCTTAATATTACTCAACAAGGCAGGATGGGCAGCAGGATTCCCAGCACCCTGCCAGACACTGGCCTCGAGTCTCACTTCAGCAGATTTGCTCTGGAATTACCCTACCACAGCAGAGTTCCCAATCTGGTGCTGTACCTTTTTTCTGCAGAGGTTTGATAAACGGTCCTTTGTTCAGAAAAAAAAAAAAGCCCTGATGTTGGGGAACGTGGCTCCTTTTTCCTCTTGTCCCTGGAATTGTGATTGGAAATAATTGGAAGTGTCACTGGAAGTAATCGGAAGTGACAGTCCCTGGGCTATAAGGCTTTTGCTTCAAGTCTAACGATCCCCCCCGCAAAACAAAACCTAAATTTAAACAATGAAGTCATAAAGTGATTTGCCTTCAAGGTTAAAAACCCTGCAATATTTTTTTTTTTTTTAAACAAAAGAGAGAAGTGCCTGGGTCTGTTTTAGTTCAATATTCAAGGCTTGCTGTGTTATATGAAATATTTCCACTGCACACACAAAACCACCCCACCATTTCCTGGCACTCTACAGCCCTACCCCTACAGATAAAGGTTCATATCTATATTAAACATTTCTATGGCCTTTAAAATTTTATCAACCCTTTAAGAAAAAAATATAGCCTAAGCAGTTTGAGTTATAAGACTCAGCCAGCATGCATCTAAAATATTCCAAATACTAGAAAACCACCTAATTTCAATATTTTTGCTGAGGCACAAAGAGGGGAAGGGAATGGAGCCACTCTTTTTCCACCCTGCAGTTCTGAAAAGGCTGCTTATCAACCTAGTTTGGACTGAATGCCATCCAGGCACATAGGGAAAGGCAGTCTCAGCTCAAAAGAACTTACAGCCTCAATAATCAAAGAGTAAAAGGCATAAGGAAGCAGAAAAAGAGCTAAAGGGACCGACACAACTTGCCAAGAACAGAGCAAGGAACTGCATCCAGATTTGCAGCCCACGTATTGACCACTCTCTAATACTTGCCTGAGGTGTTGCCTTTTTTTTTTTTTAACCTTTTTTACCTTTACTCCAGCAAAGCACACCTTTTCCCTCTACGGAACAGCCTTTGAGGCATTGCCACTAACAGAGTACAATATTGTCAGTTACTACACAACTGCTGCTAGTTAAAAGATTATAAGGAGGATTATTTGAGTGAATGCTGGGGCATATGCTCTAAGACAAACATACCAATATATTCCACTTTATCAAAAGGCACAGGAAAGGACAGGAGATTCCCATGTATCATTTAATGTAGCTGGCTTCTAGGTTCTGCTCTGCCAAGCAACTCCGCACAATGGACACTTAACTACAAGTGATTACTCTACAGGTATACAATAGCTGGAAAGATTAGATTCTCCTGTCATATGCAGAAGTAATGCAGATACTGAACACACACAGCTCAGAATTTCCTCTCTGTTGAGGGTTCTTCTGGTAACACAGCAGTCATTCACACCATGAGTGGAGTTTCTCCACATATTGGTACTAAAAAGCCATTTATACTTTATGAAGTATCTTATCACAAAATAAGGGTAAGTCAAACCTTCCCATTGCTTTGAAGTCACCCCTCCAGATGGTAGCTCAAGGACCTCTGCTTGATAAATTGTACATGATTGATTCAGGTGTTGTTCAAGGGTGTGCTCATCACTACTTCTACCCACATTTGAGGACATATTCAAAGGGAAATGACTAAGTCAGAGCTGCAAGGGTTCTAGACTTACCAGCTATCTTGCCTTTAGGCAGTGTGCACCAACCTGTGCCTTAACCTCCTCCTCTTAGATGGGCTTTATATACTTCTTTAGCCAATATGGCCCTACTGGACAGAGATACTCAAAGGTTTAAGTGTGATACTTAACCACAAAGGATGCTACACAAGTAGCAGCATTATGGCAGACCAAATGCAGTCTAGTCATTGTCATCAGTTGCCTCTAACTGTGCACGCTCCATTTCAAAAGACTGTTTGCAGGAGAGCAGCCTCTCTTCTGCCAATGCATATTATAAGCACAACAAAAATTTCACTGACCTTTTCCTACCAAAGGCAATTAAACTGCAGGCACTATGCTGAACTTCAACCTTTCTTCCTCATCAGTCAGGAGCAAGTTACATACGCTAAGGCTTCATTTTCATTTTCCAGCCACAAAAATGGATGGCAGCTAGACAGGAGAAAAGACAGCCTGGAAATATACTGTAATGTATATTGATTCTTGTGGGACAGCAACTCTGACATCATGAATCTGGGTCTGGCCCATTAAGAGAAATGCTGAGTTACAACATTTGCCTTTTTAAACCATCAAATGCTTTCTGTAGAGAAGATGGAGATGAGGACAGGACTTGTTTCATGATCTATCACACATTCACCACCTCCAATGCATCTTCCAATTGCTCAGTACTCATTGTAATGAAAACCTAGAGCTACCTAATTAGTCACATGAAGAAACTGAGATACCAAAAAAAGTGCCTTGAAAAAAGCCTAGCAATGGTGCTTTGCTGAGGCAGGGCAGTACCCACACTCCTCATCACCCAGTTGCTTTTTCTAGTAGTTTGTGAGCTTCTGGGGAAAAGGACCAGCTTTATACTGGGTTGCTAACCCACTGCTAGAGCTCCCAGTCACTATTGCATACATCTTCTCTGTGTTCTGCCCAGGTAAAAGCATGTTTTAGACAAGGTTTGAACCCCTGTCTGGCAGAGGTGGGCAGCTGTTACTCCACTCAACAATACTGAAACAGCAGATTGAAGATAGACCAAGAGAGAAATGCACCCTCCTCACTTCTGCTGACTTTACTTCCCATCACTTCACACATTTTCCATTGTTGTGCTTCCTGCGCAGCCATTTCTGGATCCTCCACTATCCTGTCATTTGAGTATCTATTTACAGACCTCAGTGACCCGACTTCACCCTTGGCTTTTTGCTAGACTGCTTCTGTAAACTAACCATTTCTAAAAACAGATGAAGAAACAGCTTTGGGGGGAAAAAAAAAGACCCATTCATCTTTTCAACAGGGCACCGCCAAGTTCCCACTGCACCCAAAGTAGCCTCTTTTGTAGCACATTAGTGCACATAAGATATTCACAATATTGTGTGCACACAAGCCAAGCTTTCTCTGCAAGTGCATAAAACACATTGCAGATACATAAACAGTGACCACTGCCCTCGCTAACCCAGGGGACTGATTCAGCTAGAAAGCTAAGGTATGGTTCGACTGAGGCTGTGGGGACTATTTCTGAAGGGAAAAGGCACAGAAAGCATCTTGGAGCACCCCACTTCGTTGGTACTAGACACACTTAGTGCTACTATTCAGCATGGTGTAGCAGGCACACTTACACACAGAAGATTATTCAAATACACATAAGGCTTTGTCAGAGTGACTGTTTACATTTTCTTTTCAGGCAGCTCCTGAAAACTCAAACAAATCCCAGATTGCAAGCCTGCTAAGTTCCCCATAAAGCCCTGTAATTGCCTTGAGGAAAACAGGGGCGGTTGTTGTGATCCTGAGGATAAACATCAGGATACCTCCAAGCCAGTTGTGCAATGACATTTCTGGGAAGCTTGTGCTGCTCTTACACAAAATGTCCTTCTGAAGTGGGCCAGAGTACCCCACAGAAACAGACCACTAATTCTACATGGAGGAGACAAGGTCCAGGGTGGGCACAAAGGCAAAACACCAGTTGTTCTCCATGGGAAAACAGAGCTCCTTAGCTCTATTTCCCATAAAACGAATTAATCTTCAGAATTTCAACTCAACTTTGGCACACTGCTTTTCCTCATTCTGGAAGGATACCTTTTCCCCCTCCTTTTCTTCCTCATGGTAAAATGGAGAAAAACAGAAAGGATCAAAATAACCCCCCAAAAAATATTTTTTTAAAATCCAAACTTTTTCATATAAAACAAAACACTTCTACAGAAAATAGGCCATTTCTCATCAAGTATTTTGACAGAAAATATTTGATGCAAACCATCCGTGGATTTAGAAGAATTTTAGTGTCTCAAAAGGAGCGTTAACCCTGATATCCTGCCAGATAGCAACTCAATTATGTCTCACTCCTTTGAATTCCCCCTGGAGTGCCAAATGGATACGCTGCTTTGCTGCCTTTCCTTAGGTATTCTTAAGAGTTCTATTAAAGAGCTCTTTGCCCTGTCCTAGGACTAAATTCACACTATTCTCACAGGCTGAATCTTGCCTACAGTTGATGTTTTGTTGACTGCTTTCAAGTGTTCATGACAGAAATGAGTTGTCAATTACACAAAGCTGTCCTTGGGAGAAAAGTCTTTTGAGCCAAATAACACCAAGTCACCTGTATTCCATCAGAATCCAATGAAGGAAAGAGAAGGTGAAATACACACAAAGTCACACACAAAATCCCTTTTCACAGCTACAGGTTTTTCTTTTCGTACTCCACTCCTGAGCAAGGGCTTTGTTTTTTTAAGTGCTGTAAAAAGATGGCGCAAACCCCTTGTCCCACCAAGCTTTTAAGTACCATGAAGCAAACAAAGGCAGAGGAGCCATGAGAAAACTAGGAAAAAACAAGTGTCTTATACGCTGCTAGTTATCGCTGAGAAACTCAGGAAATACCTGGAAAATCAGCAGAAATAAGAGATCCATCAGCTTAGTTGATGATCTTAAAAAGATAATCTTAAAAGATGATCTTAAAAGGTCCCTTCCAACCTAGGTGATTCTGTGATTAGTTCTCAGATTGCTTAAACCAGTCTCCCTTGCTTTTTACTAGTTCCAGGTTGAAGCATTCCATTAAAACATAAAGCGTCCCAGTAACCTCACTGGCAGCAGGAGTTTTTTTGTTTTTTTTTTTTTTAATAATGCTGCAGTGGTTCTTGGCTTTGCTGGAGTGTAGCATTGCAAGGGCTTAGGGAGAAGGATCTCAAGGAGATGTGATAGGGCACACTGCAGGTTGCCTGTGCAGGAGAGAAGGCCAGACTCAGCCTACTACAGCACAGCCTCAGGCTGACCTACCACTGCTGAACGCTGCAGAGCTGCTTCCATATCATCACAGATTTTCAAGCTAGAAGTCGGGTGAATACCTAGGCAAATGCGGGCTGTCAGACCCAATTGCTCATGCCAACAGGCACTGGAAGGATCCGCACCATAACCTTTTTCCCAGTGCAGTGAGACAATCAGAGTCTTGGTGTTCAATGCAGCAACTGGATACCCCTGGGACAGAGTTATAGGAGAGTCACTGACCTCAGAGCTTAGAGGGCAGAACTCTGCTGCATCACTACAAAAGGTACTTTTGCTATCACAGCTGCGCCCACTCTAGAAACACCCTGTATAACATCCCGATTCTAACACACTGAACACATCTTTGTCAGACAATCATAAGCCAGACTAAAAGGGCATTGAGGTGAGCAACCCCTAACACTAGGGGTTCACTGCCAATTGCAGGACACCAGAAAGCTGGGTGACCGATTTGGCTTGGCACATCTACTGCTTTTTATCTTGAACCCATTGCTTTCTGAAGGGACGAGGACATACACCAAAAGTGAAGAAAAAGCATGTCATACCAGTGTAAGAGCCAGGCATACAAGCATTACCCCCATGTGAACATATTTGATCAAAAAAAATTAGCTTTTTACTTCAATGGAAGGCTCATTAAAAATATCCAAACACTTGGAGAAGGTGAAAGAAGGCAAAAGGAGAATTCCAGCATCCGGAAATTTAAACCAATTCAGTAAAACATTTAAATGAGAACATTTGCTAGATTTTTACTGGCTGAGAAACACAACATTCTGTTACAAAGTTTTTACAGTCAGTAGTGAATAATCACAGATATTTCCCTTGGAAATTTCCATTATGATTTTCAAGAGTGCAGTGTGTGACACAAGGAGTTTGAAACAATTTTGACCAGCTGTGGGCTGAGATGAGAATCAGATGTCAACCACTTACACGTAGGCACACACATTAGCACACATCACCTTCCACTCCTCACCCCTTCCTTTTTCATTTACCCAGCCTTTACCAGGGGAGGAAGCATGGTCATGCTCTTGCCCACACTCAGGAACGTCTTTCATCTTGTCTTGTTTTAAAAGTCTCCTTAAAACTAATTGTCTCCTGTTTCCTGTCTCCTCACACAGCTGCTCACTTGCCCCAGAGAGGCAAACAGTGTAAGAGACAAGGACTGTATATATTAGGTATGCTATTAGTATGTTAAATAACTAGAACACAAAGCAGGCAACCTCCCTTTCATGTTTGCTTGGCTTCTCTCAACCCTTATTTTCACATTAGTCTTTCACTTCATCAGCAAGAAGAGCAAGCCATCATTGGCACTTCCATAGCTTTTTACTGCAGAAAATCAATTAGGCTTTCCTCTAACAAATGAGACTCCCCAGACTCCTTGTTTTCAGGATGATATAGGAACAGGGAATCACAATATTTGCTTGCTTTTCCCTACAACACACTTCTAATGTTGGTGAATGAAGATCAGAAAGACCAAGTTATCTGTTGACAAGGCAGGAAAAGCCTGGGCAAGACATGGGCAGTTCAACAACTAACGGAGTATACCAGGAAAATTAACATCCTGGGGTTTACTTTAAGCTTTAGGGAACCACTTATCGTCCCATCACCAGTGCCTGGAGAACTCCCACAGAGAAGGTGAGAAACTCAACTCATGGGGGAAGACATTAGCTGTTGAGGGCAGGGATTGTCTTTTATTTTGTGTTAACAGCATACTGAAGACACCTAGGTGCCAAAGACACAATAATAATGATAAAGCCTGTTATGTTTCATAAAAGCTGCACTCATCATGCAAAGGTAAATTGTCATTACATTGCAGCCAAGAGCATCTTTTCTCTGGCAACAGCTTATTCCTTTTGCTCCGAACCTTCAGCATATAGGAATATCCAGCAGCTGAACAAGGCGGAAGACCAAAGACTGTAGTTCCATTTGTCTCCATCAGCGAGGTAAAAAACCGACCCTTCCGTCTCTATCAGAGAGACAGAACAGCTCAACAGAGCAGCTTTCCTGGCCATTTTTGCAGGGCTGACCCAGTCCAGACACCTCTGGCAGAAGCCTAACTGTTCTTTCTAGCTTTGCTGTCATATATCTTGGAGTCTTCTTTAAACACTGCCTCCACCATATTGAGACACAAATGGCCAAGGCAGATGTGCAAGGGGCACAAACTGCTGCTTGCACTCCCCTGCAGGTTCTGCAGCATATCCAAGCCCCCTGTCACACTCCTCCAGATAAAACCTTTGCTAACAGCAATCCCTGGAGGAAAAGCCTTTTCTACAATTTATTCAGCAGCTCTACAAATGCTGCTTGTGTTTCAGATATATAGGAATCTGTCTAGTCCATGTTCCACACCTGCAAGACTTCAGGAACAGGGCTGTTCCCTGCAACATTTCTTTATAGTTGTCCAAAAACTCTATTCTACCTGTTCCCAGCCGCACCAGTCCACCTCCCTGTGGGGCTCAACTCTTCCCAGGGAATCAAAGACCAACCCGCTTCTTCACACCTGTACCTGGGTTCCTGGGAGACAGGAGGACCCAGGAATCAGCCTTTGCCCAAGCACAACAGAATTCAAAGCTGTCTGCCTGTCAGCACTATCTGGTGAGCAGAATGGAGACAGAAGCTCACTCATCACATTACAGTGCCTCTGGAGATACAGAAACCCAGGCTGCTTCTGAGTCAGTCTTGTAGGCAAACCCCCTCAAAGACCTCAGGGCTGCAAACTCTTTTCTCCATAGGCTATGGCTTTAACAAACAGCTCTCTTCAGCCCTTCTCTCTTCGCTTTCCTTTAATGTCTCCTTTCTTGTTCTCTGCACCTTTTCTATTCAATCTCCACTCCCCTCCTATTCAACAGTCAACCTCTCTCTCTTTTCTTTCCCCTCTACCTCTTTTCTTTCCCTTCCTTCAGCAGCCCTTTTTCTTCCCATTTCTTGCCTTCCCCCTCTATCTCCCTTCTCTCATCCTCTCCCCCCCCAACTCCTCCCTCTTGCACTTCAAAACATCTGTTTCTAATCTTAGGCATCAATTGCAAACAATAACCTCTTTTTATTTTAAAATCTGAATGTTAAATGCCCAAGGAAACCAAAACAGAGTTAAACAAATTTGACACTATGCCCGAAACAAAGACATTTTGTTCACCTTGTTTTGAGAAAGAGGTTCAAGCCCCTCGCTAGTTCATTGCTTAAAAGCGCTGCCCTCTTTAAACAAGAAACATATATTCTAAAAGGAGTTTGTTTAACCACCACTTTTAAAAAACGAATCTATATATTAAGACATCTCTGGCTATCAACCTGCTAATAAAGCAACAAGAAAAGCATCGGAACCCAAACAACACCGAAATTAGAGTTTTCCCTAAAAGTTTTCTGTACAAATCCCTTTCTCTCCCTCATCAGAAATGAATTTCAGTCCTGCAGAGAGGGCGCATGGAAGATTGATTAAAAACACTAAACAAAACTAAAAAGCCAACCTACCTAAAAAGAGAATTGAAAGTGCAGACATTCCGTCTCCAAGCAAGAGGGACTTTTCCTCCCTTTTTCTTCCTTTCTCCCAGGAACGGCAGGCAGACCTGCACAGGATTCAAAGGAACGCCTCTGGAATGCACTGAGCGTAATTGCATCCATGTGCCAGAAAAATAACCAACTTCACTCTTTCTTCCCTTCTGCTATTCATCTCCTTGTCCATATTCCATCCAGATTCAGTGAGAGCTTTTAGATCTCTGCAGCTGGTAATTCAGGCCCTGGAGTTTCTGGAAAAGAAGAGACAGAGGCAGCGCAGCAAGGAGTTCGCATCTACGGCAGCATAGAACAATTTTGCTTGTCTGAAAAGGAGAGAAGCAAGGGAAAACACTGTGCTCAATGTTCACCACATGGCTGCCTCCCAGAAGAGCCCCTCCCTACCATCAGCTGGGATTAATAGTGAAGACCAGTCATATGGGTGAGGTACAGCTAATTTCTAGCAATAATACATATATTTACCTTGGAGGGAGAAACAAGAGGATTTCTCTAGTGTCAAAACAGTTAAGTTTGGAGGCAGTAAAAATCCAGCATGGAAAAAAAAAAAAATCAGATTCGTCACTCAAGGGCTAGAGAGAGACTCTCAGGAAAAAAAGCACACATGCTCTTCAGAATGGTAAACACACTCACATGCATACATTATCTTTATTCCCTTTTGTAGCTAGTAAATTGCAAAATTAAAGCTTTAGTCTTACAGTAATACTTTCTCCATTTGCTTCATGGCTGAGTTTCTAAGAGAGAAAAAATTCCTAAAAATTGATTTAATTTTGCATTTTATCTGTGCTTCACTGATGAGAGAAAAAGCCAAATCAAGCAGAAATTGGTTGTCACCATTTAGTGACTGCTAAGGATGCAACTTATTCCCAAAAGGCATTTTAAGGCAGCCCGAGAGACCTTTACAGCCCGTCTTCAGCTTTTCCCTCCTGCAGTCAGCAAGTGAGCAAGTTTTAAAAACTAGCTCAGACGCTCCATTCCATTTTTGCCATCACAGCAGTGGAAAAGCCCCTCGGTTTCTCCAAGAAGGATCAAATGTAGTAGGGAATAGTCACAGAAGATGACTTGGACCATCTACTGAACTGAACCAGCCAGAACAGAACTTTTTTTATTCTTTAGTGAAACACATATATATCTTGTTCCTCAAATAAGGCCATGGAAACAGTGATGTTTTACACATATGCATAGACACAACCGTTGTGATCTGTTGCACTTCACACACACACAGGTCACACTTACCTTTATACCCATATGCCCTAGGATACAGCTGCTTTTCAGAAAAGCAAATGACTTCCAGCCAGCCTTCTTGGGAATATTACAGTGGCTGTAAAACCATTCAAGAAGCTGACTAAGCACCTGGGTGTTGCCACGGCTATACAGATACCAAACCCCCACTAGTTAGTTTAAATCTGCTGAAGTGCACCTACATAAGCAGCAACAGCATATTTTCCTAAAAAATAGGCATACTCATAAAGAAATGTCCACCATACACAGCCCAGTGCAAAAAATTTCCCCATCTTGTGCAATTTGGGGCCAAAGGAAAGCATTGGAAGACATAACAAAAATTCTTTCCCTTAGGAACAATTATGAAATTATGTCCAAAGTGTAAGAGAAAGAGCAGGCCACATGCAAGGCCACCAGCCTGTGGTTTGAGACCTCAGATTTCAGTTACAAGCTCTTTCGTTATCTCCCTGTGTAAACCCATCTACACAGAGTTTCTATATACCTCCTTTCTAAAATCAGGGATAGCATGCTTCTCTCCTCTCCAGGGATGAAAACAAACACAGGATCTTTATTAAGTCCACAATGAGTCCACACTATGCTTAAAAGCTCTTAATTACAGTACAGCTTTTCAAGCGTTTACTGGAAGATACATCACTATCCTGGACAAAATCAGACCTAGATTCAGGCAGATCCCATCACAGAGAAATAACATGGATAAAAATGATCACGGTTCATCCTGTGTAAGTTCATTTGCTCCCAGCCTCAGATGGAAACAAAAGCAGCCTTTGGCTCCTCCTCTCCAAAACAACTGTTCTCTCTGTAGCGGTGAGAAAACGTGTTAAAACAGCATATTCAATTCATATAGACTGATGAGACAAAAGCAACCACTATCAGGTGAATATAACAATTCCTACAGAGAACTCGTACCTATCCCATCCACCCCTATCTTAAGGGCCCATTCCTTCACAACTTTTCCCCGCACACTTGACCAAACAGGCTGCTGGTTTTCAAACAGCTGAGCGGATCCCAGAGAACATCATTGATTTTCAGTGCAGGACATAAATCAATGGAGAAAAGTGCATTTAATCCCTTCCCCCGCTCTCCAGAAGCCAAGCAACACTGAGCTTGTCTCTCTGCATTACCAGTCTGACAGAAGATGTCCCAGGCTATGCTGGAAATACCCAGCGTGCTGCTTGGCTTTAATAGAATCAATGCATCAGAAAGCAAGACAGAGAGAAGTGCTGTCACCCCACACTCAGTGCCCAGCCTCCACCAAAACCCACAGAGTCAGGAAGGCTGAGGGATGTACACAGAGGAGGAGGGGGATGTGGAGAATGAAAGAGGAGGCCATGCATGGGAAATCTCCTCTTTATCATCTCAGGTAAGCCATTCCACAGCCTATACTCACATGATCCCTTCAGGAAACTCCTCAAGAGCAAGTTATGCTTTGGGGTTCAGTGGGGATTCTCCCTCTGGTGTTCACAGCCATTATGGCAGGGGCATCTGCCTTGTTTGTGTAACAGCTCCTGTGAGAGGCTAGCGAGGGCTGGTGTAAATACATACAAGGACACCCATGGCACATCCTCTCACAACCATGTTTGAGGGAACAGGTCGTCTCTGCAGCACACTATATTTCCCGAAGGGACAAATTCTTTTAGCGAGCTTGTGAATCCTTTCATCTGTCTCTAAACAATGCCAGCACAGCATGGGAGATGTGGATCATGCACTTCTCAGCAGAAAGAACAGCAAGAGACAGAAACTGGTGTGTGATATCATAAGCATTAAGGAAAAAGGTTTCATGAAATACCTTTGTAAACTGAGCTAGGTTTTCAGAGTTCCTATACTGCTGTTGACAGGTTCTGACTTTGAAGTCTAGGGTAGATTTGGATTAAAATACCTGTATACAAACATCCATAGAAATCCTCATGAGCCACCAATTGGCTTTTTGGTGGTCCTCCCTGGTGCTGTCTCAGTTTCAGTTCCTATCACGTTTACACAAGTAATCTTTTTCAGGAAAACAGGCTCTCTTAAATCTGCCTGTCCCAAGAGCCTGCTCAGCCTTTGTTAGCTTGTTCCTGCACCTCAACTAGTAGAAACATCCAGAGGGTAACCTTTCTCTAAGCTGTAATAATTTGTTTCTCGATCAGGTTAAGCTATATTTTCCTGCAGAACTGCTATTTCATAGTAGTAACACAGACTGTTGCTACTCAGCTACACTCTTGTGTTGATTCTTTATTAAGTCTGTTGTCTGAGACTCCCAATACAAACTTATGTCACTCTGTTTAAATTATTTAAGCAGCTTACTGATGCAGCCAGGAGAAGAACAAGGTTCATCCACCAGGAGAGCCAAAAGAGCACTTTGATTCTCTTGAGCAAAACCATATTCTGTTCAGCTTTGGCTTTGCAACTGAAAAAAGCACAAAAGAATACTCTCACAAAGGAAAAACAAGCTACGCAAATCAACCAGTGTCTAAACGAGAAAAATCAAAACAAACAACAACGAATATTAGGATAAAAAAAAAAGTTTCACAGAGATTTGTTCTTACAATAAGCCATTAGTAAATAAAGATTCATTTACATCAAGACTCAAATATTGACTTATAAACCAGCTGTTGTTTAAGAAGCTCTCATCTCCCAAAAAGGCTTCAATAATTGAACATAAAAGCACTATTAGTCATTTAGTATTAGTAAAAAGTCTCAGTTGAACAAGGCTTTGCACTCAGTGTTAGTAAACGTATCTCAGAAAAAAGCAACCAACCAAAGAAAAGTTATTTGAAGCTAGTTTGAGGTGCCTCGATCACCACCATGTGGTACTCTAATATTTATTTTTAGGTTTGTTTTATAGGAATACACCCTTACACTTTTGAAGGTAGTCTTATTTTCTGTGTAAGTCCAAATGTACACTCTGCATTTATACTTTGAATAAAACAATGAAAGAGTTCCTCAAACACAGAAAGAACATTTTTTATCTTAAATAACTTTTAAGCTGTTGCTGCAATAATTAAAAGCTTAGAACATGAAGTACTTATACCATATTATTAACTCATAATAAAACGCAGGCTAAATAAAAACCTACAAGAGTTTACTTTTGTTAACACAAAAAGCATTAAATATTTTATAGTATAAAAGCTTTGTTTTTAAGCATAGCCCTAATGAAACTTTCCAGAGAAAGAAAACATTCTTTCAACTAAAACATTACCAACTAGTCTACTACAGTATAGAAAAATCATAAAGAAACACTAACATCTTCACCATCCACACCCCTCCCAACAGAAACAAACAAAGCCCTCAGGAATGTTGGGTTTTATTCTGTATCCTCTGAAAAACCTGCCAATGAAACACCGTGCTTTAATTTCCCATCTCTGAAATTGGATAATTGGCAAGTAAAACTTATCTACAAACCCCAGGTGTGAAGCATATGTGATTACACAGGGAGGGTCAGGACACAGGTGTGGAGCACATGAGATTAAATGGGAGGGTCAAAACACAAGTTAAAAAACAGGAGAGAAGGACAGTTGGTTTCTTAGGTGGAGTAGTTATGGTAAAAACAAATTTAATGGTTTGTAAGTTTGAAAGTTTTTTAATTTTTTTAAATGTATGTTTTAATATACATGTAATGGTTGGTGACAGGACGCGTTGGAGGAAAACATGAATAAATTGGCTGGGAAGAGCTACTTATATAAAAGCAATAGCTAGAAAAAAAAAGAAGATAAATTATTTGCTGCTTTAACTGCAAGGTAAGAAAAAAATATGATTTTTTAATTGTTTAGTATAACTTTATTTCAATATAAAAATACTTTAAATAGACAGGTTGCTTTTTTGTTTTCAACTGAAGTAAAAAATGTCTATGTTACTGATCTGTTTGAACCAGTAAACACCAAGCATGTAGAGGCACTAGATATATGTTAAGGTAGTATTATGGACGTTATTTAAGTCACTTCTTTATAAACTAAATGAAATAAATAAATAATAGTTGATGGAACAAAAGAACTAAGGAATGTTTCAATTAAGGAATGCGTTTCTGTTTCTAGGTAGTTAGGTGTTAAGTTCTAGAGAGTATCTTTGAGAGGACCTTCTTCCTGTCATATACCTTTAAAGTAAGCATAACTTTTACATTTTGAGCAATGTATAACTTTTACACTTTGAGCAGTGGTTTGAACATATGATCTCCATTTAATTGTAAGTAAAATATAGGAAAGCATATAAAAAAAGATGTTGGAGAA
Organism: Limnodromus scolopaceus; assembly: GCA_028565335.1. NCBI lineage: Eukaryota > Metazoa > Chordata > Aves > Charadriiformes > Scolopacidae > Limnodromus > Limnodromus scolopaceus. The sequence goes on along the minus strand of JAOXNO010000011.1, from coordinate 3,897,700 downwards.
TGATTAAGTGAGATTTTGGTGTGTTTTTCTCTAAACTTTCATTTAGGGAGGCCTGGGTAACTGTGGTGTGTTTCTAGCCAGTGTTTGTGATTTCTGAGCATTAGTAGTTTAGTTTTGATGGAGCTCTTTGTGTTAGTATAGCTTTCTGTTGGAGAAGCTTTTATATTGTTGAAGCTCTTAATGAGGGAAGGCATATACCATTCCTACAGGATTCAACTCTTAAAATTAATGTTTGCTTTCCAGTAAGTAGTTGTTCCTTTCAAACAGGAGTAGCTTGGTAACTTGATGCATTTGAGTTGATAGATATCATCAGTCCTTTTTGCCTGCCTTGTCATTCATCCATTATGTGATATTTAGCACATCTATTTTTTTTTTTCTGTACTCATTTTACATAGCACAGTAGTTGTTAGTATAGCAATTAGCAATATGGAATCTGTGTCTTAGTTGAAGCTTTCAAATGTTGTGGTGAAACAAAAACTAGGAAGCTTGTTTGCCAAGTGTTTTCACAGTATAAAACACTGTGTTAATTCTGGGGATGAGCTCTTCCAGAAATAGATGAAACTGAACAGATAGTAGAAATCTGCTCAGCTGCTTAGATGCAAAAGAAAGCAATAATGTTGTTTACTGTAATTGAATATATAAGATGTCAATACTGGAAGACAGAATTCTTTTAATTAACTTCAAAATATAGTCCTCTAGTACTGAGTAATAAACTAGCACAATTCATTGCAGCTGTTTTTATATTTGAATGTCTGTCTTCAAGTGCAATGTAGTAGATAAGAAGGCTCATCATGAGCAGTGTCTTGACTCTGTAGAAACTTCTTTCTTCCAAGGACTTAGTAAAGGTTAATGGAGATGAACTCTGACCTGCAAAAAAAAGAGAGACTTTTTTTTTTACCCCAAGAAGAAATGTTAAGCCTTTTTAAATGAAACTGTTGAAGGTAAAAGGTGAAGTCCGTATTTTACTTCTCTGTTGTTCTTCTCAGCTTTAAACAAATACTTTGATACTTTCAATATAAATATCAGTGCTGCTTTTGATCACGTTTATAATAAGATGCTCCAGAAGGGCAGGCCATAATCTGCTTCTGAACTGATTTCAGGTAACTTCTGTCCAAGTACTTCTGGCCTTTTAAACTCTTCTACTAATAAACAACTAGACTGAAGCTTACATTCTTGACCGCTTCCATCACAGGATGCAGTCTGTATGACACAGCATTGCCAGCTGCCTGTAGAAAAGTAAGTCCTTTTGTTTGGTTAACAGAATATAACATGTTTTGGTTAGCAAACAAGATTTTGCTCTCAATATTAGAAGAGGTGACTTAGAAATGCTGACTTGAAAAAGAAGGATCTTAAAAAAACATCAAGGGGAAGGAAGAAATGCTTTATGAGTGTTCCCATAAATACACTTACGGATGCTTAGCAGTGAACTTGAAGCTGCTGTATATATAACCAGCCAGGGCAATCTAGGAATATCCACGCTGAGACTGAAACTGCAAGTCCCAAGCCACAGTCTTGTTCTCTTGTACTTGTTTATTCAGCCTCAGAGAAGGGGAGAGGAGGAACAGGCGAGCCATTTCCATGTGGAAATGGTCACTATGTATTATTTCCACATCCCTGCTATCTTCCCTTCTGCTTCTTTACAGTAGTCACCAGTTTGTTAGCAGAAGTGTTTAACAACTGGGTAGAATCCTCTATGACCCTAAGGAGGAGGAAAGATTTGTATCAAATCAGAGAAGGTGAAGAAATAGCTTGTATCTTAAGAAATCTCTGTCTCCTCTTGGGACCTTGTCACTGGGGACCATGGCCCCCATAAAACCGATCTGTTGACTATTACCCAATTCAACTTGGAAGTGGGCGAAAGTTTTTGATGTGTAGCGGCTGTTTCCAGAGCACAGGAAACAAATTGAAAACTTCACCCAACTGCTTAGTGGCTGTACTAACCCCACACACAGTTACAATGACCTAGCACATGATGATGCTAAAATGATTAGTGGAGACTTGTGGTCTCATTCTTAAACATTTTTTCTAGGTCAATGTCAAAAAACACTGTGAAGTGAAAATGACATGGGGTAATGTGGTTTTGAATGGCAGCCAGTCTGTTGCAAGCAGGGACCCGGCAGAAGCCCTTCTGTCCCTGGAGCTTTTGTTTTAGTCTTTACTAATACAGAGTTCACTTAAAGTATGTGGAATAACTAAAGAGCCTATTTATTAAAGGATAGCCACTATGAAGTATTAACGGGAGTGGTATGATGGACTGTTACGGAGGTGATTGTGTGGCATTTGAGCACCTCCAGCCTGTTCAAAAAAACCCCTGTATATCAATTATAAAATGCTGGCTTTTCAATATGGAGTCTTAATGTGTTTGGGTTTGTGCCCTTTGTGTCCATATGCTTCAAAAAATGCTGAAGCTTGTGAACTTGCCTGGGCACGCTTACATGTGCAAACATGTTGTACGCTCATGCATATATAAGCTACATAATCTTTCAGCTTTTCTGTTGCAGTTTGCTTGAGGCAAATGTCCTGTGAGTTTATGTTTAAATAATGCCATCTAAGATAATCATTTAATGTATATTACTAATTTAATGTGAGCTGTAAGGAGTGAAGGTTCCAAGACCTGCTCTTTCAGCTCTGATTAAAATGCCAGGGTGGTCACTGAGGCTGTGACACTGACTCTCTATGGCTAAAAGACACTCAGGTTTACTGCCGAGTTGCTAAACCTTTTCTGACAGTCCCGGTGGCACCAATCAAAGCTATTTAAACCCAAAGGACTCTTTTGAGAAGCGGTAGGAAATCTTGAATGCAGATAAGGGACACAGGCCATGAGAACTGATGTTGCCAATGTGGGCAACACTCTTAAAAAGTCCTTTTACAGCTCTGCCTTTGTTATCAAGTTCTGACTGGGTGAAATCTACCCCATTCTTCAGACCAGCTCAAGCAGTGAAGTAAAAAAGGCAGTGAATGCTGCAGGCTAATGGATGAAATCCCTTGACTCTTGCCTCATGGCACGACGTTCTTGTCTGGTAGCCTGAGTGATAGTCTAATCATTCAGGCATCAGTGGGCAGCCTGGAAGAATCAGGACCATGGTCAAGAGGAGTAATTTGGTAACTGCTCAGGCCAGTACGTGAAGGAGCAATTGCCTTCTGGATGAGGCAGCTGTCTCACAGGTGGCAGCACCTCAGGAGAAGTGGTCTCTCTTGACCCCTGCCTTAGCTTGCTGAAGTGAAGTAAAGCTTCTATCTCCTGTTATTTAACATCTATTCTGACATCTTATCTATTTCTCTTTTCATCTCCTCTAAGGTATTATAGCCTGGTTCCTGTTGGAACTTTTTGCATAGATGTTAAGATCTGTGTGTTGGACTGTCTCCATCTAGGACCAGTCAATTTCCGAAGGAGTCTTAATCTCTGCTTCTTGATGTGGGTCTGATAAATTTCCCTTAACAGAGTTACTGGTCTATTCTTTGCTTTTTTCCACCTACTGTGACTATTCTTGGGAGATGGCATGGCTTTAAGAATTTGGAAAAGGCTTACTGCACATGTACTCTGCTGTGAATTAATCATATTATTAAACAAGTAATCTTTCTCAAAGGTATTCCTGGCTACTTGAAACTGGATTTTTGTTGATTACAAAGAGCTCTAGTTCAAGGAGAGCAGATAGACAAGATGGGTTTACTCAGGTTTCTCGATAGCTGAATTACAATAGCCCAGCATCTCTAAGGAAACCAATTTTCATGGTCCCAGTAGTAAGGAGAGAAGCAGAAGGATCTCCTTCCTGTGTGCATAGAAATATTCATGAAGATGTTGAGATTGCTAGGCTGGAGTGGGAGCACGATCAATAAATAAAGAGCATCAGTATCTCATGACATTAGTGAGAAAAGAATGACATCTCGCTTTTATTTCCTTCTATTTTAGAACATTCAGGTTATAATATTCATCTCAAAATGACACTTGAAGCAAATTTCTGAGGATTTAATAAAAAAAAAAAAGTACTTTGTGTTGCACTAAAGGAATCCATTAAGCCCAGTGGGAGATGAGCAGCTGTGTAAGACTTCCCAAAGCCCTATCTGTGGGGCATCTCAGTGCCTAAGATAGCTGGCTGGCAGGTTGCAATGTGCTCACTTCAGGCTGGAGAGGTCCTGGAGGAATATCAGGAACGCAGGTTCCCCAACAAGCGTATGTAGGCAAGGAAGCAAGCAGAGCGAGCTGGTGGGCTTTCAGTATGCTGTCAGGGCTGGTAACTGTAGCAGAACTTCAATCCTATTTTTTCAGAAGGATCAAGATCTTTTAGAAGTAGTAAGTTCAGTACTAAGTAAGAAATGAGCTGTATCTAGCTACTTTGGTATCTGGTAAAATCTTGTTCTCGTGTCACAACTGTTATCTCTTAGATGGATAATGACAGAACCATTTTTAGACTATTCTGTTACCTAAAGCTAAAGAGGAATGCTGGTCTGTCAGCTCTTCCATGCAGTACCTCCTCTGCTGGTCTAGAGATCTTGATCTCCGTGAGGGGAATCAAAGTGTTTCTATGTGATTAATTTCTGATCCAAATGTATTTAAACCTGAAGCTGACCAGCCTCCATACAAATGTTGAATCTGCCCAATATTCTGGCTCAAGTAAAATCTTATAACTCTACATGATTGTTTCTTTCCCATCTGCAGGACAGAAATACTCTGGAAGTGCTGATATATAGCACAGGAGGTGATTCTTCACTTAGTATAGACATAGCCCAGGTTGGGAAGAGCTAAAATGCATCCTATATATGAATCCTATAAGTTTTGGAACAAAACTGACTTTTTCGAGCTGAGACTTTCTCCTTGAAAATTAATAAAGGCATTTGAGGGCTGCTAAATATCTAGGAAGCTGGAGGTTCCCACAGAGCTAACTTCCGGCATCTCTTCCAGGCCCTGAAATGAGCTGATTATTGTGAAAGAATTGCAAAGGGGCACAGCCTGCTCCATTCCTCCAGAGGAGAATCTCATCAGGATATCGTTAGAGTACTCAGCCTCAGAACTGCAATCTGAGAGGCAGCAATTCTGTCTGTGCAGGCTGTGCGCACCTCCCCTGCCACTGGAAAAGTGATGCTCAGCCTAAGCACACACGGCTGTTCTGGTACATCAGAAGAGTGGTGAAAGAGGAGGGGCTTGGCAGGCAAACTCCTGTTCTGAATGACTTTACCTGGAGGTAATCTTTTCCGCCAGGCTGAGTCTGACATTAAAAATGGAAGAGGCCGGGGACATTTTCCACCCAAAGCTCAATGGAAAGTGGCAGGTGTCAGATTTTTGCAAATTTCTTTCTCTTAACTCACAGGCTTCTGCTGACAGGGACTTGAAGGCTCCAACCTGGAAAAGCTCCAAACTAAATTTCTGCAACTAACTGAAAATACAAAATATTTTTAAAAGGTGGAGGGGAGGGGGAAGGACAGAGATGTTAAAGGTACAAATGGAAATTCTTCAGCCTGGAGAAAGCAGTGTGGGGGAGAAATCTCATTTGTACACTGCTAGTCAGCTGAAGATGCTCACTTGCATGCTGGTTTAGTCACTAAGAATACTGTGTCTTTGCCAAAAACACTGAACTTGGAGCAGGCTTTTCCTTCATTTGTCATACAAGTGCACACAGAGAAAACTCTTCACCGGTCAGGTCCTTTGGCTAACCCCTCCTGGGTTACTAGCTGCACCTTCTTTTGTGTATTAGATTCAAATATGTGTATCCTGTATGTAAGCTAATTCAGTATCATGCTATTTAGTAGTCTACTGTCAGATGAGGAACAGATGCTATGAGAAAGTAGATCCCAAATTTAGGTGACTCATTTCCTGCTTCTAACAGATACATGACGGATCTGTCTTGGGCAACACTTGTGTCTTTTGTCATGGCAATAAATTTCATGGAATTAATCAACCTTGCGGACTGTGACTTGGATAAGATGCAGTCTGAGGACTTGAGGCGAACCAGTTAGTGTGTATCTGATGCATTGTCATAGTTATTCATGCTCTTGGGCCACTATGATAGCGAGGTTTATGCAGTTCAGTTTAATAGTGATGGGGGACATTCAGTGCTTAAGCTGTGGTGCTTGGGAACCTCTGTATTGAGCTGATGTTCAAACTGGGTCTGTGTTTAATATCAGCTTTCACACAGTCACTTTGAAGTAGTGTCTGAACTCCCACCTGGGAGTGAGTGCTCTTCCCTCCCCACCTCCCTTAATGCTTACTTGGAAGAATGAAGTAAAACCAAAGAGTAAACATTTGATTTTAAGAGATACGTTAGCCTGAGACATGCAATATAGAATCTGTCTGGGCTCCATAGGTAGGAATATACTGTGTATTGATTGCTTGAAGGAAACTGCTTTATATAATAACCAGTGCAGTTTATAGACAGGGGAATTAATCTGTGTACGTACCTTAGGATATAGTTGCTTGCGCCTGGACGGGAACTAGATGAAGCCAACTTGCTTTCAGACACTTTCAGCTTCTGATTACTGAAACAAAAGAATGTTTGAAGTGAATAATCTGCCTCAATTAGACCTTTGAATGAAAGACTTGTGTTAATATAGGCAATGTATTGCATTCACAGAATGTCAAACTGTTCCTGTTGGGTTTTATTAGGAAGGTTTTCCAGGTATGTGATGGGGTAGAGTCAAAAATGAGGAGGAAATATATTGAATTCTGGAATTAAATGTTCAAATAGTTTTATTTATACTTCTGTCCCTCACATTTTGTTGGTGGACAGAATTAAGTAACTGGCGCTTTCGATGTTCCTGTGAAACCTTCAGGTTTCAGGAATGCTGCCCCCTTTAACAGGAAAAGAATTTAATCGGATATATTGCAACTAGCTGTATGAGCTTTAACTCCCCTTCTCTGGCTAGAAACTGCATGCACAGGGTCCTCAGTTACTGGAATTCCTAGGCAAGATCGCTGTTCTGAAAACACTATAGAGTTGAGGTGTGGCTGCTTGCCCTTTGATTTAGTTGTTCTTCAAGCGTTACTATTCTTATTCCTTGACACTATAATTATTTCCTCTAAATTTAGTAGCCTGAGGATAAGAAGTTGGAGTTGGGGGAGGAAATAAAAAAAGCTCTTTCCTCTTGGAGGAATGTTTTTGGTTGCTTTTGTGATAAATGTTTTTAGTGAACTTTTAAACAAGTTGTCACGATGTGTTGCTATGAAAATTAACAAGAGTTTCCATGAACAGGTTGTACAGTGATAGTAATGTGAGATGCGCTGTTACTTTGACAGTGGCCCAAATATAAAAGGTTTTTAATTATATACCCCACCCAGCCTCAGCCTAGCAGCACAGCTGCTAGTGGAGAGCTCATGAGGTAGCAAAAACCTTCAGGTGAAGAGTGTGTGCATGTGTCCTGGTGAGGATGATAATATTTCTTAAGTAGCACCGCTTTCATCATTGTATTGTACCCTGTTCCACTACTGCAAGGTTGAGTCCTGTGTTAGTTGTGGTCAAGCACAAGAATATTCTCCCTGCCTGGTGGAAGATAAAATCTTCAGAGTAGAACAACTGTACTCGACCAGAGCAGAAGCTCAGAAATTGCAGTGTTCTGTGTGTTGTGCTTGTTGATAGTAAAAGCTTAGTGGATGAGTCTAAGAAGCAGGCAAGCACGGCTTGACCTTCTCCTTTGCATCACCCTGATGTTTTGCAAGGAGTGATCTGGAGATTCCTTGAGCTGGAGGCTGTGACTGCCTCTCAATGTTTGATGGTTGAAAAAAATATTTTAACTGAATGGAGCTGGGGAAATCAGGAAATTGGAAAATAAAACCTGCTGTTTTCGTCTAGTCCATTTGTGACTCAGTACTGTTTTGTACAAATATATGGCTCAATGTTTTATCTAGCATCCCATGTCATGGTTTCTGTGAAATTTCAGAAAGCATAAACAGTCTTAGGCTTTTATGTGAGTCACTGAATGCTTAGTTATGCTTATAACTAAGCATTTAGATAAGACGGCCTATCAACATCTGCTTGTGTTACAGGATAAAGTATGGCTGTGCATTACTGCAACTGAATTCCTTCAATACGTTGTGAGTTTTTGTACTTAGTGCTGCATTATTCCTGTGCTCAAATAGATTTATGTACTGTATGTAATGGCACACAGATTACCACATTTATGATTCTATTAATAGAAAATTGGTCCTTTAATTGTAGCATACATAAAAAGTTGAGCTTTGCATGTTCTTTCAGTATGTAGCTCTGAATTATTTACAACTGACCTTCAAAAAGGAAGGAAAAAAAAAAAGAAAACCCAGTTAATGGAAATGCTTTCAAAATGTAAATATCTTTCATAAGTACATTGTGTGTCTTTTTGAAGCTGAAGACAAAATAACATGTCTGGGAGAAGATAAAGTAAAAAGCTCTTTGGAACATAAGTTGTAGGAGTTGTGCCCTGCTGTCTCTGAGCAGGGGGATGCTGGGTGGTCTGTCACTTGGAGGGAAGCAAGTTCTGGCACTGTGAAGCATGCAGATGTATTTTTTCTCTTATGCTGCATTTCAATCTTCACAGCAAGAAGAAAAACAGTGAGATAAATCACTGAGAAATTCATTTTCTGGGAAAGGGGGATGCTTGATCACTGATATTGCTATCGTTAGCTGAAGAGGGGTATTTGTGGTTTTTCTAGTGGATGGAACAGGCCATACTCTAACTCTTGCCTGATGTTGGCATGGAGTTTAAATAGAAGTGACCCTGGCCTTTCAGACAAAAGGATATTTCCATTAGTTTTTGGCACCAATTTTTCTATCACATAAAGTTGGCTGTTTTGACTCTTAGTTTTCTCTGTGTTACCACCTTTGGTTTGGCAGGAGGATTTTGATCACTTTACTGAATAACTACAGTTATTAATCCTCTGGTTCTGCTTGAGTTTTAGAAGGCAAGGAGACTGGGAGCCCAAGGAGTTACTTTGACTTCTACCCATGGTTACTCTGCTGGACTGGAGACAGGCAGAGAAAGGTTGCAAAAAAGCTCTTGTGCTTGCTAGCATATGCTGGGCAATGTGGTCTGTGGTGGGGGCCTAGGTTATGTCCTTCTGCTGAAACAACCTTTTCCTGTGCAAGCAATAATGAATGTGACAGTATCCTCTCTGTTCATGCAGGTCACACTTCCTTTACCTGTCACATATTTTGTTCAGTTATTTTTAAGTGAAGGCTTTGCTGATACAGAAGTGTTGGCTGTGTGTAAGCTTTTACCTTGTCTCAGCAACTGCATCTTTAGTGAGTTCAAGTAGGGATGTTTAGTAGTGAGAGGCTGGGGAGCAACAGCTGCATCAGTGTCTGAAATTGGTGTGATTTCCCACAGTGTATATGAAATCAACTTGGTGTCAAGGACAGCAGTCTGTTTGTATTTTTCCTTTCATCCTCTTTGCAAGCAGCCCTCATTACTTCCCACACCATCCCATTACTGTGATGGGAAAAATTGTTTCTCTCTTAAGACTGCGGGGGACAGGGTGGGAGGGAACACTGAGGGAGAGAAAGGCTGATGTGGAGGGAGCAGAAAATATTCCTCATCTTTGAGAATCAGAGAGACTAGCTATAAAATGTAGACTTTTCCCTGCACTATCAAAGTCAAGTGATTTGTTGCTTGTTATCTTGACTGATGCTCTAAATTGAAAGTGGATGTTTGTTCAAAGGTCTAAATTGACAAGCCTCAATTTATCCATTCCTCAGAATAATTTGGCAGCAGATTCGATGTGACATCACTAGAGTGGCATGACTGGATGTCTGAGGGGAAGAAAGGGGGCTGAAGCAGTTATGTAATGGAGAAAGAAGACAGGACACTAACTCGAATGTCTCTTCTGATGATCCAAAATGTGATGTCCATGTTGTAATGTGAATTTAAGGCTGGAGATGCACCTCAAGAACTGGATTCCATGATGCTTGCTGAGTCTTTTAGGCCTGTGTGCTTATGTCATGGCTACATGGACCTTTTGGGAGCTGTCCCTTGATGTCCAGATGCAGAGTGTTTCACACTCTACTGAACATAACTAGAAGCCTGTTAAAAGGAAAAATATGTTTCAAGCAGATAGGCAAGTTGTTACAGACAATGTTACAGATACTGTGTTTTTTAAATGTCTAACCGCAAAAAGGAAACAAAAATGTTGCTTAATGAATAATTCACAGATCCTGCTCTGTTAGGATTAATGCCTCTAACTGGGCAGATGCCTGTCAATGTTACTGGTTTTCTGAAGCTTGTGTGTTGGAATCCTGGTTAGTGGATGTTATTTCTTAAAAGTTACAGGGTCAGGTGGAGGAACAAATTGCACAAACAATGAGGATGCATTGTTGTAACCAAACACCTTTGCCTTCATATTCTAAAGGAGCTGGGTTGTAATAGTGGAAAGTAAAAGAGCTGAAATTGCTTTCTCTTCCAGACCTTAGTTGTTGAACAGGTCATGAATTTGAAAACTGTGGTGGAAGCCACTCACTAATGTGGCATAAATTCCATGCTGACCAGTATCGCCTGAGAATAATTAGGTTCTGCTCCTTGTTTTAATTAGACTTCCTAGTTTTTACAGGTTAATGATCTTTAACTTAGGCCAGAGGAAGAGGTCTTCTCCCATTTGGTTTGACTGCCCTATGTGTTTTTAACAGAACTAGAAGCTGCTGTTACAAAGGTGTACCCGTGTCTTGGCATTAGCTCACTTTTGCCATGAGTGTACATCTAGATGCCTGGTGAGAAAGGAGAGTTAATTCTTGGGAGAAGGGCCAACAGTCTTAAGACTTGTGCAATCAGTGTTCGTTTCCTGGCTCCACTACAGAAGTTGTGGGTTATGTGGAGCTATTAGCTTGATCTGTCAAAGCCCAGGTTGCCCATCTGTGAAAGGAGGGCTACAATTTCATGTTTCTTATACATTTTTGTTTACAGAGCAGAAAATTTAATGGGCACATGGAGTAGTCTCCTCTTGGAACAGAGTTTTGGGCCTGTCTGGGAACTCTTTTTCACAGGAGCTCAGGGAAAAGCCACTCCCAATCTGGAAAATGATGGGGAGGAGAACCAAGAATAATGCACTAGAGGTGTTCATAGTCTGCCTTGTTTTTGGGGGAGGACATGAGATCAGGAAAGCCTTGAATGTGTTTTCTGGTTTTTGTTTTTGAAGAATAGCAAGTTGACTTGTGTGTGGGAGAAATCTGAATCAATTTTGTCATGTTACTTGTCATTCCTCTGGCAGGAAGGAATATCCACCATCTTTCAGAGGGCTTCTGCCTTTCATGTACATGCACACACACCCCACACTGTGTGGTACGTGTCTGTAAACTTTTTTATTCAGTTGGTAAGATGCTTGTGATTGCTGGTAGTTTGGGAATGGAACCTATTCCTACTTTGTGTTTTGCACAGTGAAGTAGAAAATGTCACCTTGTTTCAGATTCTCCTCTGTCACATTGATTACAATGATCTTAGGGAAAGGCAGAATGATCTTTAGCAGCAGAAACCCATGATTCTTGCAGCTTTCATGCTCCGCAGGAAACTAGAAACTGTTCAGCCTGGCTGTCAATATACCATGGAGTTAGAAATAAAATAAGACAATTTCTATTCCTACTTGACAACTTTTTATTAAGAATACATTCTTTATTCCTGTCTTGTGCCTTTAGTATTGATGAAAAAAATGTCTAAGTAGGTGCCACTTGTACCCTGTGCTCAGACAAGTGAGGTAAAGCCAAGGACTGATTTTTAACAAACTTTGATTTCAGCTTTTTATCACCTGAAGGTTTTAAACTGAGTTGATTCAAAGGTGCTATCATCATGGCTAGCCTCCATTCTGGAGGTAAGCCAGGGTAACACAGGATGTGTCTACCATGTGTCTTCCACCGTAACTATATGTGCTACTTCATTCTATAGCCTACATTAAGAATGTGTGCTCCCAACTCCCATCCTTATCTAATGGTTTGTAGTGGGTACAGTTTTTGCTACATCAGATACCTGCAGTATACAGTTTGTGGGTATTGACGTTGTCTTAGGAATATTTGTTAGACTGCTACTGTGAGAAAGGGGAAAAAAAATGCTATCATGAGCTTTTTTACTGAAGAGAAGTATACATGTATCGTTGAGCTAAACAGAAATGTGACATTTCTCAGCAATTTCTGGCCACAGCATTTTAACAGAAAATCGGAGCATATTTATTATTTGCAGGTACAGTAGGGAAAATCTGACTCCTAACTTGAAATGGAACAAAAGACATAGAGAAGGAAGACAGTGGTCTATTCCAGTCATTAAATATTGAGGCATATGTCAAAACCAATGAAACTGATGAGAGTGCTTCTGTTGATGTTATTGTTATGAAAATTAGGACTGGAGAGGAGATGCACAACAGGATAAAAGCTCTAGGGCATGACAGACACAGGTTTATTAAAGCTAGAGTTCCAGACAATAGCTGTTGTTAAAAGTAAAAATCGTACTGAAGTAAGCCTCCATGTCTCATCCTGTTCCTCGGAGGGGGCAGTTGAATGTTGAGTTACAGCAGCATTGGAGAGCCTCAGAGCTGTGCGTGTTCACAGTAGTTGCTCTACAAATGCAGAACAGATACTGTATCTGATTTATTCTTTCTTTCTCAGTGTTGGGCTAAGGGAAAACTTGGCATTCAAATGCAACTGTTTCATGAAAATGTGACTTAAGTAAAAGCTTGGGTTTTTGTATTTGACTATTGGTTAATGGCTTCTGAGATAATGAATTTCCAGGCTCGTATTCTTTTAGTAACGTTGCCACCTAGTGGGCTTGGTCGGTAGGAAGGACGGTGGGCGCTGTGAAACGATGGGGCAATAGGACTGGATGAGGCTGGAAAAGAGGGAGCAGAGCATGTTCCAAGTGCTTTGGAAAGGCTGGTGGCATTTGCCTTTCTCAATGTTCTGCTTATCCCCTTACCATTATACAGCCTTACCTAGCAACACTTGTTAACAATTACTTTTTACACTTAACTACTCAGTTGCTGTCTCATTACTTCCAACTTCTCGCTGCAAATTAAGGCCTACTTGGTGGGTTATAATTTGCAGTTTTAAAAGCAGCGGGCAGTAACTTTGAATTTCTGGACACCTCTATCAAATACATAACAAAGAAGTATAGTGCTAAAAATAGCTCGTTCACTGGAGGTTTTAGTAGCTTTTACTTCCTGAACATGGCTCCTTAACTCAAGATTTCAGAGGGCTTAGCTCACAGGTTGGTTAATGTTGTTAAATGCCACATCCATCTCATGTGGCATGGAGAAGCACCCTCTTGACAGTTCTTGATATTTCTAATATTTAAGCCTGTCCTGTAACCCCTCCACTTACCAACACTGAGATGCCTCTGAAGAATGAGATAACTTCCTGTGCTGTCCTCATGTCCTAAAAAAAAAAGAAAAAAAACACCCTTCTGTGAAAAGAGCTGATATACCTTTCTTCCTCCTGAAAACATCTGACAGGTTTTCAAAGGCAAGGGTGGTAGAGAGAACACTTGGACTCTTTGGTCTGCAGCATCAACAAATACAGTTATTACATGCTGTGATATCCTGTGACACAAGAAAACTATTCTGTTAATAGCAGTTGCATGGATTTGTTCTACTCGTGTAGGAGTAAAAAAGAATCCTCTTCCCCTCCAAATTTTTGTGCTATGTTTTTGCTGTAACAGATAACTAAAAGTGTTTGTGGCCTGAAAAAATTGTGTGCAACATAACACTATTCTGATATTTTTGTTAAAATTGTGTATTTTTTCCATTGCTTCACTGTAGAGCGACCTGGTTCTGAAAAGGAAAATAGGTTTTAAAACACTGCATTCTAAATCTAAATGCTTGTAGAATTTCACAATCTCCTTTAATGTAGAGGGTTGGGAGGAAAAAATAGAAATGCCTGCTTATTAGCTCATGCTGCTGTTGAAATACTAGATTTCTCTGTCACAAGGAACAAGTGTGTGAAATGAGCTTGTGGGTTGCCTGCAAGCCAGAAACATCCCTTCTATTTCCATTTTGTAACAAGCATTCCTGGGGGAGACTGCCAACAGTTTTAACATGTTATCAGTGATTATCTTGATACACAGAATAAGCAGTGCCTGACAAGGATTTGGGCCCATCAGAAAACATACTTAGCATAGAAACTACAAATGCTCAGGGGATGCGAAGGTATGAAGCAGAAGAAAAGGGAGGCTAGCTGGCTGGGAGGTGTTTGCTCCAGCTCAGAGCTGGAGCCTCTGTTCAAATGTAGCCCTTCTCAGCAGGGATTGGAAGCCATACTTGATTGCATTGTGAAATGTCTCTCCTCTGTTCTCAGCTCTCAATCATGAATGATCTGGGAAGCCTAGATCATTTCAGTCTGGTAGATGAAAAGATGAAAAATGGGTTCTAACAGACCTGAGCCTGAGTGAGTACAGGACATACAGTTTTTGCCTTATCCAGGTGTCTGCCCCTGGGATTTGCAGCTGTATGAACAAACAGAATGCATGCATCAATGCGGTAACTTCCAGAGGCACCACAACTGCCTGCTAGCTCTTTGTCCCAGTACTGGAATGAAGTGCCACCAGAGCCTGAGGCCTGCCCCGTGTCCCAGTAGATGGAGCCCTTGCTGAGCCTTTCCATTTTCTGTTACCGCGGCATCTGCTAAACACACCCTGGTAAGGAAAAAGTCCAGAAACAGTTGCAAGGCAAGGGTTAGTGGGGTAAGCAGGAAAGAGCAATAGTTGAAATTTATTTCCTTGCATGAGCTGATCCAGAAGATAAAGAAATTGCTGCATGGGACAAGCAGAGATAAGAAATTGCCCTGGTAAACCCACTGCACTTAAAAGCTTAAAAAAACCTGAAGCGGTTTTGACCAGAGCTTAGTGCTTCATAACTGCTAGGAATTTAGGGAAGAGGATGCAGTACACTAGATCATGATCTAACAACAGTTTATTAAGTCTACTCATGTCATACCACATTAAAGCTTAAATATGTTTCTCCCCAGGCCTCCAAAGAAACTTCATGCCTTTCCCTACTGCTTTTATCTTTTTTTCTGTGCACTTCAATTGCAAGCATGCTCTTTTGCTGATTTTTTTTTTTTTCTAGGTCATGATTTTTATCAAGCAATGGAAGTTCAGCAAGGTTAGCCTAGGTTAACATTTGAATAAAGAGTTTTAAATTAAATCCATAAAGTCTGAGGACAGATTATTTATGCTGGATTTCTTCCACATTACTTTGGAAAATGTATTACATGAGATGCGTTTGTGGTATGGAAGAGTGATGTCCTGATGGCGCATGCTTACTGGTATTAAATAGCATGTGGAACTTCTGTCTGAAATTATTTTTGGCTTTATTTCAAAGCAGAGAGAGTATCTTATCATCTTGGTTATTCCATCACATGGAAGTACTGCCTGATCACTCTTACAGTTCTGCAGTGTTTCAGGTGGCTGCTTTCCACTGCTGCTCCAAACTTATTAGGAATGATAGATATGTAAAATATGCTCTTCATTGCATGGTAAATGCTCCAGGAAACAAATGTTATTTTGGTGCCCAATGTCAGGGTTTGCACTCTGAAGCGAACTACTGGGTCACGCACACTGGTGAAACCAGGATGGTCTGCGGGTACGTCTGCTCACAGAATGGCTATTTCCTATATGTGTGTATTTTGGTGGGCAGTAGCAGGAACCTAGGAGAACAGATTGCATAGAAAACAGATGGCTGCTTCAGCTGTTCACAGATGTCACAGCAATGTCCTAGCAGTGTTCTTTGCAAATACCTGTGTATGCTTTTATCTGTTACTGGAGGCTAGAAAAAAAATCGCCTAAAGGCAAAATGAGGAGCCAGGACTTGTGCAATTAACAGGATTTCATGCAATCATTTGCTTTTTGGGTGAAAGTCCTTTGTGTGAGGCTGGCTGGGAAGGCTGCTATTTAGCATAAGAGGAAAGCAAATTCAAGCTGGAAGGTGCTTATTAGGCAATGCTAATTAAGAGCTAGTCTGGATGTGTTGTGTGTTGCTGGTGGGGAAAGAACATTTTACTGAATTTCATGCAAGTGAATGTATGCAAATATGTCTTCTGAATTGCTGAACATGAGGAGGATTCAAGTGGCATGTTTTTTGTGCTCTAGACTACATAATAAGGCCTAAGAGGGCATATAAGGACTGTGGATTCTCCTGTATGACAGAAGCACAGATAAGAACTTAATTAGAGCGGGGATGTCTAGAATGAGGGATGTTGTAGACAGTACACTGATGGTACAGGGTGTTAGGGGAAGAAGTGTGACACGGTTAAAGAAGCATTGGCAGGGGTTTTTGTATGAAATAGTGTTCTTCGAGTTTGCTAATCTACTTCCCTCACCATCATAAGTGCCAGAATGTCTGCTTCATAAAAGTGGTAGCTGGCAAAAGGCTTTGCATCACTGAAACAGATAAACAGAAACCTTGTCTGATGGGCACCATCATTACAATTTTCCATTTGACCCCAAGAAAGGTCTTTCAAGGGTAAATAGTTGAAAATGGTGTCCGGTTGACTCTTGTCACTCAGAATACCTTGAAAGACCTCACTTGTAACTCTCCTGAGGTAGTGTTTTAAATGCCTCAAATGATTCTCACTCAGAGATAGTTCAAAAGTGGGGTACAAAAATCTAGTCCTATTATCATGTAGCATTTAGGACCCTTAAGCATGGACAATGAGTCTGTTATGCTAGGTGTTCTATAAACACTGAACAAAATATAGTCCCTGCCCTACAGAGTTATACTGCATGCAAATTAAGTCAATTACAGAAAGCTTAAAATAACTCTAGCAATTGCTGGCGTGCTGCAAAGAGGCTAGGCCTTACCACATCCTGTTCACTGGAATTTTGTGGTTGACATCTGAACAGCTTCTTCAGGCTGAAAGACACAGAAGGCTAGAGAAAAAAATTGATGGATGCTACTCTTTTTGAGAACAAAACTTTTCTCAAAAGGGAAATCTTCTCCTTTACAAGGGAATAAAATTATGCTTCCCACTAGAACTTTTCAATCTTCCCTGAGGACCTGTGGGAAGGGCGGTCATCTTAAAAACCAAGGTGTGTTGTAATATTCCTTACTGAAGAGACTGTCCTTACAGTGCTGGTCTCTTCTCCTGGATCGAAGCAGTAGCAAGACAGACAAAGCTTTGTCAAGTAAAGCCTAAACTTGTAAAGGGCTTTGACATATTGAGTTGACCAGTGACATTAATTTATAAAGATAGTCTAGGTAGTGTAAGTTAAGATGTTAAGCACGTATTTCATGGAGGATGCCTGCACAGTGGTGTGAATTTGTATTTATAGCATCATGCTCTTGTGTTAAGTGGTTTGCTGCCTCTGTTCTTTCTTTAATATTCCTCTTCTGTTCTGCTAGCTTCTGGTATTCAGTCCTGAAATCTGACTTCCCAGTTGTCAGTGGTGTCCTGCTGGCATCCCTAGAGAGCAGATGATTTCTAGTAATCGGTATTCTCAGTAGCAATCAGCATGCCTTGCAAGTGGCTAGAAATTCAAGCTGTACTTGAAAATGCTTATTGAACATGGGAGGCAGCATATATTATTGATAGAAATAAGGAAGTCAGAGGCTTGCTCTGAATTTAGGTGGTTTTTCATGTTAGCATCAAAAAGCACACCGGTTCTTGCAGCCCAGGACACATGAGGAACCACTCCTCAGGCTGGAAAACCATGGACTTGAGCACAACTGAGATGAATTAGAGCACCCCTTAGAGTGAGGTTTGAGTGAAGATAAATCCTTTCGGAGCAGCTTTTCTTGACCAAAGTGGAGGTCACCAGTGAGTGAGGCCTTACATGGCCAGGTGATCTGAAAACAGGAGGGATTTGTAGGTGAAGTGATGAGAATCATGGCTTTCTACTGACCTTGTCACCCAAAATACTTCATATGATCTTGAAACTTAGGTCCAGTGACAGCCACCTCTAGGTGGTCTGTCTGAGAGTAGTGTGACTATGCCACATGACAGTTCAGAATGGGAAATTCTGTGTGTCTACCTGGAAAATAACACAAACTACGTCTTGTGTGGTAAGTCTATATCCTGGGTGGAGGTCTCTAGCTCAGTCATAGCTTTTATGGTAAGATCTCGGTATGCTAATGACAGCTCTTCTACCCCAACACCCTTTTTGTATGCAATGCCTCTCTTGCCTCCCAGTTTTGTACAGTGCAATGTTGTGGCTTATGTAGCAAAGCTTGTGCTTTTATCGGGTCTACACAAATAAACGTAGATCAGGCACAGATTTACTAAAGGAGGGTAGAAGGTCTGAAGCCTATGACAGAAAACTGTCAAGGTAATGCATGTTCTCACTTCACATGATGTGATAGCACGTTCTTTTCCCACTCAGATTGGGGGATGCATTTGCCACTGCCTTATATAAAATCAGAAACTTAGCCTCTGGGAATGCACTGGATATGATTGTGTAATAAAGACTGCAGCAGAGACACGAGTCCGGATAATACCAGCAAAAATAATTCATCCTTCTATATTTGATAGAAACCCTGTAGCTATGAAAAAATGGTTTGGCATGAAATCTTCATATGAAGGTCTACGAATTGCCATAGCACTGGAAATAATTTTGATTGTTCCAGTCTGGCAGACCTGCTACTGCCATAATCTCTCAGTAATCAAAATAAGCAATGCGCTGCTGGCCTTGCCTGCCACATGCTCTGACCCCCCAAGGCTCACAATCTCTTCCTAGTTTTCTTTCTACATACTGGAGTCTGGCTGAAGACATCTACTTTTCAGTTCTAGGAGACACGTTTTTATGGTTATTGCTATCCAACCTGTTGTCAGCCAAGAAGCTGTTCTCAAAGCACAAATCCTGAAGGAAGGACATGTTAAAGTGAATTACAACAAGATGTCTTAGGAGAGGGACTCTGTCTTGATGCTCGGTCTCTACAGACAGCTCACACTTGTGCTCTTTAGAGCATTTTACCTTAGAAAATGGTCTTGGTAGAAGATCAGTGTGACCCAAGTGTTAAGTGAGTGTTAATGGAACCTAAAAGTACAAATCAAATAGAGGGTAAATAAAAAGTCGCTAGCATATCTTGTATGGCTTTTTTTGGTTTAGGTTTTGTTTTTGCTGAATGACTTTATTGCACTGAAGGGGAATGCTGGCAAATGCCATGGTGTCTTTTTTTCCTCCCCTAGGCTGTTTGCTGATAGATTGTGCACAGAATGATTGCCATGAATATTTTACTTTGCTGTTCAAATGGCTAAAATGTTATCCCAGGAAAATACAAAATACCAATGCCTTCTATTTTGTGAACAGGGAGTAAATCTAAGCCTTGGATCGGAGGTGTTCATATGATCTAGATAATGGAATAATGAATTTGTATGTAACTGTCACTTAATGGAAAGCTTAAAATTCAAATTCTGCACATCATCTTGGAGAGACTGCAGGGAACTGTATGCCTGCCAGACTTCTCCAGCTTTTGTATTCAGACAAGCAAGAGGTTTCCCTCTATCAATACTTGCATGCAAGGACTTGTCTCTTATATATGATTGGTAGAATCCTCAGATTACATATCAAGTTTTCTCTGACTGTTACTGAAATAATCTTTATGCCTAGAAGAGGTAAATTTGGTCTTACAGTGGACTGTTTGTTCCTGGTGTATTGTTAAGAAATGCCTAGATCTTTTTGACTGTTCACAGAGCTAAGGTTAGCATGACTCTCACTCTTTTTTCAGCTAGTAAGTTTAAAAGTTCAGTCAAAGAATACTGTTTATCTCAGAGGGATATTTGTTTGCAACAGCAGCAAAAGGTCCACTCATTTGATGACAGGTATAAAATTTTCTGCCAAGGCAGCTCTTGTGTGTCTAAGACAACACAAAGTAAAACTGAGACAGGAAAGCTTATTCCACAACTTTCATTCACAATGTTTTCCTCGTAATCTAAGTTTTACAAACCATGTTCCTAGGGAGATTTACAACTGAGGCCCCAAGGATCTGTGGCAAAATACTACTTGCATTACCCCAGCAAGGGCCCCTTACCAGAGAAGAAAGGAAAAGCCAATCCATAATGAAATGAGGGTCAGAAAGGAACACATCATCCTGTGTTTCAGCTTGCCTAAACTTAAACTAATATTACTGAAAAAAACCAATGGGACTGGTTGTTGCTTCACATAGATACAGATTCAGTATGCTGCTAGCTGTGAGAGAAAAAATTGCCCTTGCCAAATGGAAACAGGCTATATTTTACTGTTGATTTGAGTTTACTGGAATAATGAGAAAGCTTGTATTGTCACCACAAAAACATGGGGAGACACAAAAGGTATGATGGGGTAGTCTCTTGCTAGGATAAAATGTATATATGCTGCATGTTGTTCTACCTGAGTTCATTTGCATACCAGACATGAGACAGTTTATTGCCTGCACCTTGAAACCCTGACAATCGGCAGGTGCTTGGTGAGGGTTTGGGTTCTGTGACTAGAATCACCTCTATTTATCCAGCCTTCTGTTCTCTGGTTTATTCTTAATTCTCTCTGTGTCCATGGAAGGAAGTAATAGAAGGAACTTACCCCTACCCTTCTTTCAAAGGGAAAGGAGAAGGAACAGTAGCATATTAGCTCTGTCCTAGTCCATGGCTGGACACATTTTTTAGATTAATCGCAAGAAGTTAAAAGCTCATGGCAACATGATCAAGCAGTTAAAGGAAGGTATTAGGAATTCAGCTGAATTCTGTTTCTGACTCTGACAAGGCTCCCCAGGTGGCACACAGCAAAGTCACTGAACTTATATCTAGCTTACAGTAACCTTTCCCTAAAACAAATTTTTCTGTAGACGCTTTCCAGTGGCAATAGCAGCTCTCAAGTAAGAAACAGGTCTATATTAATACTTGTGTTTGCTAATTTTTCAAGGCTACCAGCCTTCTCTGCAGGGTCTCTGAAACACTGGGTGCTCTGAGGGCCCTGGAAAGGCACTTGTGGAACCGCAGGTTTGGAGAGAAATTGGTATAAAGGGAGCCTTTTTCCTCACTTGTATCTTGGGTAGGCTAGGTTGGTGCTCACTTGAAGTTAGTTTAGCATCTAGAGAAGTTATGTGGCAGCAAAATGCCCCCCCAAAAACCAGGAGATTCTTCATCTGGTAAATATTAATCTAGTGCAATGGGGAATTCAAACAAAAGAAACTTGGCTACTGAAAAATACCATCACAGTGCCTGAGCAAAGGCATTAGCAGTTGCAATGGAAGTACCTGCTGGAAAACTCCCACGAAGCACTCCCCATGTGAACAGTCGGTAGGGTTTCCTGTAAGGTGGCAAGACAAAGCCTGCAGGTGGCCAGCCTGGCAAGAATAGGGCCTGCCAGAGATGCTGAAGCAGAGGGGTGCAGGACTGCAATGGCTGGCTCCCCTGACCTATTTGTGAGGCAGTGCCATGGCCTGAGGAAAAATCTGGCTGTGGGGGGACAAAAGGCTGAGGGGGTGGATGTTTCTGAAGCCTTTCCTCCCTCTGCCCTCAGCAGGTGGCCTGGGCCCAGCTGTGGGGACTCTGCTCCCTGTGATGAGCTGAGAGGACTCACCTGTGCAGCCCTGCTCAGCTGAGGTGATGAAGGCTCCGTGGGGGTCCCGCAGCCCGATGCCCCCTCTCCTCGCGGGGCAGTGTCCCTCTGGGAACCGGCTCACTTCATTCCATTTGACAGTTCTCAAGCGGGAGGGGCCGGGGGGGAACACGGCGGCCCTCTGGGGGGCAGCAGCCCCTCAGCGGCCGCCCGGGCCGGGAAGGAATTGGGGGGGGACCGGCACAGCGCGCTCTGCTTCTGGAAGGTTCCGCCCGTGTCAGGTGACCCCTCGCGAGAGGGAGGCGGTCTCGTGCAACGGCTGCTAACGGTTACCTCGCGCCGGCCGGTCTCGGTCTCGCGCCCCCTCAGCCTTCAGGAGTGGTTATGCGGAATGCGATACCTTATAAACAGGTAATTTTTTTTACAAGATCTGAATCTGTCCTGTGCACTGGGGCCCGGGAGTGTGTGTGAGGCCGGCTGGGGGTTGAAGTGCCCCATTCTGTGGTGGGTGTTGGGAGTTGGAGGGCTGTCTGCTGAGGCTCTGGCTTCAGTGTCTTTTTTTTTTTAAAAAAAAAAAAGTAATAAACGAGACTTTAGGACCCTTGTCGTTGGAGGTGAGGAAGTCTGAGTTCAGATCTTCGGTGCTAGTGGTTCTGACCAGTAGACAATCTATTATTGCTACAATCCTTGCTGCTTTAGTGTCCTGGTGACCTCCCAATTGCCAGTGTTGCTATGAATAGTGTGTGTTATTGGTTATTGTGTGTGTTATTTTCTGCACAAAAAAGCAGGAGTGTGAGGTGTAGTACCTGCAGACTACTGAGAGGGGGTACATCTTGAAAAATGAGGATGGTGGAGTGTCTGAGGTATCGGATCGTCTGTGTATCCGTTGTTCCCTTTGCCTCAGGCTTGGTGAAATTAAATGGTTGTGAGTTTCTGCATGGGGATGGAGAGACTGGGAGAAAGGATCTGCTTGCAATCATGGGTTATGATTAAGGGGAGTTTTTCCCACATTTCAGGTGGGATTTTTTTTTTTAAATTTTTGACTAGGTTTCTGGAAACTGTCTAGTTGCTGATACAAAACCTAGAGCAGATGCTGTAAATATGAGTTTGTGTTTTGGTTACGAATGTTTTAATCTTTGAGCCAAATATTTAATTCCAGGTCTTGAATTGTATTAGTTTGCTACATGATTCTTCTCCTTTCCTAAGCTTGTGGTTATTAATGCATTTAATAGCAATAACTGGGTTCCTTTGTTGATTTCTGAAACTTCAATGTGTTTCACAGCTGCAGGGTTCCTTCTGGGCAAGTACTTGCAGCATGAGACTTCAACAGGTTCTCATGAAGGAAGGATGGATTAGTCTTGAAAGAAAGGGGTTTTTTTTCTTTATCACTTGCTCCGTGCGTATCTGCATGTTTAAGAAGTGTTTTACTGAAGCAATACAGTAGAAGGACAGAAAGTGATGAACCATTGTTATAACATTGCAAATCCCCAAATGTGCTAAAGTAATCAATCTTTGGGTGACTGGCAGAATCTTGGTTATAATACCTTTGTGTTCTTGGTTTATAATTTGGGCAATAAAAATAGATGCCAAAGTCAACAAATCCAAAGAGCCCTATGCTCCTTAGCTATTTTAAGATGCAAAAAATTAAGTTACATTTCTGCATATATATCTGGAGTAGGTGTGCTTAAACAAACCCCATGGCAGAGGCCCCAAGAGTTGAAAAATATTATGATCAGCTGTTTCAGTGACTTGAAGTGAGAGCAGCTGTGACTTTATTGCTACATTCTTTCAACTTCACTGTGCGAAATGAAAGTTTAGTACACCCCTGTGTAGGGATAAGAAACTGCCTTGGTTCACATAGGTATCAAAAGCTCAGTTTTTGGAGTGGTTGAGCTGAAGCTCCAGGCAGCTGATAGTTCTTGCTGCTGAAGCACATGTCTTGGAGTTTAAGGT
Organism: Limnodromus scolopaceus; assembly: GCA_028565335.1. Lineage (NCBI taxonomy): Eukaryota > Metazoa > Chordata > Aves > Charadriiformes > Scolopacidae > Limnodromus > Limnodromus scolopaceus. Next base: position 3,874,348 of record JAOXNO010000011.1, on the reverse strand, counting down.
GTACTGAGTTTAAGTGTGGTGGCTTGGGGTTTGCAATCTCTGTGTAAACCAGTGACAGTTCATAATATTCTGTGTTCCCCAAGGTCAGGCTGGGGAATGTTTATTGTAGTTACTTACATTCCAGAAAGACTTGGAAAGTTTGAGCTTTCAAGGCAGATGCTCTTCCCATATGCTCAATGCAATTTCTTTTCTGGTATTGCATTGGAAGCTTTCTCATTAGACTAATTTTGAAGAGGAACTGTTTTACTGTTTAGCAGGAATGATGCCCTTGATATACTGGTGATTTTTTCACTGGGTTCGTTGTTCTCTTTGCTTTAAAGATCTTCTTGGGGAATGTTTTGTGTGTGGAAATGCTAGAGAGATGGGGAATTTGAAGAGCTAAATTTGGACAATGCATCTGTTTGTGGAGTGGTTTTGGTATGGAGCAAACATTGCGAATATGCTAAATGACTCTAATAAAACAGGCTCAAGCACGGTCTTTTTCCCTGAAGGCCTGCCCCAGTGGTTGAGAGCTGTATTAATCTTGCATCTATTATTAAAGACCCTGTCCTTGAAAGAAGCCTTGAGGCCCTGGCTTTCCTCATGAACTTTTATATCTCTGGTATTTATTGTCTACTGCTGCCTGTCTGTCTCTAATGTAATCTCTCAGCTTTACGCCTGTCTTGGCCTTGATGGCAGTGACCACTGGGATGGGAGGGGAAAGGAGAGTAGCGAAGATGTCATGACTCTTCTGTGCTTGGCTTCTCGTCTTTAAAATAAGTCTCTAATTGTTGCCATTACTCTGGCAAATGATTTGGATTTTAGCCCAAGGGCGCACAGCTTCTGACTCTGCCCTAAGGTTGTTCTAGAATTAGAACAAACGTTTTGCTTGGAGTTTGAGCACCAGATTTATATCTGAACTTGCATAAGGCTTTTATTTGTGCAGAACTCGGTACAGATTTGCCTTTTTACAAAAAGTAAAAATTGAAGTTGCAAGGTTGAAATTGCAGTTCTAAATCTGTCAAAGTTCTCATGTGTGTTTGAAAGGGGTATTGTTAGAGGATAGGCTTTTGTCATCTGCTTGGATAGCTCCAGATAGCTTAACCTTCTGGTAGATGGGGCTTCTTTTCCTGAGATCTATTAGTTGCAAGTCTTTTTATGGCTGTAGGTGTTGCAAGACTCTGTCTGTATTTCAGTGTGCTTGATCTTTGAGTCTAGCATAGCCTAATGTCTCAGGAAATGGGAGTGAAAAAGTTCCTCAAGAGCGTATGAGGTAATTCATGAATTCATGTGAAAATCTAAGTAATAGTACTAATAGTACTAACTAGGAAAAAACCTTTTCAGAGGCATGTTAGTGTTGATGAAATATCTTTGGTTTGATGACCCTAGTCAGCTGAACATACTCATAGGCATACCTAAATCTATGGAATCATCATATCTAAAGGAAACTTCAATTTTCACTGTTAACAAATGGTATCAGAGGCTGACAGTGGGTAAGTTAGCCATGTAAATTTCTAAAAGGGCCTTGTCAGCCTGTCAAGGACTAGATTGTTGTAAAACTTTTGTTTCTTCTCCTTATCAAATTGTTATGGATTGCAACAGGCGATTGGAGACAGAAACAGAAAGTTTCACTGATGTGTAGCCCTGTTAGAAGTCTGCCAAATACAAGATAGGGAGTCATTTTACAGTATGCAAGACTTAGATAATAGGTTTATTTCCTGAGAAAAGGATGCTCAAAGCTACTGCATTGCTGCAAGGTTTGTTTTGCCCACCCCTGTTGTTAGGGTGCTAGGGCTTTTGAGACTATACCTTTTTTGCATCCAGTTACTCATTTGTGCTTTTTTTGTTATTTTAAGTGCCTAGTCTGAAGTAAACGGGAGTTGTGTACGATGTGATGGTTCACTGAAGAAATTCCACGCCTACAGTTGAGCATTTCTACTGAGAGTATCCAATTGGAGAAAAACATTTGTTACAAGTATTTTTCAAATCTGGCCTGACCAGAATGTTTAGTTCTGGTGTAAATGGCATGTAGACAAATAATTTTTCATGGAAGTGCTTCATAGAGTGACTCAATATTTGTATTTTCAAGTTGTGTGTAGTCTAGATGTGCTTTAATTTCTCTGCCTCAGCACTCACAGGTACCAAGATGGCTTTTATCTTAATTCTTGGTGCCTTTTTTTGAAACTAGATTCGGTTATATGGAAAAAATATGGAGGGAAATTAGGTCAAAATGTAGGACCTGCTTCTGTGAGAGAAGCACTGTATCTCAGGAAAATAACCCATTTCCTGAAGAAACTCCTTTTATGTTAATGTAGTATTTATTAGCTGACAAATTGTAAATTGAATCTTGTGATCAGCTGACCGATTGGTTTGTTGGGTGAGGGTGTTTGAATAGTTTAAATTTATGTAAAGTGGGCTAGCAAACGGGGAGCTTTTTGCTGAAATGTTCTCTAAGAGAGGTATCTGAGCGCACTATTGTTTCCCAAGAGAGAAAGTGAATCCATCTTTGGTTGTCATGTCACATTAGACTCCCCCAACCACTGGATTACATATTCTATCAATCTCCAGTGGGGAACAATTGTGCAGAAGGCTCAAGCGGACTGAGTAGATGTCTAGTGACCTCTTGAATCATATGAAGTCACTCGGATCCCAAGCTCCAGCTGCCTTATGCAACACCAGAAGCTGCTCAATTTCTTCCTGAATTTCCTGTCTTTAAGTAGGCTGCTTTCCTTTCTCCCTGCTCCAGTTCACTGGCAACTGTTCTCACTGAAATTTATGGGTGGTGGGAGGGGGAATAAATACCACTGCTCTATTTTCGGTTGGAATGGAAGGGCTAAATTTCAGTTTCCTTCAGGGTTTTCCCTAAGGAGTTGTAAATGAAGAATGAGGTCTTTTTTGGCTTTTCTCTCTAATTGGCAGCTGAAAAAGTAGAAGCTAGTCACAGCAGTTCCTAGCTGGATGGAGGCAATTGGAATTGTGAATGATTTAGGAGTTGTACTTGCAGTGCTGCACTTCCAGCTGCTTTCTCTACTTGGTTCAGGACAGAAATGAACATGTGGTCCTAAACTAATGATGTCTGCAAAAAGCAAATAGGGTAACTGAAAGAGTTCTCTAGTGCAGATAGGGTTTTGGTCCTAAATTCTAATCCCATCTCTGCCAATCTTTTCTTTCTCTTTATGGGATGGTGTACTTCTGCCTTGAAGGGAAACTACTGTAACATTTGGAAAGCAGAGGAGACTACCTAAGACTAGTTCTGCGGTGTATTTTTCTAGGAGACAGATGTACTGTCTATGCCCGCTCAGAGAAAAAAAACACTGTGTAAAGTGGCATTTGACTGGTCTTACCTTTGGGTCAAGTCTTAGCACAAAACTTCATATTTGGGGGCATAAGTAGGAACCTGTTGTGCAATTAGACTTAATCCCATGTCTAGGTGGGCTACTTTAAATGTCTTATTTCTTGTTGTAAAACTGCTTTTCTTTTGCAGCTTATCAATATCCACATAAGCCTTTGAGGTCAAATTCCATTCTCAGAAGCACTGGGTTAGCTTTGTGCCGACTCCCTGCTTGCAGGGAGATTAGAGCCTGTGGGAGGTAAAATGGTAGAGTTGGCTATAGGGGCACACATTCTTTCGCTTCACAAGGAAACAGATTTGGATCTGAAAATAGGCAGGTGGAAACCTGATGTCCAATTGCATAATTACTGTAAGTACAGGAAGCACATTTTTTGGTACTATTACTGTATTTTTTATCTTCAAAAGTCACCATCTCAGCTCATATGGAAATCCCTGTGTAACTTTGTCATCTTAAAACTATTTTAAGCTGTGCATTGACAGCTCTGCCTTCAAGGATGCTTTTCTGAGCCATCAGGTGATGCATGAAGGAGTAGGTTTATGGAAAGGGTCGGCTTTGCTTTTTATAGATGAGTATTCAAAACAAGAGAGATGAAGATAGCTTAAACATAACAAACTTGTTTGAGTAAGGGTTGTAGTTGAAAAATAGGTGTTGCCCTGATAAATTTTGGCTTCAGGGAAGAGAATTTTTTTTCAAGTCTGAGTAGACTAGCCCAGCACACTGATTATGGTGTGAAGTTTGTACTACGTCTGGATGGTCTCTTGCAGACAGGCCAGTGCTTGTTTTCCCTGTTCTCTGTGGGCTGACAGTACAGGGCTTTTCTTGAGTATACCCAGTTAGCTGAAGAGCAGTGGCTTTGGTTCTGTGCTTGCTTGTATGTAGCAAGGAGAGTAGGCAAAACAGTTTCCTCAGTAATATCAAGGGATAGGACTATATTTTGTGGACTATTAGTACTTTATGCTGTGATGTGCTTAAATGCTGGCTGTGCTCCCGAGAGAAGTGAAATTAGGAGGAAAAAGTTCTATGAACAAATACTCCTGCTTAACATCCCGAGAAAAGCAGTTACGGGAAGTCGTTGGGAGTTGGCTGTGTTGATTGTGAACTGCTACCTTGTATATAAATGTTGCTACAACCCAGTGGTAATCACAGCAGTGGTTTGTCTTAACAGGTGTAACTAGAACAATGTATGAATTGTACCCTCTGAAGGAGGACTCTCATGCTGGGAGACTCTCTTTTCCACTTGAAGGAATTGGGAGATTCAGTTTTATGTTGTACTTGATACATGCTACTGTGTACATGAGCCAATGCTATAGCAGCACAGCGTGGGTCGTGCTGAGCTGACTAATGCACCCTGCTGCTCTGTTGTCTCTGTTCAGATTGCATCTGCTGTCCACGATAACCTGGGTATCTGTACTGCAGTGTAGACAAACCTTTAGTTGCTGACTGCATTTTTGTCTGGCTGCTGCAATATTCCTTTATGCTAGATGAGGTTGTTCTCTAGAAGGCTACTTGTGCTTTGTCTACAGTTGGTTCACATCCTTGCAAAAAGTGATTGCACTGTCATATGCCCTCACAGGTATTAAAGAACAAACACTGGAGTTTGCCAATGTCTGACTTAAAACTGTGGTAAGAAGGCTGAGGTTTGCTTTGAGAACGAACAGTATAGAAGTAGCCCTGAGTTATACTTAGAGGGGGATAAAAAGGTGTGTTGCAGTTGGTTGGGTTTTGTTTTGTGGAGGTTTCTGGTGATGTGCTGTCTACGCCGTATGCTTGAAGCTGCACTTCATTGCTCTGACCGTGGTCCGCTTGGAGGATGTGTTTGTTTATGAGTAAAAGTCTTTCAGGAAATGTGCTTTTTTATTTTAATGTTTTTCTCTGAGTGTAGAGCATGTCAACCTACTGAAAAACAGTCTGCCAGCTTTCTCTGACATGCATTGTACAAGTCAGTTTGTGACCTGACACTTGTCAACCACAGGATGGGATCTAGTGTTTCTGTCAGAACTGGAATTGTTAGGTGCTGTCCTGAACTGTGGTTAAAAGGCCCAGATATTTGAGTCTTAGGCTATGAGAACTTGATGTTCAAATCCTGATGGCATGTTTTTAAGGAAGGAGAATTTGGTCTGTAGTCAGTGAATTAAGACAATGTGCAAAAAGCAAAGTGATCAGGGCAAGAAGATCACGTCAAAGCTGTGAGCTTGTTTTGACAGAGGGGAGTGGTATACTCTATTCATAAGTGGTTTAATGCTAAAACTAACCTTATTACCTGTTAACCTGCTCTAACTCAGTATCTGTGTCTCCTGTATGTTATTTTTGTCAAGTATACATAATTCTAGTGTCCTAATATCTCTGATTTTGGGAACAAGTACTTAAAACTCCCCAAGAACTGTGTTCTTGCTGCAGAGGGTGGGGACAGATGCACAAAACCTCTGACACTCTCTAAATCTGTCTGTACATGGAGGAAGTATAAATACTCTGACCACTCCACTTCATAATTCAAGCCAATTTGTTTCCGCCTCCAGTCCTGTGTGTTTGGTAACAGTGGGATTTGCTTAGTCTAGGCACCCTCTTTTCATAGCAGACTCTTGTTCTGAGGATATTGGTTTTTATTTGTGCTTTCCACATCTGCAGCTCATTTTGGGGGGTTTTGTTGGCTTGGCAGCCTCTTGTCATTGCTTTAAATATCTCTTTTAGATGACACTGCAGAATCCTATGCGATGTGGGTGAGGGGGTTTCTCCAGGAGTGGCTCTGAGGATGGATTGGAAAGCACAGGGGAAGGAAGATCCCTTAAGAAGAGAGAGCTCCTGCTTCCTGCCCTACAGCCAGAAGAGGGTTAACAAGGCACACGGCTCCTGTGCAGGCAGTGAGAGATGTGCTACAGTAGGAGAGGAGAGGAGCAGCTCTCTGTTCGGTTTGCCAGCTGTCAGACTGACCCTGCATCTCCGGAGCTGGTGTCCGGCTTGCACTGAAGGATCCCCGCCTCCCAACCCACCCTGCATCCCGCCTCTCCAGAATGGGATCTTCCCCTCTTTGCACGGTGGCGTCTGACGCGGGCATGCTGCTGTGAGGCGCTGGCTGATGAATGAGTGCCCCTCCAAGCAGAGCCAGGTAAGACAGCCTTACTCTTGTTCCCATTCCAGCCGGGAATCAGTGGCAGTAGCATAGGCACTGGGTTTTCATGGTCTGTGGGAAACTGGGCAGATACATGGCAGTGCTGGTCTCTTAGGATGGAGTAAGAAGTACAGGTCTTTGGGGACACTGTCATACTATCCCCTCTGGAGGTGTCTGAGGGGACTTTCTTTGTTCTGTCAGATATGTTACCTATTTGAAGCACTGAAGTTACTGCAAGTCAATAGTAAAGCTATTAACATGGACTGTTGAAAAGGCTGTGATGTGAAAGATGGGCTTTGGAGGGATAAGAAAATCTGTTACCTCTCATTTGTTTCATTTCACAAAATTTAAATGTCTGAGTCACAGTAATAAAATACTACACAGCATGTAAGAATAGAAGGCGTGTGTATTTTCACACAGGAAGGATGGTATGTTCAAATAACTGTCTACTTAAAAATACAGTTTTTTGTGGACCTCCTGGATATTGCAAAACACTTGTGCATATACTATGTCAATTACAAAAACAAGCTTTTTGCTCTGCTCTTGTAGCTCTTAATTCTGTGGGCTTTTCCTCTAACTTAGATGGGTTTTTTTAAGAAGCTTTTATGTTTTCCAAGCTTACAGGTTTAAGGGATTGCCTTGGAAATAGCATGTTAAATGTGAGTTAGCAGGCTATCGAACACAGAAGGTTAGCCTAGCTTTCTCATTTGAGTTGTCAGAAAAGCTACTGCAACAAATTAATATCAGTCTGACCACACTTTTCATAGCGGGTTATCTGTGTACTCTTAAAATTAACTTAAGATATTCAGGAACATTGTTTATGTATTTCATACATATACACATATATGTGTGACAAGAGGCATTACTTAGCGCAGTAAACAAACAGTTGCCAAAAATCCTTGGCTGAAGTCTGAGCTGAGCTACACAAGGATTTTGACCGCACATTGATTATTCTGTGAATACTCTTGGCTTAAAAAAAACACGTATCCACCTAATCTTATTAATAGTGATCTGACTCAGAAGCAGGCATTAGGCCTTAAATAAAAGATAAGACTCTTAATCTTGGTTGTTAGCTGGTTGTGATTCTCTGAATGTTTGACAAAGAACACTTATAAAATAGTAGCGCTGTATGTTCAGGTGTATAGAGTGAATGCAGAAGTGGCCCACTTCATAAACTGCTGGAATTCTGATAAAAATGTCAGACTTTGAAAGAAAAAAAGCAGGTGGAAGCTTGATATAAAGTCTAGGTAGGATTCTCTCTAGTTTTTGTTAGTCTTTTCCACAGCTTAGTGTCCTGTTGCTTATAGCAATTGCAAGCATGTAAATGGGAATGAAAGAATGATTTGCAACCAGGGCTATTTTGCTTGTGTCTTATCTAATAGCCAAATGTTGCATCATCTGATCTATATAATCCATTGTGCTGGTGTGCATATTTCATGAAAACATGCTGAAGCAAATAGGAGGAAAAAGAAATTTAGGGTCAATATGGAGACATCAGGTGCTGTTACCATCGCTTGCTTTTGACTTTTCCCATACAAGAATCCTGAAACAATTGGGTAAATCTTAAATAAAAGATCTATTACAGGATTATATGGATTTTCATCTATTAAATAATGATCATGATTTGGATCTTGCTTTATCTGGATTAGATCACCTCTGAATGCTTCCTGTTCCTTTCTGTTTGCAAACTGTTTAGTGAATACTAATGACAAGACTGGAGCTCAGGCGTTGGAAAAGCAAAAGTTTAAGGCTTGAAGCTCCTGTTGCCTTTTTATTCCCTGAGTGTGGAAGCAGGGGAGTGAATGCTTCAGTCTTTGGCCTATCCTGGAAAGAACGTGGTCTCTTAACACTTTATAGCATCAGTTTTCTTTTGTGAATGTAGATGTTTATAATTAAAATTAATCTGGCAATTTATTAATTCCTTGCTAGTATGTCAGAGATCGAATCCTAGACATCAGAATGTTAGGAGTGAGCACAATTAGAACACCACCTAACAATGCTCTCGAGGGTCCTGTGTGTGCTAAGGAGGCATGCTGGTGAGGTTCCTTGGAGGATGTGTGCAAAAATTGAATGCCTCGGGTAATGCCGTGTGGCTTGGAGTATCTATTAGATATGTCTAAGTAAGAGAGAGGGAGTACTTGGCTTTAATTTACTGACCAGGAGCTGAGAATGTGCACTAAAGCACAAAATACTGTTGTAGTTAATGCTCCCTGGGTACCTTGGAGTAATCCATGCAGGCTGAAGAAATGTCTGATGGTGTTACTCCATTTTTGAGCTGGCCCTTGCTATGGAAAAGGAAGAACCCCCTTGTTAGCAGTTAGCGCTGTTTCCCTGGGGTAATGAGTTAATTGCATCTGTCATTGGACCTAGCCTGTGTCCTGGCTATGAAACTGAGTGCTAGTGAAATCTTGGGAGAGAGGGTGTTGTTAATCATTGGGCTAAGGAAATGGGAGACCTGTGCAATGGCATAAAAATACACGTATGTGGCACCAGTAGGGAGAACCATCTTGAAGAGAGCTTGAAAAGGTTAAACTTTTTTGGAATGTATGGGCTTCAAGTCACACACCCACACACTCCCTGAAACACCTTACATGACTGTTGGCTTAGTGTCTTTAATTTCAATTTGAAAAATGAACAAGGATTCTGCTCATTCATTTGAGAAGCAGGAGTGTGTTTTGACCTTGATGATCAGTACAAGCTGGAATATGTACCATGTTTACCTACCAAGTGCCTTGTAGAGCGAAGAGATAATTATGGGAAGGCTGTGCATGCTGCCAAGGGGCAGAAAATGCATAATTCTGATTACCTTGCCTCTTGAAAAAACTTTGGATCTTGGAGGAGACTGTCATCCTCAGGAAGAAAATGAAGCAAGTAGAGCGCAGCACCTGATAGAATAATAGTATTATGCTTGGCTAAACTTTCTATGAAGGTTCTCTTTATAAGACAAAGAATTTAGTTGACTGTCTAGAAAATACTGTGCTTGTAGCTGGACTGTAATGTACCTGTATCAGAAGGCAATTTAAGCACTGATTTTGAGAACTTGTTCAATTCTACATAGAACTGCTGTTTACTATTTCTAAAGCATCAGTTTCTCTGTAATTACATGAATGACTTTGAAATATCTTCTTGAACATTTACCCTCCATTGGGGTTTTTTGCAAACAGATTTCTAAAGCCAAGCTTTTCTCTTGAACCAAATTTGATTTATGCCCTGAAGGATGAGGTGCTGGAGTTCTGGGATCTTGGTTAAGGAAGGAACCTTAAATTCATTTGGGGATCAGTAGCATGAAACAGCAATGCTAAAAGACGCTGTATGAGAAGAGGATGGACCTGACCTATGGGATACAATTGTGTTTTTATGGACTTCCATGGCATGTGTTATTTTTTTAATTAAAAAAAATAATGCTGATGATAACGCCCTATCTTTGACAAGATGTTTGTCTGGCCTGTCTGTGTTTAGCATATTATTTTGGTGCATCGTGCTTAATAAATGCTTCTATATGCCTTGCTTTTGTGTGTTGCAGAGCAAGATGTCACTCCAGTTTCACCCATTGGCACACTTGTCATGCATGCTGCAGCCATGTGAACTCGTGACCTGTGTATATATTCTCCTGATTGGACAGACATGAAGCACATAGGGCAACTGAGCATCAATATGGACTAAGCTACTTAATGCAAGGGGTTATGGTACACAAGTTTATTAGTAATCTACCCTGTAATAGAGATCTTGGGTCTTGGAACAGACTTGCGTACAGCAATGAGTTTCTATGGTAATGAAATGCAAATCAGTAACTCTTCCGTGCTTCCATGCTCTGATAAGTCTTTATTGGGGAGGCAGGTGCAGGATGAAGTTAAAGACGTTTTTTCAGTCCTGTAGGTTCTGAAATAAGTTACTTCCTTATAGGAGGTAAACAACATTCAAGCTCAGCTGGATCACGTGTGCAGTCAGCAACTTCCGTAAGGTGAATTTCATTGCATTTCACATGTACAAATTAACAAGTGTGAAACTGTCCTTAATTTTGAAGGCCTTGGGTTTGTCTAGAGCGTACCCCTTCATGAAAGGCAGGATCAAGCCTCATGTTCTTGGATGGCATATGAACAGTAAGATGTATTTTCAACTTCTATTTAAAGGTATAGTGACAGGTTGGTTAGAAGACTAACATAAGACACTTGAAGGCTTGAGTTTTGTCCCTGCTCCATTGTAGGCTTCTAGAGTCACAGTAAGTAGGTCTTTTAAGGTCAGCCATTTTATGGCTATGCTGGTAGATGTCAGTGGTATTTCAGTGTCTTAAACACTGTTGAATGAGTGTGAGCTGTGATGGCCCTCAGCATCTGGCAAGGAGGATGCCAGCATCTTCCTGGACGATGTTGTAATGTTAAATGCAGAACAAATAGGAAAGTGCTCTATAGTTGTAATGGCAACCAGAGGAACATCTCAATTGATAGACTGGAGTTAACATTGCTTCTAGATGAGAGCTGCAGTTTGTCCTTTCTTCTGCTCTCCTTCAGACGTCTTAGATTTGCTGCTTCTGGAGACACTATCTTCTCTTACTTGTGGTAGCTATACCAATGACTGCCTCTAAGACCTCATGTGTCCTGGACCCCTTTACTTCGCTTTGAATACTTTGAGACTGCTTGCTTTGCCATTCCCATGTCTGGTTATAGTATTTGGCTTGAAAGCTTGGTGTAAAACGGTAGCCCTTGTGGCAGTGCCTGCTGATGTTGTTCCATTTCAGAGAATTATTCAGATTCTCTTGCTTGTCAGCTTTGCACAGCAGTTCTGTGTGCTTCTAAATATTTTGCTACATCTCTGGGGTGCTACACAGATTTTGAGCCACTGAAGATGTATGCTATTTGATTGTGATGTTGTACCAGTACAAGATCATCAAAATGTGGGTAGCGTCCTCTGTAGTGTCTGCTGTCTGTAAACCAAGAGTAGGTGGTGTCCTTTTCTACTGTACTGCAGCCTATCTAGTTCCTGTTGATCCACTGTTTTATTTCTGGTTTTGGTTTTATTCTATTTCTAGCACTCATCACACATGCTGATTCTAATGCTTTTTCCGCTCCTCTCTTGGATGTTTGACAAGATGGACAGCAAGGAATTGGACTTATATAAGCATGATGATGCTTGGCTTTCTAAAATAGTTTAAAATGGAGTGACTTCTGTAAGGTATGGAAAATGTCATGCCTCTAGCTGTGTGTCTGTATCTGCTAATGACAAGGAAAAGTTTGGGTCTGGTGATAGCGTTGTTCCAGGTGTAGCTGTAGAAAATCTTTGCCTATTCACGGATGAGGTAGGAATAATAAATGAGAATGACCATTCTGTGTTCTAGCGTTATAGCTGCTGTGTTTTGTGATTTGGTCTGTTAGGCTTTTCTGTGACATACTCAAAATCTGAACAGTTGTCCTGTATTTTCATTGCCGTCTTTTCTTTGTGAGACAACTGGATCATATAGTGCTGCTTGTTGCCTATGCGTACTGCATTGGAAGGAAGAGGGATTGGAAATTCTATTTGGAGATAATTATGACTGTCTTCAGCCCTTGTGTCTTCTAAGAGAGAAGATAATGTAAAAGAACAAGCTGTTGTCTCTCCCTGTGGTGTGACACTCATCACTGTGACACATGACGCAGTAGAAAGGGCAGAGACCCGCAAGCTGTAGAACCTTGCTGCCCTCCTGCCCCCTTAAGCAAGGAGGGAACCCATCCAAAAAGGAACAGTTTACCTGATTTGACAGGCTTGGTTTTCAAGTTAATTGTGTAAAATGTGGAACAGAGCATATACAGGGAAGGAAAAAGCATCTTCCCCTGTGCCTTGCTTGTCTAATGCCAAAGTAACCAGGTGGCTCAGAACCCTAAAGTGTTTGTGCTGTTTGGAGGGAGTTTTGCTTTTGGCAGAACAGAGCACAGCTGGGTAGGGAAATGAGACTAAAGGTGCAGTGTGCTGGTGTAGCCTGTAGTGCTGATTGAGTGTGAGATTTCTGCAGCTTTCTCTCACGTATTTCCATTTCTAACTAGGTCATTTACAGTAACCATGCCTAGCTGGCAGGCCTGGTGACTGCAGTAGAGCCACATCTTTTCTCTATTCCAATTCTTAATTAATGGATAAGGTATTCATTTGAAGTGGCTCTTAGGAAAATCTGCAGTTGAGGGGTCAGGAAGAACAGAATCAGCATGGTTGCAGGTCCCCATATATATATAATTTGATTTGATGGTACAACAGGAAAAACTCACTCCTGGAACTGTGTGTTGCTCTTTCTTACATTCTTAATTAACTCCGCGGCAGGGAAAGAGAACAAATGACCTCAAACACTAACAGATAACCTGTGTTGAAATACAAGATTAATCAAGGAGCAGCTCTGGTGCACTGCTGTGATTGAGGTGAAACTGCAGAGTTCAGCTAATGACTTACTAGTTGGCTGAAGCTTGAGTCCCAGGAGAGAGCACTGTTGGGTTAATATTCTTTTTTTAAATATTGAAATGATTCACGATCTTTCAGCTTGCAGTATTTGCTGCCAGACTATTTTTAAGTACTAGAAAGGGAGGGAGATGGATGAAGTATACTTACTTCCTTTTAAGTTCCTTGGAGCAGTTATTAATATATCTGCATTTATCTATATGCAAGGTACCCAACTGCGACCTTGGATTGCAGTTTCTAGAAACTACCACTGTACAACTAACCGTTGCAAGGGAAAGTGCAAGTTAAAATAAATGACCTTGCGAAAAGGTGGCTTAATCCAAAATTATCTTAAGTCTTTGTGTTGCTGATTGGGATACAGGTATCGCTATGCTGTAATCTACAGAGGCAGATTTGTTGGTCAAGTGTTTTCAAGTTCTAAAAGAGGATTTGCATTTCAAGGCTCACAAACTGAGGAGTACTCCTGAGGCATCTGTGGATGCACCACTATGTAGATGTTTTCTGGCTATGAAGTCTGTGTGCATATCAAAGAATACAATCTGTCTTTCGACTTATGTGATACTAGTACGTATATACTTGGATATGTTTTTTGAATACTAGTGCTTTGCGCCCCAAGTTTGCATGACATGTTCTACGGTATGAGTCTGGGAAAGTTGCATCCAGGTAGCATTTTGTGATATAACCTGCAGTGTCAGGGCTACATGTGATGAAGACATGCTTCAGGGATTTTGGCCTTGGAGCAGTGACTGGAAGACTTGAAAGAATACTGTGTGGTTTTGGTAGAGCTTAGGTAGACCTTTTGCTATAGACTTGATATGATGATATGCACAGAGTATCTGTGATCATAAAAATAGGAGCTCTGTACCCAGTAAATACTTAATGCAAGCACAGAAACAATCAGCCTCAAGTCCTAAGTTGCTCTGAAAAGAATTTTTTCTCGAATACAGCTCAGAAGGAATAAGAAATACTGATATGTTCATCCAAGGAAGGCAAATGTCATGAGGATTGCCTCCTCCTGTGCTGAGAGACTTAAGTAATGGATTTATGGCAAGCAGAATGAGAAACTAGCCAAATCTGGTTTTATCTCCTGGCCCCTGTCTTGCTGTTGCCTGTTCCCTTCCTTTGCTCAATTTTAGTTTCTCTCCCTTCAGCTATCCTTTCTTTGAAGTCAAGCATGCCCTTTCTCACATTTTGAATCTGTTTGGTCTATAATTACCTGTTAGATGCAAACCTGCTATGTGTTACTAGTTCTAGTACTAGTTTTAGTCTTGCGACCTTAAATTCCACGGAGAGAAGGCTGTTCTGTTAGGCTTGGCCTGGATTAGCTATTGCCTTTTGGTGATGATGCTTTGCCCTAGCACTTCATGTATCTTATAGCCTCAATGCTTTTTATGCTTTCCCTCCTCCACAGGTGAGGAAATTGGTGTACAGAGAGAAAGTAATTTGTGTAATGTCTGGCATGTTTAAAGGTCAAGTTATGAAAACAATTTGGGGATTCTCCTTTTTTTTTTTCCACCTCCTTTCTCTCCTTTTTTTTGTGGCAATTGCTTGTAAATGACTTGTAACTCCTTCTAACGTCATGTAAGGTGTCGAGAGCTGTGTTTTCTTTGCAGTACGTGCACTTCTGTTTGTCACTTCTTGGTCGCTTTTCTTGTAGGGTTCCTAAGAATCATTTAAAATACTAACAATGCCTACAGGTGGTTTTCTAAACTGGCTATGATGAGCTCACCAAAAAGTCAGTTTAGTAATTCTTACTGATCTTATTGTGAATTCTGAAATTTCAGTAAAGTGGGAACAGAACTTGAACTTAATGTAGCACCATTTTGAGTCTTCAGAGCATAAATACTGGAAGGATCTAACTTCCTGATGAAAGAACAAGAGGTTAATTGGATTACTAGAGATGAGAAAAAATTAATAGCTTGGTGAGAGTAGTGTTGTGGGAGCCCCCAAACAGCCCAGGCAGGTTTACTAGCGCTCTTGCTGTAGAGGAGGTTTAAAGACTTGGTTTCCTGACAATGCCAGGTCAGCAATCATTTGGACTTAAGAGACCCTGTACCAGAAAATGCTCTTGAAACAGGACACCTGGAAAAGTGGTCAGCAGCATGAAGAAAATCAGTGTATTGTTCCTTATGCTGATGTGATTGTTTGCTGTCTTTTCTATGGTTATGACTAGTCCAGTCCTAATGACTAATGAAAGGTATGAGAGAGACAGCTTTTTTCTGTAATCAGTTAGACCCTTTGTGCTGGGAAATGGTTACAGACCAGTCTGTTTCTCATCACCAGGCTGGAAATACCAAACTCCATCTAGATAAAAGTTTTACAAAATGGCCTTAATCCTTTTCCCTTGACCCACACCCCTCACCTACCTTTTCACCCTTGAGTTCAGCTGTGTTGTGACTGAAACAAACATCCACATAATTGTCTTGATTCATTTTTTTCCTGTTATTCCTTGCTTCACACTCTGGAGGCCTCTTTAAATAACTGTTGGCTGTGTGATGTTTTATCATATGAGTCACTGCAGCTGTCATCTAGCCAACATGTACACATATAAACTTTCTGTTCTAGCCTAATTTATCAACTTCTCTTCTACTCTTCTTGATATTTTTTTTCTGCACCAATTTTCTTGTCCCTTCTAATATTTAGCTTTTGCTAGCTCTGGGGTACCCTATAATTAACCAATATTTCACACCTTGGTTTTGAAGTCTTATGAGTGCTTGGCAAGATAAAATCAGTAGACTAGAAACACAAATTCCCCAGGCTAGTGGAATTTTTGTAGCCAAATGACTTGGTTCTGCCACATTTTCCACTTGATGGCAAAGTTGGTGAGTTTCCTGTAATTTTTTTTAAACTACAGATTCAGTTACCAAATCTATGAGATCCTTATCCTTGGCTTTCATTTTAATGTCTATCCTTTCTTTTACAGGATAGGGAAACCAGTGTGTAGCATTTGTCTCTAATCTCATCTGAACTGAACATCTGCTCTTCCTTGTCTTTGCCAGAGAAAGCTTTGGGGATCTAGGCTAGATAGAGAAGGGGAAAATCTAATTATTTAGTATTAGAGCTGTCTGTCGAAAGACTTACTTCCCCCTTGTGTCACAAAGTGGGGGGGGGAGAGGGAAATGTGACTGTGTACAGAGGCTTTGGGATACCTTGGTAGTCCAAGAGAAACTCCTCATTTTATTTTAATGAGGCCTTGGGTTACAAAGGCAACTGTATCTCATCTGTCACATAGCAAAGGTAGAAGAGAGCAAAATGGGGCAGTGTCCCTGAAGTTTTAACTTTGAACTTCTGTGAGGCAGCCTGCTGCCCTGGACTAGGAGTGTCTCAGCTTCTGCCCTGCTAGGTGGTCACTTGATATTCATGGGTTTTGGCTGCTTTTGGGCTGTCCGTGCAGTGCTGTATGGGCATCTCAAATCTGGAAATACTCGTATCTCCATTTGCACCAGGTGCTGCCCCTGAGCTAATAAGCCCTTAGAGAGGATGTTTGTGCTCCCTTTTCAAGCCTTTGCAATCTTATGGCTGGAGTAAGCAGATCAGGCCAGCTGTATGTTTACTATTTGTGTAGGTAAGCCTTTCATCTCCTAATGTATCTTTGAGGAAGGGCCTGTCTTTTACGAATAGTTAAAATTTGAGGACACAGGCCTTTAGCATTTTACAGGAGCTTCTTGGCTCTAATGCAGTACAAATAGCATTGGTCTTGTGTAGGTATTATCTCTATATATGTAGTGGGGGGAGATGGGCATGAGGAATTTTCTGTGTAACAGGAAATTGAACTGCAGCAGGAAATAAAAGTGAGCTTTTAAATATCAACGGTGGTTTATATGCCAAAAGTATACTTGCTGCCAGAGCACAGATGATATGGATTGCAGCTGGGGGACATAAAGCTAAGCTCCCCGCTGCTCAATACTAGCTGATTCAGCTCTATTGAAATCAATGGCACTGCTCCACTTTATGCCAGCTAAGAACTTTTGCTTGGAGTAATGTGGTTTTTAATGTGGTCTTGCAGGGCTGTCCATGTCACTGGCAAGTCTGTGCTTTTATGTGGCCACATCTTTTCATTGTCTACTTTGACTCGTAATTGCAGAAATTGAGACTGAACAGGGTAGGCCAGGTG
Source organism: Limnodromus scolopaceus (assembly GCA_028565335.1). NCBI lineage: Eukaryota > Metazoa > Chordata > Aves > Charadriiformes > Scolopacidae > Limnodromus > Limnodromus scolopaceus. Next base: position 3,857,382 of record JAOXNO010000011.1, on the reverse strand, counting down.
GCATTACTGACAGTGTAAGAGCTTCCCAGAGAAGGAATAAGTGCTTTTGTTTTGCTCTCTGCAAGCATTACTTTTGAAGGCAAAATTGTTTATTAAAAAAGTCCCAAGTTGGCTATTTCCTTTGGCTTGACTTGTTGAAATGTCAATACCAAACAAAGCTTCTTAAATTTGAATGTGTAAAGAGGTATCTCCATTTAAACACTGTTGAGTACTCTCAGTTTAAACAGTACGGAATAGAAGAGTTTAGAGTGGCAGTGAATCTCGGCACTATGTGGGCAATAAAAGAAATTTTTGGTATGTTTAAAACATGTTGTGAAGACCCTTTTGCTAAAGCTGATGTCACGAAGTACTCAATTTCAGGTCAAATTCCAGGCCCTTGAAAACCACTTCCAACCCAAACAAGACACAGTGACTGTTGCTCTGTTTATTTCTAAATGTAGCTTAGTTTTTACACACTTGTTCCTATGAGATCCTGCCAGTGGCTGCTTGAATCTGCTTGTTTTTAAGAGCCAATTGAGTTCTGCAGCAGGGGCTTTAGGCTTTTTCTGGTGGTGTCCCTTTCCCCAGTTTGTGACTCTCATAAAAGCGTAGGAATCTAAGTTTAATGCTGCTCTGATGTCAGCCTGTTGTTCTTCTGTGATGTTTGCTAATTTTTTTCTCTCCTGTTACTCAGTGAAGGCCTAAATGAAATTATTCTGGCCTATAATTTAAGTGTCAAGTGTAATTATGGCTGAAATGATATCCTTACTAGTGCCCCTTTGGAGGCATGTCTTCATCCTGAAGGGTGAACGGAAATTGAGATGAGATTCTTGTGGACAGGGTTTACAGGTTTTGGCCTAAAGCAGAGCATTTTCTCTTGTCCTCTTTGCAAGGTGATGAAACTTTATATAAGAGTATGTAATTTATGCTTAAAGAGGCTATTGGGAGCGTGGGAGTAACTGAGTCTCTCTGATCTCTGGCATAAACTTGAAAGAGGGCTGAGATGGCTAACTTGGTGAGGTCTAGGGTTTACAGCAGCAATCTGGGAGTCAGCATTGCCTGGTTTATGCCCTTCTGAAGATGGACACTGGTGACTGGCTGGATCTGCACTACCAGTCTAGAGCAGATGCTTCTGGATTTTTTTTTTTGTTGCAACGCAAGATAGCTTGAGAAAATTCACAGATTCATAGGTCTGTGTCCTATCCCTTGCTGCTGTGGCACCTGTAAGGCTACCAGCTCTGTCAGTTTTAAAAAACTTCTGCTGTTTATAAAAGCTGTGAAATGGCTTTGACTTACTAAGCATGTTTTAGTATCTTGTGTAACAGTATGCATGAATGTTATGGTGTATCAGTGCAATGGAGCAGGATTCTGCTGAAGTAGTTTAGCTGCCTGCGAAACTGCCAGAGAATTGGAAAATGTCTGAAAATTGGAAATTGGGCATCTTCATCTGCTACATGGGTTGGGAAGCATGAGAATGGCAAAGAAAACCTCATCCTTAACCTCTGTAATGGATAAAGTACAAGACTCTTGGACTTGTTTCCCTAAGAACTTTGACAAGTTGGCAGAGGCACGTAAAGGTCACTTGAACAGCTTCTGTGAGTCGGGAGTAAGAGAAGTTTTGGAAGGGGTCTGTTCCTTTAGGTATCCTTTCCATGGGTTTACATATTGCTTTTCTTTTTCCATTGGTTTCTGGCTCCCTCCAGACTCAAGAGGGAAAAGAAAACTAATCACAGCAACATAGCAAATCCATGTTAATAGTTTTACTATGAGCATACACAAAGATATGTGCTGCATATGTGTTTAAATATGAAAGTAAATGGGGTAGTTTTGGTGATGGCAAAGAAGCTGCTCTGAGTAACAGTTTGGTGTCTTCAAATCCAAATGTGCTGCTTCCAAAATGTCATAAAATATATGTGTAGCATTTGACTGTCTGTGTGCCATCTGTGTGTTTTCTAGTAAAGCTCTGAATAACTTACTAATCGTTACTGTGTGTTGTTCCTTTCTTTAGCACCCTTGGATCGTAAGCAGAATTCCTGAGATAATCTTTATTCTTAGGGGCTCAATTCAGCTGATTATTCTGCTTTACTGGAACTCTTATCTGGAGAGGAAATGAAGTCAGGGACTCTTACACCTTCTTGAGTGTTTTGGATTAAGTAGTGATCGCATTAAAAAAAGCAAAATGCTCCCACTGAAAAGGGGGAGAGCTCAGCTTCCATATGCTGAGTAACAAAAGATTCAAGTTAATGTGTCAGTATCAGAAATGGATGTAAAGAAATGATTTGAGGAGTGAAAGAGGGGAGAGAACATAATGTAGGCACTTTGCAGAAGGTTGCTTAAGAGCAGAAAAAATAAACACTTGATTAGTCTGTCAAGGTAATTCTGTTCAGCGCTAGTAGTAAATCTGTTCCAAGCACACCCCTGAAGGATGGCTGCTTTTTTTCGTTTGAATTGCGATTGTTACTGTAAACCTGGGGACAATGTCCCTCTACTATAGTTTGAAATTGCTATCTTCATGGCAATAATGACATATAATTCTCCAGTCAAGGTGCTACAAACAGGCTATAAAGTTCTCCTGTTATGGGAAAACTTGAATTGTAAAGTTGACAAGGAATACGGGTAATAAAATTAAGAAATTGGAGGAAAACAGGGATATTGATGTATCTGAAGACGGCATCTTGCCTGAGGTCTGGTCCAGTGCTTAGCCCCTGAGCTTATCACTATATACTGAATTTTACATTTGTGAGGATTCACATTGATG
>JAOXNO010000011.1:3806185-3854545 GCA_028565335.1 Limnodromus scolopaceus | reverse complement strand
GAGGTCTGGTCCAGTGCTTAGCCCCTGAGCTTATCACTATATACTGAATTTTACATTTGTGAGGATTCACATTGATGTAGACAAGATAAGCATCCTGTATTAGCTTGAACTTTCAGAACTGAGTAGGCATAAATGGGAGAAGAATAGCCTATGCTGAGAATTGGGGCAGAGAAGAACTGCTTGATGCTGCTGCTTGTGCTGGGGAAAAAAACCCTCTGAATTCAGAAGATGCTTACAACCTAAAAGTTATAGAAAATGTTTCTTTAACTTCTGTTAATTGTGGCTAGAAGAGAAGCACAATAGCTCAGGAACTGAGTGTTTTTTGACTTCAATCTGTACAACACTGATATCTTTTATGCCTGTTTATACTATGCATGTAGCTGTATGATTGGCACTCCAAGATAAGCAAGACTTGTTTGTGCTTTTGAGATGTGAAAGAGTGGTTATTAGAGGAGTACAGGTGTCTATTGAAGCGGTACAGAGCATAGTTTTATTTGGAAGGTGTTTACTTAAAATCGATTCTCTTACGTATTTGTTGTTGTTCTTTTGACCAACTCCTTATTAAAATTGGTTATCAGAATGAAACCGAAGGCTCCATAAATTAATGACTTGAAATTGTAAAATTTAAGTCTAGTACTGGCTTAATGGTACGCTTTTGCCCAAAGCTCAGCTTTAATTCTTTTCGTAAGCATATGGTGAAAACCAATTCTGAGCTTCGAAGAGATCGGATTAATGTAATGCTTGAGGTTTTGATGGCTCAATTCCAGTGAATTGAAATTTGTCTTTGGAGTTTGTGATGCCCTTTCTTTCCTAGGTTTGAGTTAGCAGAATTTTCCAGCTGTAAATAACAGCCTGCTATAAGGGCCAGAAATGGTTTAGGAAACTGGATTTGCTGAAAGATAAACAAGTTAAGGCTATTCCTGAGCCTTGAAGAGAGGGGAATTTTATAAGGGAAGTGTTATGTGAGTTAGGTTTTGGCAAGTAATGAGGGGAATGCAAAATCAAGCGGGGCAGGAATAAGTTTGGGAGTTGTGGTGTAAGGTTGCAAAAACATGAAATAGCAGGATTTGGGAAGCTGGGGACACGGCAGGATATTGTGTGTGCCTTTGGATTCTGGTCTTATTAGAGAAAAGTCTTGCCTCACATTAACTTAATGAAAAATAGGAATAGCTTCTGTTAGTGCTGTGTGTAGCTTGTGTGGCCATGAGCTGTGATTGTGTGTGGTTTCACGATATTTCGCAAGTTCAGGGTTGTGAACTACAGCTGAAGGGATTAATGTGAGTTTCCAAAACAGTGTTTGAATACAAAGATTTCCTCAGGTATATATAATCTGAGAGAGAATGCCAAAAAGCAGGCATTTTTCTTTCAGAGCAGACATGGGCTTGGAGACTTCTAAGGTTGAGACTAGTTGGGCTGTGTGTGAATTTATGGACCTCTCCTAACCTTTCTTACCTTGGATCATATTTAATTACACCAGGTTGTGCTCGACCAGCTCCTAGGTTTAGTAGTGTTACGGTGTATTATATAGACAAAGAGTTGTAAGTCTTCAGTGCCTGTGGGCACTGGAATCCCTGGCCAACTATGCCAGGAGTTCTTATGCCATTAGGTCTAAGTGCAAGTCATGAAGTAGGCGGATACTTAAAGGGCACCTTACCTGGTTTGCATGACTCTTGTTTCACATATTTAGATAATGATCATTGCGGTGTCTTCCCACACAAACCCCCTCCTTTCATCTCCTCTGACAGGGCTTGTTTCCATGGAGCTATTTCATCCATACCTTAGAAAACCTTTTTTCCGTTTCCCTATAGACATAATTTGAGGTTTCTATGGCAACATCTGAAGAGGGAAAGCCCATGATATCTTAACCAAGTAAGAACTGATTTTTGGTAAGCCCCCTGTATGAATGTATGCTCATGACGCATGTGATGGCAGTGTTCACTGCTGTATTAGTTACTCTAGCTTATGTCAAATATGGTGAAAAAAAACCTGAGTGACTGCCTGACTTAAAGCTCAAATGCTGAAAGTTACAGTTGAAAAAGAAAAAAGGAATTCTGAGCTGTAAAAACTTAACTGTCATGCTGTATATAGCTGTAAAGACATTTGAGTTAAAAAATGAATGGTGCAATGTAACTTCATTCAATGTCAGTGAATTTAGTAGAAGGATAATAAGTCCTGTAAATCCTTAAGCTTCTGTTTTTTTAACATTTAAGTTGTAAAAAAATACAATAAAATGAATTATTTAGAAGTAATTAAACTGATCGTATGTCTAGAGAAAAACAGATTTTTCTTTTAGACTTCAATATTTATTTGAGGGAGGAAGGAAGTGAAATAGTCACTCTAAATTATGTGGATGCCAGCATCAACAGCATTGTGTAACTTCAGGAGAATCAGGAAGTGGAGTTCATTTGTGTTGGAAGCAGAGTAGAGATCAGGAAATGACTGTAGCTGAAATAGCAGGGTCTGATCTGAGGCTCTGCCTATAGTGGGGTTGATATAAAAAAAAAAAAAATCTCTACTGGAGCTGATTAGAAAAAGATAATAAACATTCCTGGGGGAAGACATGAAGGGCAGTCTTAAGCTACCTGAAACAGGTTTGCCACAACTGCCTCCTACAACAACCCTGCTCCCCAGCCAGCTATTTGAACTTCAGTTTGAACTGATTGGAGGTGAGAAGAGTATAGTATGTTTAACAATAAGTATTGATCTCTCGTGTCACTTAAGGACATGCCTATTCTTGAACTATTTGTCTTCCTGTGCCTGTGTTCCACTGTACTTCTAGAGATGTTTTATTTGGTTGTATTGAGTTGATGAGAGGTTTTGTTGCTTGTAGCGCTTTCTGGATCACATCCTGTGACTTTAATCTTGAAAGATCCTTTGAAGAATCCTGGAGAAGGGAAGGTGCCAAAAACTCTCCTAAGAAACTTAGCCCTGGGTATTTTGCTCAGTTCAGCACGTTGGAAATGTATTTCAGTGGTAATAACTGAGAGGCAGATGAGAAGGCTCTGCTAATGACTCATAAATAGAGAGTAGACTGTGGCAAGTTTTGTGAGTTTGAAGTGCTGTGAGTGTCTGGAGGTGGATTATCAGCTATTGCATTAAAGAAACGCCTGAAGAAGAAAGATGTGAACCTTAGAAAACATGGGCCTTGAGTCTTCTGTTAAACTATAGCTCTTTGTATTCTTGTCACTTGCCATTTCTTGAATTGAAAGTGACTAATACGGAGTATGCCCTAATAAGGGATCAGTTTAACACTCATGGGCATGTTTGCTATATGAATTACTGGCAGCTGTTTCACATAGTGAGCTTCAGTTCACTTTTTGCTCTTGTGTTTTTTTGTGTACTTTCATAAGCAGTACTCGAGAGTGAAGAAACTTGTATAAAACCCAAATTTCTAGTGCAGTCCACCTGATAGTTCTTGGGAAGGGGGAAGAAACCCCTTCAGGCATATCCCAGTTTTTACACATCTAGTCAGACGGCTGACCCCTTCTAGGGTGAAAAAGGATGTGTGGAATTACTACTCGCTTCTGAAAAGTTCTATCTTCAATGTTCTCTGTGTAAGACAATCTCCTGTCACATGTCTTGCTGCCTTCTGTCGTAAAAACAGATGCTGTAGGAAAGTTGCTTCTTAGATGAAGTTCCATGTGAGAGACAGAATCTCCTCAGTGTATGCCTGCAGGCCTGAGACCCACCTGACAGCCACTTGGTTTCCTTCTGGTCCTTGTGGCAGCTGCTGTAGTAGCAGTTGCTGCTTGCAGTTGCTTTCTGTGTTTGCTGAAATGCCAGAGCAAGCTGGTAATTCACTGCAGTTTCAGACAGATTAGGGCCAGTGTTATAAATGTGAACTTCGTTAGTTGTAGTCTTGTTTTCTGCCTCTGGCTTTAAAATTGTTCTTAGGATAGCAGTGGGAAGGGAGGGGAAGAGAGCCACGGAAGATCGTGCCTGATTCTCATACTTTATTCAGCAGGATTTCCTATGATCTGGTGATCCTCCCTACTGCACTTCCCCCTGCTCCTTTTCTGTCCAAATAGAAATCCATACAGAGTGTGCCTTCCCTCCAGCACCACTGCAGCTCCCAAAGGTGATGAAATGAATCCAGTGCTGTGTTTTAGAGGTTTCCCTGATGAAGATAGCCACAGAAGACTGCCTATGCTCTCTGCTGTTTGTTTAACCCCGTAAGTGCTGTGCTACCATGTGTATTTCATACTGGCTATTTGATACGTATACTCTCTACTGAGCATTTAAATAGTTAAATTTACGCAATTTTAGTTCAAAACAAGAAATAATCAGCTACCAGAAAGGAGAAAAGTGTGAGTAGATGTGCAACAGCAGGTATTAAACAGACTGTTGATTGTGGCTTATGTTTTTTTTTATGTGAGGCTGTACAGAACGATAGCAGCTTCCTTGATGTATTTGCAAAGGAAACTTCAATAAATGCGGAGAAGTTTCCTAGGGGAATTGGGGTGTCAAAGTGCTATATAGAAAAAGCATTATGATATTACACTGGTCAATTTTGTTAAACAGTGATTCTTGACTAGTGATATACAGGTGAAATGATTTAAATGCTGTTGTGCGTACTATAAATACCAGTCTGTAATGGAATTGTATTTATATGAATGTTAGATGCCCTGTTACTCTCAAAAATAAGGTAAATGGTGAGTATTTCTTGAGACATGGAATTGGTCAGAGAAGTGTGAAGAGATCTCAAGAATGTGAGTTCATACAGGCTGTTGATTACAAGCCTTTGGTTCTTACTTAAATTGGTGTTCACATCTTTTAGCTCATCAGTGGCCTATTTGAGTGAAATAATGGATCTTGATCCTCTGAGAACTAATTTGCGGCTTTCCCTTGCTTTGGTCTTGGTTTTTTGGCGTAGGTTCATTTGAGAAAATGGCTTGTGTACGCACCTGATGAGAAAGTGTGTTCCTACCATGCTCACTTCAGTAAATATCTAATTCCTGCAGTTGTCTTTGAGTTTTATGTGGGAAATACCAGCTAGCAGTGACATGAGAGAGAGATTCCTTACTCCCAGGGCGGTGCTGACTTGTACATTCACAAGTTTGGTGCAACTCCTCTAGAGAAGGGCTGGTTTTCCTAGAGCTGAGAATCTCAATTCTTCATGCGTGTGAGTTTGCTTAAGTGATTTGAGACTGACAGATGATGATTATTTTTATTTCTGTGACAGAAACCTTCTGGAAGTCTTGAGCAGATGCTGTTGAAATCTCATTTTTTGAGGGGGAGAGACTCAGCCTGCTCATCCATCTGTCTGGGCTTCTGCCTCATTAAGTGCTCTATATTTTAGACTAAGTGGGCAGATCATTTTGGTTTGAACTGTTAGGTGTATCTTTATCTCAGATATACAGCTCCTTGTGTAGGTATTGTGCACTTGATTTGTCTGTCCATCTAAGTTTGGGAAAATGAAATAACATCTCTTGCACGGTGGTTCTTCAGCTGAGCACAAGTACCTCGTGAAAGGTGCATTGGCAATTACTCTTATTCCAGAAACTTGCTTGGTATGGGAGTACAAATTTCACTGAAAGTTTGTGAAAGTTAGTTGTACAACATTCAATGATCATCTGAAAATCCAATTGAACTATGACTGCAGAAACAAGGTATGTGAGTACAGACAAATCACTTGCCCCTCTAGGCCTTAGTTTTACTAGGTAAAAGCTAGTAGAAGTATTCATTCCCTGTGTCGTACTGGAGATGAAAACTTCAGTTGCTGTCTGCAAGCTTTTACTGGGATTCTGATGGTAGTGTTATATAGTGGTTTAAGGAAATGTGTGAAGCTCACCAGCTGCTTTCCAACATGCTTAAACCAAGGGATAGCTTAAAAACACACTGTGACTTTGGGGACAATATCACATCTTCATGTAAAGATTGAAGATGCAACGAGTCCCATGTCTTTTGACAGGGATGAAACTTAGGATCTTTGGAGGCAGACTAAGATGTAGTAGAAGAGAAGGAAGATCAACAAGGGCGCTGGGCTCTGTCCCCAAAAGACACAAAGAGGTTTGCTGCTTTCTTGGTACGCACTTAGTATTAAAACAAAAAGCTTTACTTTGAGAACTCTTCAGGAAGTGTATTGGGCCATTTGCAGTCATCCTATTGCTATCCGTATCTTTTTAACTGTGCCTAATTATAAAGCCCATTGGTTATTTTAGATCCAAATCAACCACTTAGGCTCTGTAAGTTAGATTTAATTACTAGATTTATTTAAATTGGGGGCACTGATTCATCCGAAGCAGGTAATTGCCAGATTCCAGTGTGTTAGAGAGACATGTTTATCTCATGCCTCACTGAGCTACTGCTTACCGGGTCTTATTCTTTTCAGTTCAATCTGGGCTTCTTTGTTACAACTTCATAAAGGTATCATTGTGTAGTTTTGCACTAGTCAAACTGATGAGAGGCCCAGAAATATAATTTTATAAACCAATCTAATAAGTGTCATTGTTTGCTCTTATCTAATACTGGTTGGCCGGAAAGAAGTGGGAGCAAAATTGCAGGCAGGCAGGAATGAATGGCAGATATATTTATAACTAATGAAAAGATTCAGTGAGGAACTGAGTATTCATTCCTGCACAGGTTATTGAGTCAGATGCTGAGTCTGGGCTGAATAATTTTGTAACTAAGAGTGAGAACTTCTAAATTCACGATTCGAAGGTTTCATCTCTGCCTGCTTTCCAATTCTGTTTCAAATGTAGTGACATAGTTTACTGGAATTGGCTTTTTCTCCCCACTCTCAATACTGCTGGAATTTGACGCTGAGAATAGGATGGTGTTCTGCATGTAAATTGCTAGTTCAATCTTTAAAATGTGTTGTGTAGTCATATGTGGAAATTAAAAAAAAAAAGTAAATTAACTTCTAAAGATAAATAGTTCAAATGAGAAATGTCTCGGGTTGGCACTGTTTCCACACATGCATCCACACGCCTTCCTGTACCCCTTGTACTTTCTATGCACCTCTCAAATTGAAGTGGTTAATATTTTAACATCCAGGAACAGTCTGCTCTGAGAAAAGAGCCCTTGATTTCTAAATTCGATAGACAGGGCAAAATGGGACATGTGGACACTTTTGAAAGATCTGATTCCGTTTAAGTGATTAGCCAAAGATTTAGTCTGTAGCAGATACTGAAGTTAAAGGCTGAAGTCCTGATGTGATTTGCTTTGTTTTAGTAATTGTTCTCACATCTTACAACATACTTAAGCTTTCTTACTTGCTTAGCAGACCTATGAAAGATAGACAAGTCTTCCTCTAGAAGGTGGGGTTTTCTTGATACACATGTCCCCTTTATTCCACCCCAATTTTTGGGTTAAAACTGATAGCCTTTTGGGGTTTTTTGTTTCTACTGTTTGAAACAGAAAAAGCTTACTGAGAGGAGAAAAGTATAATCAACCCTACTGTTTGATCTCTGCAGGATTCTATGTTGGGGAAAAAGAAGAAATAGTTTTAACTTTGTAAAAAAGTAATGGGGGAAGAGGATAAAATCTGGACCTGAATCTTTCCTGATCTAATTTATTTGACTTCATTGATATATACGAGGGATGAATTGGTTCCTTAGTAAATGCTATGTACCATGTCTTCCATGCCTGGCTAGCAAAACCTGTCTGCACCCAGCTAGGTCAATTAGCTTTTCATTAGAATGTCTGCCCAGGAAGAGGCTTTTTATCTAAAGATTTTTCTCAGAATAACCTTCTGGAGCAGAAAGAAAAACAAAGGTCCCAGCCTGAGCTGGGATACGTGGCTGATTGTATCTTCTCTGCCCATTTCATTCTTGATCTGCTAGTGTCTACTCATAACCCTTTCTCCTTTTGAAGTCTGTCTGACAACTTCAGAGCATCTTGTACTCTGAGGGGAGAACTTTATTTTCTGTATGAGCGTTGAGGCTGCTGATATGGAATAGCATAAGACAAGCAACTGGAATATTGCAAGAAAAACGCTTTAGTCTATGAAGAAATTCTACTGCCAAGGAGGTCAAATGCAGTTCCCAAAGTGGGTGAATAGGATCAATAGGTAATCAGAGCTCCCAGCTGTTGGAGAAATTTTGTGGCTTATGGATGATGTGTCTGGCTTGCTTTAAGATTCTGCTGTACCCCAGGGCTTTCTGCTATTGTCCAGTGAATTGGTTGACAGATTTCATGGGATTAAAGAGATGTTTTTGTGGATGGCTTATGAATTTATGAGCTTTTCACAAGAGAAAAATGCTGTTAGGTGTGAAAGCGTCTAGCAACATTTAGTGTCAGCTAAGGACTTCAAACACTTGCAGTGTTGTGTTAATTCCTGTTTATCTGTATTTAACAGTATCTTGGAGGCAAGGAACCTTTTTAAAAGGAAACTCATGCCGACTGTATGGTACAAGCTAGGCTGTTAACACTGCCTGCAGCTTCTCAGCCGCTAGAGAGCAGCAGGGTCCCGTCGGTAAAGGGTCCCCTACCAGCTGTTTTGTTTCTGCCATATTTGGTCTGCAGAGACTCTGGGGGGCTGTGGATTTGGGAAGGCAGGAATAGGAACCCGGACCAAGTGTAAAATGCATCTCGCTGTAGGGATTCATGACACATCCAGGAAAATTCCGGCTGAACAGTGATCCATTGTGGACGCTCCACTTAAATCACACTTCAGGTCATGAGGCAAACAGACTTGTAATGTGAAATTAAGACGTGATCTTCTCTGAAAATTAATTAGATGATAAATAAAAGCTTAATTTAGTTGGATGAAGGAGCCCCTGTAACAAGTAGCTTGTATCTTCTATACAAGCTATAGTCTCTATATTAAAAGGCAAACAAAAGAAAATTCCTTTTAGTTTATGGTCACTACTGGTGTTTGTAGCTCTAGGCATAGATGAAATAGATAGAACACAGTCTGGGCATTGTTAGTGTAAACTTCCCCCCCAAAGCGCTTGACTCTGACCTTGAGTGCCTCAGCAGAGTTTGACCTTGCTGTCTCCACGAGTCTCAGGGGCACAATAATGATAATTTGGGGGGGGAAATGCGGGAAGCAAACTTCTGGCAATTGCAACATAACCTGACAGTTCTAAGCTATTTCATGAAAAGATGACCATTAGACTGATGACCCTCAGCAACTGTTTGGAACTAAGTCGGTCAGAGGCTCTGTGGCACTTGAAATTGCATGTGTATATTTAGCTTATTTACAACCTGTATTAGCAATGTAACCTACTCTGTGGCAGGAAAGGCATCACTAGTCTTAGCAGGTGAAAATGTAGTAACAGATTGCTGCTGGGAAGATGTAACTAGGAGGGTGGTGTCTGTCATGTTTGGGCAATAGCCATAATGACTGTTTCTAAGATATGCAGGATCTGCTACATTCCTTAATGTATTGTGGGGGCGTTCAGCAGTTGTTTCACACCTGCACAGGCATACTCAGGTAAAAATTCTGCCTTGGGGGCATATTCAATGCATTCTGCTTATACATGTGGTGCTACTTTGTGACATGGCATGTGACAGTGCTTTGTGATATCAATGTATAGAACTCTTCTATATTTAGTGCAGTCTCTACCTACTGGTGCTGCAGGTGTGGTACTTGCACTGTCTTACATATGCTCTATTGTGCAAACAAGAAACACAGGTATGAGTTTTATAGTCTGCATATTCCATCCATCAAACATGTTTATGGCATGTATTACATCAATGGAGAGATTTGTGTCTGTATCATATGACGTGTGTATGTTGAATATGTGCTGGGGAGGAGGAAGAAATGCGCTTGGCTGGCTTCATTTCATAACAGCAAGTGCAGGATTGTAAGTGTGAATGGCAAAGCCAGCTGGAGGAGACACTTTTCAATTGTCCATAAAGTATTTTCCAAATAGCTCTCTTCCAGAGATCATGATGAAAAATGACAGTTGTCCTCAGGCATTCTTCTAATTGAAGGAATGGTCTCCATCAGCCTTGTTGCTGAGGTTGTTGATAATAGAGGTGATGGACAGGAATGGTGTTTATAAAGCAATTTCTATATGCTTGTTTTAAAATGAGTTCACCAATCATAGGAAAGAACCTTTTCTGTCTCTCTGTCATTTTAGTGGCTCTTGGGAGTTCAGAGCAAGTTTTGGTGGTTTCCATTTGGCCTTGTGCAGAATAAGACTTGGGAAAATCTTTTTCTGGCAGGTGTTTGTTTTCTCCGTATTTCAGTAGGATAAAGAAATATTCTGCTTCTTCCTATTCAGGAAAGACAAAAGGAGGGAGATGACTTTTAGCTGTCCTAAATACAAGCAGAAATACTGAAGACCGTTCTGCTTCCAACCATGGTGTTAGCACAAAATAATGATCTACAGGAAACATTAACATTTATTCTCTTTAGACTCAGTTTTAGATTGCTATATTTCCCGTATCAGCTGCCAAAGGGCATACAAGTCATGAACTGGGAATCTCTGCTCTTAAAGGAGATGGAAATTTTAATTGGAGTTGGGCCACTCTAGAAAGGACAATATAGTTCTTGATTAAGCCTTTGGTGTCTTTATGAGCTAAAACAAAGGCCAGGTGGGAAGCAGATCTATATAACCCCTTTTCACAGGAGGGGCACTGCATGTATTGTAGGAGTTGGAGACTCAGGTCTCGAAATTCTTCTGATGAGGTAAAGCTGTCTTTTTCCAGACTGACTGCTTTTTGTACAAGTAATCAGTGGTGTCCTCCTTGAATAAGGGGGAAAATGGCTGATCTGGTGAGTCTCAGTCACGGAACTGTAAGGTATTCTGTAACAAAACATCATTCCTTCTTTTGTTACTTTTGTTTTGAAGTTTTTTATTTTGTTGGGGTGCAGAATGGAAACAAATACCAAAGCCTTGCTGCTCTTGTACTTTGACTTGTCCTATTTCTTATAAATTTATTTTTTTTTCCTTTCAGCTAGTAACACCTTGTATTTTGTCATCTGTGCTTGCTTGATCAGAGGAGCTTTTAATCTGCCGAAGTTTATTCATGCTTTCATGCAGATATTGTGCTTTTCTTCAGAACTGTCTGCTGGGTGCTGATTTTCAGTGTTGGAGGAAAGGGGCTGATTCAGTTATTTGTACAAAAACCACAAGTGTTAAAAATTTCAAGAGCGTTGTGCTGGGATCTAAGCCTACTTGCATGTGGGTTAGCAGAGGGAAGCAAGCATTTATTTTAATTGACTTTTGCTACCCTCGAGGCAAATAAAACTTAGGCATATTCAAATTTGTAATGGGAACTGTGAGAGTTTGTCACATCTGTGTAGGCAATGGGTTTTATCTCCCCAAATAGAGGGGAAAGAGTTAAGTTCTTATTGAAACTGTTTTGTAAACATATCACACTAAAGCAAAATGTTTGGGTTTTTTTAGAGGGTAGACCTTTACATTGCAGTATCTAGGTGCATAAGGATGCGGGGAACTGGGAGAACACTTATCCCGTGATGAGCAATGCAGTATGCTGCTGTACATGCTTGTTCACCCCCTGCTCTCAGTTGAGTCTAATTTATGTTGTCTGTGTTGCTCACGTTGGCTGGGTTGCTCAGAAATGCTACAAGACCTAATTACTGCTATGCTGAACACCCGTTCGGGTGTGACTTGGAATCCAGCTCTCTCGTGCTTCTTGCATGTGGTTTAGCAGAGGGAAGCAAGGATATATTTTAATCTAATTTTGCTGCTCTTTGGGTAAACAAATCCTAGGCATATTCAAATTTTTCATTGGAACTGTGAGAGTTGGTCACACTTGTAGGCAGTAGATTTTATCTTCCCAAATACTTCAGTGAAGTTTTTCAGTGTGCTTGAGTTGCATGTTTCTATGTGCAGGTCGGAGTTAAGTACCGTAAACCTGGCTGACCTGAGCTAGTGAAGCAGACATTTTCACTGGGATCGGGAAGAATGTACTGTTCAGAGACCTCTTGTACTTACAGACTTGTTCTCCTGTGGTTAATGGTGTGTGCTGTGAGCTGTGACCCATTAGTTAAGTGCTGTACAGGTAGAGGAATTCTAAGGAATTTGGACAGTGTCCCCTTGCTTCCTTCATATACAGTGTATATAATGCAAAGCAAATGCCAAGCTCCTGTGGAAATTAATTCTAATAGTCACCCTATGTTTTGTGAGTGACAGAATTTAATTGATTTACCCTCTATCGCCTCCATTAAATTTATGAGAATAAAAGAACTTCCCTTTTGGATGCTCAAGTGAGATGTCTTGTGCACTGTAAATAAGCACTCCCAAATAATTCACTTCAGTTCAAAATTGCAAAGAAAACTCAAACTGTGAAAAAGGTCCTGGAGCCTTTGCCCTGTTGTCATCTTCTGATCAATTATTGTTGCGAAGTCATGACACTGATATAATTTGCTTTGCTTGCTATCTTTAGCTGAACTGTTCCCTTGAATTTGGTGGAAGAGCACTACCTGAAGAAATCAACTGTGAAAGTATTGTCCTAATGCTGAAAAAATATGTAATGTGCTATGCTATTTGAATCACGCTTGACAAATTCTGGAATCCTGATGGTATCTGAAGACTCTGGGGCTTGCTACTGTGTATGAGGCCAAAATTTAAATGCCTAGTTATGTGTGGTATTCTTGTTAGTAAGAATTCAAAGATTGAAGTCTCTAATGGTTATTGCTGACATGAGAATGGGAAGGGAAAGCACAAATAGATACGTTAACCCCTAATCGGAAAGCCCTGTTGGAAACTGCTTTCTTCTGAGCCTTTTCAAGTCTTGTTGAAATGGCCACTAATTAATATGTAATACAATGTATATTCCACAAGTTGTGTGTGGTTCTGGTAGGAGAGATTGGATACTTTGTGGCTAAGCCTATTGCAACTCCTTTCTGTCCCCTGTTGTTACTCCCCAATGATGGGATTCTGGTAGGAGTTGAGAGTTACTGCTCCTAGTTCTTGCATCAGGTAACCTGCTGTAATGCACTTAGCACATGTGCAAGCTGTGCTTTGCACAGTGAGTACAAGTGTGTATGCACCTGTATTTTAGTTCAGAGGCCAATTATTATGGACCAAAATGAGAGACGTAGTAAGGTCTTATGCCATGGGCCAGTGCAGTTCATGTAACTTACCCAAAGGTTGATTTCTCGCTGACTGGAGACTTGATTTAAAGCACTTCTATTATTTTTGGTCAAACTGCAATGAGAACTGTTTTGTTCTTTGGTCAGATAACATGAAAGGGACATCTTGAGTCCTTTGGGATAAAAATGCATTTATGTTCCTTCTACACCATGTTTTTTGGAAGATGAAGGAAGAGCTACTGAGGCAGTGCTTAACCCAGGCAATCAGTATTTGTGGTCACTAAAGAGTGTGCAAGACTGCTTTCTGAACTGGGCTGCTTGTGGAAGAGCTTCTGGCAAGTCCTGAATAAATGTTGTACTGAGCAGGGAAGAATGAGGGAATGTATGGGCCACAGGAATGTCTCCATCTTGCTTTGCAATACACTGGGGTATCAGTCTGCTGGTATTTCTCACCCTGTGGCCTGTGAAATTTGTCATCTGTCTTGTAACATAGTCCTTGGGTTTTAGAGGACAACACATGGAGGTATTAGGTATCACATAGTAAAAATAAAATTGTGTATGTTCAAATGATAGCAACTGCTGGTTGGTTGTGCATGATTTAAAGGGACAGACCTGTAGGAGGCTAAAATTAAGAATGGTTGGCCCATACGTGCTCCTTGCATGTAACCACAAGTTGTCATATGTCAATTTGTAATTGGCCTCATTCTACTTTAATATGCAAAGACCAATGGATGGCCGAAGTCCTAGTCCAAGAAAGTCTTGCAATGACAAAGCTATTATGGAAAGGACTACCAAAGAATCTGTGCTGGCATTATTTCATGTTCTTCTCTCAAAGAAGAGATTTTTAGTTTTACAGAGGATTTTTCTTTCTACTTTGCTTAATTCATAAGTGCTATTCTGAGGACCCTCGAAACCCCAGGATGTTTGATTAAGAGAAAGGTAGAGACATTTTTGTTCAACCTGAAGCATTGACAACCATATGCTTCTCTAATGAATCTGTTGTTAGATGGATCATTTAAATGCAGAAGTAGTCATTCAACAAAGATCTAGCAACACACAGGCTCTCATGGAAGCAGTCAAACTGTGCTGTTGTGATTTGTACAGAAATAGTGCTTGATCATGGCTGGTATTTTTCACTTTGCGAGTCAGGTGTTTGAGCTGTCTCTCTTATTACATAGGTTCTCTTTTTTCTAAGCATCAGACAGGTGGCCAGCATCCTCTCTCCAAAATAAAAATGCACTGAGAATGTTGGAGTGCAAATAAGTGTTGCTTACTAATCAGTGAAGTACTTGGAATTAAAGGGGTAGTCCTCATGCGTGTGTACCCTGTCCGAAGTGGAAGGATTCTAGTGGCAGGGTTGGACAGAATTATTTTCAGTTTTGTATATGTGAAGGGGAGTGGAAAAGGATCCTATATACTGAATTCCAGTAGTGTTCAGCGAGGTTGAGGGTGAAGAAATTGTACCGGCATGGCCATGCCAACACATTGCAGATGGGTGAAAGGGCTGCTTTTCCCTTGTCAAAGACAGTGATTACCAAATGTTACTATTGCCCAGAGCAATGTAATATGTATTAATCTTGTTGATTAATTAGAAAACATCTGTTGGGATTTTAAGGGTTTGCAATGTCTGCTGGGCAATTTATTACTAAAGAAAGTATGCCAAAGTGCAAACTTTGACCCTTTTTACTTGCATATATTTCTGCAATTAAATGAGAATCTTGCATAGTTGATAAAAAATTCCGCAGATTGGAAGCAAACCTTCTTTATGATAGCTTCCAAAGGGCCACTGATCCCTTCCCCCAAAGTTGCATGTAACTTGCTCTTGGTTAAAATCTAGGAATGATATTGTGCGCTTTCGATTCCCAGAAGCCATGGGAAGGAAGAAAATCAAAGTTAATTTTCTGTCTTAACAGGTAGGCAGTAATAGATTATTTACAGGTGGCTTCTGTGTGTGTTGTGATGTGATAAAAATCATGGCAACGGATGGCTGAAATACTCAGGTTCAGGTTTCTCCTCATTGCGGATGAGGAAGACAAGGTATCGGCCCTTGAAAGGCAGAGAGGATAGGATGTACAGCTACTCATGCAAGTATGGATTCAAATACAGATTACTGACTTTTTGTGTAATCTGTAGATTTTTTTTTCTCAGACTTGAAAAAAACTGTTTTATTTCACTTTAAGTGGTGTTTGTAGAAGACATTCTGAGAGTGTGTGGGTGTAACTGATCTGTGGACACCAAGGTGACAGGAGTTCCAGAAATTGAAGAGTTGCTCAAGCTATTAACTTAAAGGATGAGCAGAGCAAAAAGGACAGTTCAACAAAGTAGAATGTAGCACCTAAGGATTTAAAAAACAAAACAAAAAAGCAAAAACCAAAACCAAACACCCCCCCCCCAACATATTATTGAAACATTTCCTTCCCTCTTGTTCCTGCTGTTATAATTCTTCTGTTTCTGACACGTTTAGGTCTCTGTATTCTAGATGACAGTTTCTGATGATCAAAGTTCTTGTGAAGTTTATTTTCGAACAAAACTGAGGCAATCCTTGCAAGAAAATCTATTTAGATTTGGGTTGACAAATATTTCTAATCTGAAACTGATACTTTTAAAAGTTCAGGCTGTTAAACAATGAAAACTAAAGCTGTGTCAGGTTGATTTAGAGATGTTTGGGTTTTTTTCTGACAGCACGCTTGAAATTCACGTAGCTGAATTCTAATCATTCCCTTAGAGTATTTAAGTTCAGTGTCACTTTTCCACCTGAAAATACAACTTTGTTCAGGAGCATTCAGTGTAATTCTGGGAATTTTGATGATTCCTGGAATCTGTCACGCTGTTTGTTTTCATTATCTGATTTGGTTTCCTTACCGGAATTTCACAAGGTTTGTCCTGAGGCTGCTATTCCTTCTAGTGCCTGACCCTTGGTAGAGTTTCCTTAGGGTATTAAATGCCTGGGAACCTTCCATGTAGTATGTGTCTTTCTCCGGGTATAAAATCTGTTCTGCATGTCTGATTGTCTTTATGTGATGTCTTTGTTGGTTCCTGGACCTGAGACCATCCATCATCCACTGTCATTTTGGAAGCAGCGTTGCCCTCCAACTTTGATCAGCTTTCACTCATGTGAATGTGAGCTATAAAACCAACGAGCCTCCCAGTTCTGGTGCCACCTGCTGCTACTGCCTTTTTAGCTATTCCTCAATCCCTCTCCTCCTTTGCCTTTTCTGTGAGCAGTCAATTGGGACGAAACCCCTTCCCTATTTGTGAAAGAAGGCTGAAAGTCCAAGTTTACTTGCTCCCTCCCTATGTGGGGTGGGCTTTCTGAACAGGAAGGTGGGACAACGGGGAAGCCTGTCCAATTGGCTTCTACAGAGGGCTATTATCCCTTCTCACCCCCTGTCATTTGGTTGATTTGTAGCAGCAGCATATTTGGTAATCTAAACCCTGTCTTCTGGGATTAAGAGTGCAGTTACACTTGCAACAGCTGCCTGCGTATGTCTTACCCGCTACAGAAAAAGAACATGCAGCTCCTCCTATTCTTGCTCCTGATGTTATCTAGTATTGTTGCTTCCCTCCCTCTCTCTGTTTCTCTTTCTGACCTCCTCACAGCTCCACGCCGCTCCACTCCATACTTGCTTCAAGAAGACTACAGCTGAGTTTCCTAGCACAGCCCCAGGAGACTGTCTTTTCTGAGCCAACAGAAGGCAAAGGCGGCGGGAGGGGGGAAGTGAGCCAAGCTGTTGCTGACAACCCTTTTCTCTGTGTGAAACCTACTGCTTTTAGAGAGACCAGGCAGGGGAGGGACTTAGTGTTGTAGAGAGGAGAAGGAAAAAAGAAACTTGAAACTGGCTTCCCTTGTGGCATGTCTGTGTCCTGAACATCCCCTCCCCACCCCGCTGTTTGTTAAATGAAAAGCACGTGAAGAACATGAGGTTTTCTGCTTGAGAAGGGAGGGCAGTACAGGACTGGGTGAGGGAGGAGAAAGGCAAGTTGTGCTTTTGCGGTGTGGTTTACAACGAGATCAGAGCTAGTGTGCTTGGGGGTGGGAGCAGAAAGAGAAAGGGCATCTGATGCCAGCTGCCAATATGACAGAAACCCTGCAGCTCCCAGCACTGCAAGTCCCAGAGCAGCAGGTGGTGGAGGGTGGCTGTGCCTGGTCAAGTTCATCCACCCCAACCCTGCGCAGGAAGCGCTTCAAGATGAGGCGGATGAAGAATGTGCAGGAGCAGAGCCTGGAGGTCAGCAGGTATCAAGATTCTCCTTCCTCCAGCAAGGAATACCTGCAGCTCCCATCCATTGAAATCACCCCTTCCAGTGATGAGGACACTCCTTGGTCCAACTGCTCTACACCCAGTGCCTCCCCGCGGCGCAAACGCTTCCTCCTTCGGAAGTGGCTGCGTGTGAGAGAGAAGAAGGAATACAGTGAGAGCAGGTATGTTTTTGGCCACTTTACCTTCCCTGCTTCCAGGAAGAGCCTGGGACAATAGCTAAGTAGGGTCTACTGTCCCCCTAGACATCTTGGTGTGCTTCTCCTGGGACAGTCCTCACCAGTTTGCTGGCATGGGTAATGTGGTTGGACTTGCTGATGCCAGACCAAATGGCCTAATTCTTATGTGCAAGAAGCAGGTGTGTCGGAAACAGCAGTGCCGTGTTCTGTCTTTGTTCATGGTCCTCTAAATACCATCAACAGGTAATACAGAGCAAATGAAAAGAACTTGCTTTCGAGTGATGGAGACAGTCCTGAAAGAATGGGTGATGAGATGTAACATGATTAAGGTGTTGTGAAGAGGCCCTTGAGAGAGGAGATGATCTTTCTGCTGGGATCACCAGGACAGGGAGTGATGATGCTAAACCTTTGTCAGCATTTTTTTGATAATGTTCATTCCTACTGCTGGGACCTTCTATGAAATCCTTCGTTCAGTAGCTGATGTTGGGAAAATGAGAGGATGAGAGAGAAATAAAGAAGTCTTGTGGCTAGTAGGTGAGTCTGCATGCCCAGATGGTCTGGGTTCAGTTCTTGTCGGCTTTCCAGACTTGAAAGTCACTCACTCATTTGGCTCAAAAGAGGACAAATAATTTATGAAGACTTCCAAGAGCTTGTCAACACGGGAAAATTGATGCCCAGGGGAGTTATTGTGTGGCCATACAAAGAAAAAGCTGTACTTAATGTAACTCTCTGCAGGTGCAGTCAGGGTCTACAACATGTGGTGTAGTTTACTGTACCTTTAATGGGAGAGTAGAATAATCTGCCTTTCCTGAAGGCCCAGAATACACAGGATGCTTTAAAAGCTTTTCCAAGAAGTTAGTGCATTATAAATCCTTATGGTACCTTAGTGTGGGCCAATTTTTCTTTTGTTGCCTGAAACCTGTGTTGGTTTATGCCCGAAAGTATGTACTGTATTTCCATAAAAAAGAAACTTGTTTCTTACTGTTTCTGCACCCAGCAGACTAGAATGGCTCGCTGACTGCTGTGTTGCTTGAGTGCTTATAGGACACATTCTTCTACTATGTATGATATACTTCTATACAAGTATAATTCTTCTATTAATATCCAGTCTGACTATGTAGTAACTCTCCTTGCATGAGGTGCCTTTAGCAAGGTCCATCTGTCATTTTATTACGTTTTGGGGAAGTTTTGTAAATAAATGCATGCCACTAAGGATTTGATAATATCTCTTTTAAAAGGTTGACACTGAAAAACATAGCTTGGTTAAGAAAAACTGTTTTTCCCTTAGCTGTGGTGATTTAAGTAGTGATTCAGTTACAGCATGGAAAACAGGGGAATGATAATGCATAGAGCATATGTTGAAGTGTCAGAATTGCAAAGTTCAGGTCTGAAGATCAATAGAGGATGGCTTTAACTAAAGTGTTTAATTTGGATTTAGGGTGAATGTGTTTGAGACAGGGGCCAAGACACGTTTCTTTCAGTGTGAATGCATAAGGAAACTTAGTTCTTTCACGTATGTGTGATAGCTCCATGGCTATGCTGACAGCTTTCTGTGGATTCATGATTAAGACATTTCTGCCTTAAACCTGGTTATGTTTTTGAAGCAGTGATTGGAAAAAAGTTCAAGCGGTTGATGAATGAGGTGGTATTAGCATACCAATGCCAGCATGGCATCTCTGTTCTTCATATGTAGTGGGCTCCAAATCTATTCCTTTTGCAATGGGAAACATGATGTTTCCAAATGGAACTTCTCCCTTTCTACTCCAGAGGAAAAAAGAAAAACCAGTTTGCTGGTCGCTTTGTGCTGAGCCCCTGGGCTTGCAGAATGCAGACATTGTCATTGGGCTTGCAAAACTCAGCAGGCATGGAAACAACACAGCAAGCAGAATCAGTGGGGAGTTAGTGATGAACCCTGAGGGATTTTGTGGCATAAATTTGAGAGAGACTAGCAGCTAGCACTGTGGGGTAAACCTTACTGCACCCCGAGGCTGTTGCATGGGAAACCCTGTTCTAAAATAGCAGGGCAGGAAGCTGACTTTCTGTAGCAGATACTGCCTGTCTACTTTCCCCTCTTTAGGCTTGGTCATCTAGAACACTGGCTCTTGCTGCTGTTTTATTATGATGTTGCTGTTTGTTACAGAGGCTAGTAATGTCCTTTACTGTAGTATTCATTTCTTCAAGGGGAACAGGGACTAGAGTGAAGGTTGCAACATTTTGTCCAGTGATTTTTTTTTTTTTTTCACCAAGGTTTGTCTCGGGGTTGGAAAACAGTGATGATGCTTGAACTGTCCAGATAGTTAATTGTAACACTATTGTAGCAGATAACCAACGTGGTCAGTGTGACATCTATCTGCTAGGAGCTCACGTACGCTATTAAGTGTGCAGGTTCCCAAATAACACCTGATGAAAGGGGGCAGCCATCAGCGTGCGGTTCCCACCAGGGAAATGAATGCAGTTTGCTTGTAGTCACTCCCCCTTTCTAGTTAAATTGTTATCAAGCAGTTTGAATTTCTTTATGCAGTTTGGTAACCTTTAGCCCCATTATGTGGCCAGATGTCTGACTGTTTGTATGACAGGGTTTTCCCAGGAAAGCTGGTAGTTGAGAGCAAGCTGTGCACCAGCTGACTTACTCCAGTGATGCATGTGTTGCTCACATGCCCCTGAGCAAAAGCAGTAGCTCTGTGACCATTAGCATACAGTAAGCATCCAAGTGAATAAAAAAATGCTTTTAGGACTCAAAATGCTGTCTGGTAATCTTCTGGGTTTGATGAAGGCTGGCTGCTTTTTTCATCCGGAAACTCCAGCCTACAAAATGTACTGTTTCACTGATTAGTTTTTAACAGCCTGGGTAATTTTAAGGTTTGTTTACCTGCTGGGTCTCTAAAAGCTGTTAGGTGGCTGATAGCAGAACAGGAGAGATTGTTTCTGTTCATTAAACAGCAGAGGTGGCATGTAAGAGCCTTGCTTGCCTATGACACGGTTTTGTTTAAGGTGAAAGAGCAGGAAGAAGTTTCTCTGTAATTTGTTCTTGCAGAAAGGCCTGATGATCCAAACTACATGTTTGGTGCTCTAGGGGTCTACACAGATGATAAATAAGGTGCTTTTTCTAATGGATGCAGAGAACTTCTTACCTATACTCCTAATCCATTGTGCTACCCAGGTAATGATAGAATTTATTTCCTTGCACACAGCTTCACACAGTGTGAACCTTGCACACAAGTGCACAAATTTTTTATTAAGACATGATGATGTGTCATTCATCACAGGCTAGTAGATGTAATCTGTTAGCATTTTGTTATGCGTGTAATGAACCTGCATTATTAATGTGGGGATGTGAGTGTACCTACTTTAATTCATTATTTACTTCTTAAAGCCACCCTTGCTAGTACTCTCTGGAACTGCATGTGTAAGGAACTTGATGCGCAAGGCAAGAATTGTTGAGAGGGTAGATCGCTTTGGCTTAAAGGACTGTTCTCCTTCTGGCCTAAAATCATGGAATTGAATTGGAATGAGATGCTGTGCTTCCACCCATTCATTGGCAGAAGCTGAGAATAAGTAGGTGGGACCTGCATGATCATTGCCTGACTTGGGCTCCAGTGTGAATACTCTACAATAGTACGTATGTAACAGTTGAGGTATGCTAAATCTTTCCATCTTGAACAGTTTTCTGTGAGGCACTCATGCTGGGTAAAGATCGTACTAGTGGCATTCTGAATGTGCTCCTCCAAAAAGCTCCAGGAGAAAAGCCTGTAGAGCCTCTCACAATCTGGAAATGCAATCTGAGAAGTCTACTGTCTTTAGATAATATCAGCATATTTACTAACCTCAGAAACAGTGCTTGATGAAGACAAAACTGTTAAAGCTTGGTGCTGCTTCTGATTAAAAAGAGGACTAGAAAGGCTTTGTGGATTATAGTTTTGTTCATTTCATGCAATGCAATTCCAAGAAGCTGCAAAATATGTGACTCTGTAAATTTTGTAGTTCTTAGTTTCTCTGGCTTTCATCAACTTCCACGTTTCAGTTTTAGGACAGAAGAAAGGAAGTGGGCCTTCTCCTTTGTTAGAAATACAGAAAACTGCTGTGGGAAGTGGCAGATGTGTGTATTGGGATTGCCAGTGCACTTTTGCTTTTTCAAGTTCTGATAAAATTCTAGTTGAAATCCCATTTTGGTGAGGAGCAGACAGCTCCATAGGGATTTCATAATGGAAGAGGCAAATGGGTTGCATTTTTACAGGTTCTGTTTGCAGATGGACTTGGTTAATTGAGGTTTTTGGGAGGACAAGTATCAGACATGGTTTGCTTTGAAGTGTAGAGAGATATTGGCAGAAATTATTTTGTTACATGTTTTAATACTGTCCCAAGTTTCTGGAGTATGTCTCTGTTCATCTTTGAAACTAAATGAAAAACTTTGATTTTTGGCAAAAACTGGAACAATGCAATGTGTGAATATCCAATGGATTTAATTTGGGACTTGAATACATAGTTGGGTATTTAGCTGGTATCTGTGCTCTTTTGCATCTTCAAAAATGGTAAAAGTTGGGTGTTTTTTATATAGATTTCTGTAGTAAGCAGCCCATCTTCTCTGCTTTCAGAAACCCTGGAAAATCCATAAGCACAAACTTCCATTTATGTGGTATCTCTTCTAATCTGAAATGTGAGAATGCGTGGATGGTGGCTTAGTAGCAATTTGGCTATTAATGTAGTCTTTTTTCCTTTTAGAACCTGCAACTTCAAATGAGACCTAATCTGTGCTTCCAGTGAACTGATTTTTTTCAATCTTATTTGTTTGTGATAATGTGTGTCAAGTGCCTGTGAATCCCACCAGCTCTGTTTTATGTTGTGTATTTTTTTTTTGAATGAGTCTTACTGTGTTTGTGCAGTAGTTTGTGGTTTTCTTTTTTAAATATTTACCTTTCAATATTTGTGTGGTTTAGGATGACCAGTCATACAAAAGTATCAAAGTTGACTAATTTACAAACAGCTTGGAACTTAAATGGTGTTGATCTTATCTAGTCAGCAAATATTTACTGTTGGATCATCTGAATTTAATGTTTTACACAGCATTCTGCCTGTCAATGGTGTTTAACAATTAGTCATCGTATTCATTACTGCAGTTGTTTTCAACTGGATTGTGTTTTGAAATTCAAGATATCTGTTGTTCTTTGTTGAATATGATGTTGATGAAGGGGCTTGACTTGACAGCTGTGAAGGTTGGTGTTGATGCTTGAATTTGTGAAATGAATGCAGTAAGAGGAGAAAACTTGCCCATCCTGCCCCTTGTAACCCTTTCCAGCAAGGAGAGAAGGTGATTCTTCTACAGATTCAGTCTCTGGCTCTCCAACTCTGAATGTGACTAGAAAGGGCACAGTTAGTACTAGTTATGATGATGGTCTATGTGATATATGCAACTGTTCACTAGGGCTGAGGCAGCTGTCCGTTATCTTTTTTGATCATTACTAATGGGTTTGGACTGTAAACGTTGCTTTATATCCCTTGTCTATAAAACTGAGTTATTAAAAACATACGAAGGTGTGGAGTAGGAAGTGACCCTTCGGTTGTTGGGAATGCTGGCAATACGTTAGGCGCCAAGTAGTGCATGTTCAAAGGTTAGATTAAAGCCAGTTTAAATTTCATCTGCAACCTCTGCCTTGTATTTGTTGCATGGATTCACTGCATGAGTGTGGGTACAAATTTTCCTCCTGCCTCTCCATATGCCTATTCCAGCTTTAGTCAAATGTGTGCAGAAACATGGTGCTTTGCACCTATTTCTTGGAAGAAACTCCTTCAGAGTCAGTCCTTAGATGGAGCAGGGTTGTGTAGACAGAAGGGGTGCTGTGATCCTTGGAAATGTTGTGGTACCTTCTTCACGTAGGGCTTGGTGTCAGTTAGGCAATTACAGTTTGCTGAGCATGAATCTTCCTTATCTTTTTTTAATAAAGCCTGATGTTTGCTTGCAGCCTTCTGTGATAAGGATATGTTTCCCCTGATAACTTTACACTTGATTGTGGAGAGTGGGAAATTAGAGCACCTATGGGAAAGCTGTGTCACTAAAGGTAGTGAACAGAGTGAAGGGTTTAGGTCTATCAAAGGACAGTCCACCTTGATGAGGGTGACTGTTACTCCTTGGAACTTAAGTTAGTGACTTCTAATTCATGTCCCTTATCTTCCTTTCCTTTTCTTCCCCTCCACCTGGCAGTTCCTTGACATTTGTAATGGCACAGTCATTTATGTATCCATGCAACCATAGTAACACAGTGCTTTTGATGACAGGAATTTAATTGGCCAAGGACAATGAGGTGCTGTTAGGCAGCTGGGAGGGCCATTTCTGCTGTTTCATGGGAATAGGAGGGGGGTTACATTCTGTGAAGGATGAGCAGAGCAGGAGGGTGGAATTTAAAGGTAAAATTGTTGTTTTGTTTTTGACAAGCTCCTAAAGCCCCCTGTGGGAAAACACTCAGAGGGAACTTTTCTTCTGACTTATTTTCTTATTTATTTTTCTTTAGTATACAGAAGTCATGCAAATAATGCAAAATGGAATATTTTTTTAAAATCTATGGATTTGAACAAAATGGGGTGTGTGTGATCAGGACACCTGTTTTTCACTCAATAGAAAAATGTTTCTTTTGTGCTTGGGCTACTATCTGAGTAAATTGTCTTGGAACAGTGAAGTGAAGGAGTGGTGGAAGTAAACTCTTCAAAGATTTAATTGTTAAAAGGCATGGTTAATCTGTATTTAAAACTCTTCACTGGTTTCTGAAGTAGTAAGTTATGAGTCAGAACATGTGCATGAGAATTGAAGGGGAAAAAACATAGGATATAAGCCTTTAATGTTTAGTGTCTTTGAGATTGAGGGAAGGGCACACTAGGGCTGTGTACTCAAAGATTTAAGACATGTCCAAATTAAGTTTATAATTCCTGACCTTTGGAATGAGATAAGCTTGTTTTGCTGATTTTTTTTTTTTTTTTTTCCCCCTAAGATTTTTAATCAGCTCTAGGTTGTCTTTCTAAGTACAAAACTGATATGAGAGAAGCTTTTAGATACAGTCACATTACTTCTCAGTAAAAATCATACGTTTCTTACCTCCCCTTTTATTATCTCCAGTATAACAACAGTAATTTCTTGTTATGTTATCTCAAAGGAGCACTGTTGTCTTAAAAGCAGGTCAACTTAAAAATGGACTGAAAAGCCTCATAAAACAATAGGGTTTGTGTTTGAACTGCTCTGTACTTATTAGGGAATTTAACAGCTGTGCTGTCTGATACTCAGAATGATGAGATGATTTTCTTTGTGTGAAAAGCTCACAAACTTCTGCAAAGCTTCCATGCAAAACTGTTGTAGTGAAAATTAAGCTTGTTGAATCCTATCAAATAGACAAGCGGGTAAGAACTAATTTCTCTATCCTGGTCTGAGTTTGTATCATTGCTTGTAACCTCGTGTTTGCTAGTGACAAGGGGGTAAGGTGGTATATTGCCATGTGTTGCAATACCTGGATTCCATTAAATTTTAAACCTTGATTTGGAGGACTTTCTGAATGAGGACTTAAATCACGGGTGGGTGAACATGAAAAAGTCGAAGGTTCATCTTGTATAGCTGCCGAAAAGGAAACTTTCACATGGGATTACCAGCACTGCAGGTGCATTGTTGGGCTGTGATATATTGGGAATTATCTTTCGGTAAGTGTTGTTACATCTGCTTGATCTGAATTCAAACGGCAAAGTTTGGGGGGGTGGGTGTTAGTGGTTGTGAAGAAGCAAATAGTTATAGAAATAGTCCCTGCCTTGATGCTTCTATCAAAAGGGTTGATAATTCCTTTGAATTAGGAGGGAAGGTGTGGTTCCTTTTGCACTCTTTCCAAACCAGTTCACTGGGCTATAATTAAGCTCAGAAGTACAGAAAAGATGTTTCTTTGCTTTTTGGGATATATTGTTCTTACCCAGCTGTTGATTTATAGCTTGAAGCCAATAAAGAATTCTTATGCTTCGATTATCTGTTCTACAGCGAGACACTTCAGGAAAGAATGACTATGTGGGTGTGGGAGGAGAAAATGAAAGCTGTCTCCTTGCTGAGAGCCTTTTGCAAAAATGTTTACCTGTCTTGGCTGGGATGGTAAAACTATATACTGTGCAATGGGGAAACAAGCAAAATATTCTCTGTGGGTTTCTGGGTATGTGCCCACATGAGATGCACATCTGACTTCTGTGCAATGCACACACTTTATATCTGTAGCTGAAAGTCACAAATATTGCAGTTCTGTGGTTTCGTGTGTCCAGCCTGAAAGGCTAACTTCTATATTACTTGTTCAAGGATTTCATAAATACCAATCAGGAATTACTTTCTTCTGCAATCTTCAGCCTGCTCTCCTTTCTATCTTAACAGTAAGGAACAATTTTCTGCCTTGTATTCTGAAGAGGCGGTAAAAATAGTGGACTGTGTGTGATGTCTCTCAAATGCTAAGTGGGTCCCCAAGACAGCTATTTTGTGTTTCGGGAGGATTGTGTTCAGTAAGATGGAGTCCTTAAAGATCTCAGAGAAGCTGGTCAAAACCAAGGTGGTTGATAAAGATACTAAATGAAAATAAGACTCTGGCTTTTTTCTTTTCAGAGGAAACTGCAAACCTCTTTGGCAAAACTCTGATTTCATAGGGGTTCTTCCAAGTAAACAAACTAATTGTAAGATTGCTTTGTGGGGAGGAAGACGGGAATTTTAGGGATTCAGGACCCTAAAAAGTAAATGTGGGGGCTTGTTAGAGCCACTTATTTATAAAGATTTGCTGAAGATAAGCTGTTTAGTGCTGGAGCATGTAGCTCTTGTCTGTTACTGAGGTACTTGCTGGTTCTACTTCCTCCCCTGCTGGCCTGACTGTATTTTATCATTGATTGGAAGGACGAAGACAAGATTACATATAAACTTCTCAACCTTTTCAAGTATTTTTTCTGTTAACATTCTGCGGTGTTAAAAGTAATCTTCTTTTTTTTCCAAGGGACTTAATTTATTCAAGTCAGTAGTCTTGTTACCATTGAGTTATTCTTTCTGTAGTTGAGTTGTAAAGTATAAGTAGGTATAGGTAAGAATAGCTATAATTACTTCATGCAAGCACAGAGTATGTTTAGAGAAGAAAAAAAAAATCTGTTAAAGTGTTTTTTCTGAGAAACTTGGGGAGAGAATTGTTGAAATGGAAAGAGAAGGTAGGGAATGCTTCTTGCACAGCAGAAGAAAGTGTTTTCTTCTAAGAAATAGGATCCTCCTTGTAGTGCTTAAAAAGGTCAAGACCAGGTAAAAACAATCAAAACACACAAACAAAAAACCCCTCCTAATCCCAAACAAGTACAGTTCATGGAAAAATCCTGTTGCAGTGTTTTGGTACTAAGCTATTCGCACCAAAATAGGCTTTAGTACCTGAGAATTATTGCTTTTTAGAGTGAAAAGATGTGATTTGGTTTTTTTTAATACAGTGTTGTGCAGATCTGTGTATGGTGTGGTAGAAGCTGTAGTTACAAGCATGCGCGTGTATACCTGAACTGATTTTATTTGAACTGGTTTTATTTCGCCAGCAACAAAGCCACGGCATTTTTAGCGCATCCTGTGTGCTCGGGCAAGTGTCCCAGGTGGGACTGTGCAGTTTGTGCTAAAGTTGTGTTGGCATGACTCCACAGCCGGTGGTACCCAGGTAAAGTAGATTAAAGCTATCCCAGGGACTTCTGCTTTTTGCACTCTGTTACCTGGAGGTGGAATCAGATATATTGCTTGGAAGTAAACCTCTTTCAAATAAATAAAGCTATACAAATGATAAGCAGGAATCCTGATGAGTCCTTGGAGCAGGTGGAGGCTGCTTGAAGGGAATAAGGCTGACTCTATACAATGCATGTGCAGGGGAAAAAAATAAGATGCCCCGAAACACTGATTTAAAGAGGGAGAGTGACATCTTGTGGGCTCAGCATGCAACTCACCAACAGAAATTCTTCGTTAGCCACTTCATTGTTAGTAAGAGTTTGTTTTAACTGCTTTTTTGTCCTGCTGCCTAGAAGTAGGGGGTATATGAACAGGCAGCAGTTTGATATTTGAATGTTAGGCTGTATGAAACTGTTCTGGAATGGCATGATAAAACAGTGTATACGCAATGTATTTTGGAAAGTTCTTAGGAAAGTGTCATTAAGTGAGGTTGAGGCATCAAACGAGTCATGCCTTGTGTAAATCAAATATGAACTTGCTGTCTTATCTTGTTTTCTCCTAACACCCCCAAATATGAAGTATAAACCTTGTGTTTTTGTTGTTCTGGCTTTAAACCAGAGTGTTTCATAGGGACTTATACAAATCTAATTGCTTCTGTTTTCCTGTTTCATTGCAGTAGTCAACAGAGCAGCCAGCAAAGCAGCCACGATGATGACTTGTCCCGATTCTTGAGCCCTCATATGCGTGAAGACAGGTAAGTCTGTCAGTAGCTGAATTGGGGGAATGCCTGGAACCGCTCAGAGAAATTACATGGGCTGGGCTGGTTGAGGTCCTTAACTCATTTTCCCTGTATTGTTCAGAGTTGTTTAACAAGTGTGATTTGCATTGTTTTTACCAATGTCTAAAAAACCAAAATTTTCACCTGCTTAAAAGTAGAACTTGTGGGACAAATGCATCAAACTCCTGAAGTACCTTGCATTTTTTTGACTCATTCCCTGAAATTGTAGTTGGTTTAGATAGCTTCACCTAACTTGCTGTGTATTGATCATTATCAGCTCTGATCTTTAAATACACAAGTGAAAATTCATGTGTAGTTCTTATTCTCAGCAAGGACAATATTGAGCTTTGCTGTTGTATTTCCCTTATGCTGTATTGTGATGATCCTGAGGTATCTAGAGCACACAGGTTGCAGCTGGGTGAGAACTGCTATGATGTTCCAGAAGAAATTTAAGTTTCTCGCACTTTGGGTTGATTAATGACTACCTCAAATTGCAGCAGTGGCACAAAAGCTGTTGAAAAATGAATTCTTATTTTTGTCCATGATTTATTATTGTTGCTTTGCTCAAAGCCATATGACTAAGAATTTTGCTGTATCTTGTAATTCATCTTTTGAGCCTGAATCTGCTTCATTTTCTTCATATGTGCATGAAATGTGAGCCCTGAGCTACTACCACCTTTCTATCCTGGGCCTGTTTCCCTACTAACATCCTGGGGTCCAGTATGTCATCTGGATTTTGGTTTCTGAAATACTCAATGTTTTTTATTGCATGTGCAGTTGAGTCATGTTGTGTTTTCCGTAGCTCATCTTGTGCCTGTGGGTTATAGCAAGCCCACAGGAGGGCATATGCTGTGATTTGGGAACAGCTTCCTTTGTGCTGCTGCGCAGTGGATTACAAGAAACATCTGACTGGTGTCTTCCATTGTGCATGCGTGTATCCAGACATGGTCCCTCAGAGCCTTGTTTCAGGTCTCTTACTCAGTCCTTCCACATAAGCTGTCTCTGAGGTCGGAGGTCTTTCTTACTAACTGTCTAGTGGGGCAAATGCTTCCTGAACTCAGATTCCCCACTATGATGTCAAAGGCCAATAGATTGAGTAAGAACTGAGTAGCAGCTGACTGAGCATCTGAGGAATTGACTCACTTGGGAGAACATCCTGACCTTGAAGAGCTAATTAATATCCCAACAGAGTCTGGCTCAGAATTAGCACTTGGTAGTTGTAGCTAACCTTTTCCTCCATATGTTGCACTCCAATTATCAGTCTCTCTGGTGCTGAGGAGCTTGGCATAATTGACTAGTGGGGAGTGGTGTTTCCAACCAGGAAATAAAGTGTCTGACAGCAAAGCAGATGGGTACTTAGATCCTACCTGGGCTTCCTCTGTGTAGTGTATACTGGTATACCGTTTGTTCTGGGATTTCATAGGTTAAACACTGTTAGGCTTCATTAATGCTCAAATGGGGGATTTCTGAGCATAGCAAGAAGGGAATCATTTGGAAATACTGCTTGTTTCAGATGTAGACTAGACAGGAACCTTTAGACTGGTGCTGAGAACAGGTTCCTGGTGGGAAGGGACATGTTTTAGCTGGAGTGCAATCAGATCTCAGGCCTATTTCTGCAGAGCCAGGGTGATGGTGAGCCTGCTGACCTCTTATTGGGGAAGCAACGTTCTTGCTGCCTAGGTTTAATTAGAAGTAACTTCTTCTAGTACTAAGTAACTAAAAAATTAGAAGTTTTCATGGAGGATACTGGGCCAAAAATGATCCATACCATGGCTAGTAAATTACCTTTTCCTCTTTGGGTTTGTTTTTTTCTTTTTTTTGGGCCTTTGCCAATGTTAATTGCATCAGACTCTGCTGGTAAAGTCTTCCTTTGGATGCTGGTGACTTGTGCTTATGAAACTTAACCAAAAAGTAACTTGAACACATCTTGAGTTTCATGTAACTGGACATGAAAGAGTCTTGAATCCCTAGACTCTTGAAAAATGAATGACTTTATCTGCTCTTATGGTGGCATTTTTGACCACTAAAAAAAGGTCCTCCAGTCACATTTTTGGAGTGCTCTGCTTCTGTTAAAGATCTATAGGCAATTCTGTTCACCTGATCAATTGACTTACACAGCAGCTCCTAAAAAAACCCCACCCAAACAAACACAAAACCCCAAACAAACCCAAAATAAACCCATACAAAAACCCAAATCAACAAACTAACCCAAAACAACAACAAAAAAGTCCCCCTGGAAAGACACAATCACCCAGGGTTTTAGCAGTCCTGCAAGTTGTGACAAAAATTGGGCAAAGTAGGGCGGAAGAGGGGAGAGCAAAAAACCATGTGGTTTGTACTGGAAGGTGTGCCTTTTCTTGGCACGCTGCCTCTGACATCGGGCAGAAGGAGCCTGTGCTCTACTTGAAGGATTAGAGCAGAGAGCGAGTGAGGATCTGCACCAACCTCCGTATGTCTGGGAAAGTGCTGAAAGAAGCTACCCTAGCTAAAAGTAAAGGGATGCTGAGTTGCTAAGTTGGCTCTGGGTATAAAAAACAGAGGGGAATACATAGCTGAGGATGGCTGAAATCTGGACCAGGCATAGCCGATATCTCCAGTGCTTGCCTGTTCTTACTGTAAAGGATGGTACCAGGGTATGGTGCCAGTGGAGTTAACTTCTCTGTGATGGATTTCCAAGGACCATCCTCCAATTCTCAGGTCCTTTCAGAGAAGATTAAGAACTTTGTCCTGCTGGTGGCAGATGCATTTGGTGCTCTCTAGCAATTTTTTTCTTGAGGTGCGAGTGCCGCTGTTGGCTTGTGCGTTGTGAAGTACAGCCATGGTCCAGAACCCATACCCTGAAAAGGTGTCCTGCAGCACAGCAGTGAAGCAGGTCTGCCATCTGCGTGTATCTTCTCTGAGGAAAAAGCTTTCCTTCTGCAAAGTCATGTAAGTTGTCATGTGTCTATTGTGCCTGGCTTTTTATGCTGAGGGGGAGCCTATGTAGATTATGCTTTGTCTTGGGGTAACCTTGGGCTTTCATCTAGGTTAAGTCCAATTTCATGAGTCTGCTTCTGCTTGATCCAAGGACTTTGTCTTTGTCATGACACTGAGGCACCTATCAGGTTCAGGATGCCAGGTATCTTTAAGAGTAAAAGTTAAGATACTGAACTGGAGGAAAAAACCCCAGTCCTTAGACTCATACTCGGTCTAAGGAGGAGAAAAACTAGTGAAGAGCGAGCAGCATGGAAAGCACAAGGATGGAAAGTAGTAGGCTGCAGGGAAATAGAGGGGAGAGAAGTGACTGACACAAGAGATGATGTCAAAATGATTGACATTAGAGATCATATCAAAATGAAGGCAATGGGGAAGAGCAGTTAGTTTTAAAGTATCTCAGAGTTTGATACGTCATATGTTTTTGGTTTCAGCTTGATTAGCCCCTTAATCTATGCAGTACCTTATTCTGATGGTTCCAGGGCTGCAGGGTTTATTTTTCCTTTGCGTAAGCTAGTAAGAGTTTCTCAAAAAAAAAGGATCAAAAAAATCACGAAAGAGAGCTTGCAAGATTAGGGAATGGTTTAAGATATAGGCAAGTTGAAGAAATTTTGCCCGCTGTTTGAATTCCCACGAAGTTGTGTAAAGATCTGAAAGGAGGTGAAACTTTGAAAGTGTGCCAAAATTTACATCCTTGGGGTGTGTGTAAAAGGTCAGGATAAAATCCATATTTTATCTGTGTACCCAGGGCTTGCTTATGCTGCATCTTCATAGCCTGTGTCCCTTTCCCCTTGATACGAAGAAGTTGGCGCTAACGTACTGTGCCCCTGTTTGCTTGCAAGTGCAAAGATTGCTACCTCTGCAGCTTCAGGGAGGGTGGAAGGTTTTTTCCATTGCTTGGGGCAGCAGAAGAACAGGTGAGGACTGAGAGCAAAATGTGTCCATGCGTGCTGGGTCTGTTCTTGAAAGGGGAGGGTTGAGGCTGACAGAGCCCAGGGACCCTTGTTTATGTGTCTGGATGTGATGATTCTGCAGGGAACAGAGAGCAGTAGCTCTCTGACCTGAGCTGTGCTAACCCACGCAGCATGGTATAGGCCTCCTGCATTATTAAGGGGAAAAGCTTACTGGAGTAAAAGGGGGAATGGATGCTGTTTTAAAGGGGATGATTAAGTAGAAGCCAGCTGCTGCTTTCTATGGTATGAGTATAAAATTTGCAGAGGCTAGTTCACTGCTCTTGCCAACAGTGCTAACTATAAGGGATGCCTGCATTTGAGTCCTTGGTAGGGAGGGTCCTGATACTAGTGCAATCCCTGAGTAGCTTGTATCTATTACGGATGGATGCCTGATGCATCATCTTTAGGGAGGTTTTCAAAAGTGGTGCTAAAAACCTTGTTGTGGAGGCTAATGAGCTCCCAGAGGGTCTCAGACCAAAACCCTGGTGCTTGTGGTATAACTTTAGGGTGAGTCTGGATCTGGATCTAGCTCCAAACTCGGAGTCAGTTGGACTTAATACTAAATAGAAAGCTTAATGAGAATGGCACAAGTTTCCTTTGTCACCTAGGAAAGATGGTTAATATTTGGATTCAGAGCTACTATCAGTTTTCCTCTCACCTTCTGGTTGCTGCTGCTTCCTGAGCCCCAGCATTGATTCTGTGCTGTAGAAGACAAGAACAACTTAAGATAGGATCTCTTCCACTTGGATTGCCAGATTGGCTACTGTCAGCAGAATTACCATGAATGGAAATATCACCTGCTCTCTGCTCCTTGTATGCCAACATTGGTTTTGTTCGAGTATTTGGCAGAGTATGCCAATGTTCTGCTGTCAGTGGAGGTAAGGCAGACAGTTCTTTTTGTAAACAGTATTGGATTTGATTCATAACGTTGTGCTCCGTTTGTAAGCTCTTCCATTCTTGTTCTCCTTGAATCTTAAGGAGACTGAATTGAGAGCACTTTGATTTGAAGCAAGGGTGATAGTTCCTGTTGTTCCCTCCTCCACGACTGAGGTACATGGAAGGACAGATACCTTTCTTCAGTTTGTCTTACTAGGGCCAGAGACAAGGAGGAGACGTGGGTGGGATTAACTGGTTTCCTTGTGCCTTTTTCTCGGTGGTGGCTGTTGCTCAGTGCATGGGAGCCTGCAAGTTTGGAGACTTCAGAGTTGGGAGCAGGGTAATTCTACACTCTGTATACTGATGTAGTCAAATACCATAATTCTGGGCATTAGCTGATTGCCAGTCATGAGAGAATTTTATTGATCTTGTGGATAGTTTTTGTGCAAACAAGAAGTAAAATAGGTAGTGTGAATCTCCACAGTCACTAAAAAGAAGCAATTCTTAAAATTTGGCCCTCTGTTCAAGCTGTCATGGTCAAATGATACCTGCCTACTTCCCTTCTGAAGACAACTCTGAGAGAGCTTGTAGTGTAAGACCCTCCATACAGATCAGTGGTGGAACTTCACAAGAAAAGACATGGTCTTACACTGGATGTAACGGCAGGACAAACCAAGATCTGGATCTCGCTTCTCATTTTCCTGATCAGTTCTGTCTCTACTGCATTAGTGTTAGTTAAGATTAGATAAACCCCAAAGTGCCTTGTGTATCACTGAATGCAGAGGAGGTCTGACAGACCTCACACGGCTGCGTCACTAGCTCGTGATGCTCAGGAACATGAAGAGGAGGTGAAGAGGCGTTTTAATGTCCTTCTTTTTCCTTATCTGAGATGCTGGGCAGACTCCTTACCCTCCCTTCCTGTTCCCAAGAGCAGAAGTCGTAGTTGTGTAACTGCATTTCACTCACAGACCTTAAATAATGGTCACCCCATCAGCTCTGTATCCTCTGGGAGTGCTGTAATTCTCAGAATATTATGGTAGCTGTCTTGAAGCATGTGGAGGAGTGGTGGAGAAGGGGGTAGGAGGCTGGGATGCATTATAATTAACTATCCCCTTTCACAGGTTTCCAGTTCGGTATGTGAGCCTCCTTGGCCCTCGTCAGCAGGGTTGGGTTTTTTTTTGTGCTGTCAGCTGCTGAGCAGTTTGCATGGTTTCACCTTGCAGCAAAGCATTCACTGTGCTTGGAGCCTTCCCTGTGTTGCCTACAGAAGGTCTGAGGGAGTGATGCTACCAACTGGATGCTGAAGAGCATGCTTGTACCTATTGCTTCTTGTGAGTTAATCAAGGCTATTTCCCTGCTCTCCTTGGACATGGTACCTCCTAGCCTGCTTAGAGGTATCCAGGTTTTGCTAAACCACCTCTGCCAATAAAATGCTGCAGTCAAGCAGTGGCTGTGGTGTAGAGTGTATTGCACTTCCAGCTTTGTTTTCCTGTTTGCATGTTCTACTCAGGACTTTTTTCAAGTGGTCATTGCTGTGAGATGCCAACTGGCTGTTGAGATTGAGGCTAGTTTTTCAGAAGACTAATTTAGATTTGTTCTGCCTGCCCTTCCTTCCGTTTCTGTACCAAATGTGGAGAAGGAGGGCATTCTGAGAGGGAAAGTGTTGGCATTAAGTCTGTTTTAGGGCCTCTTGAGATTCTCTGAAATTTGTCCACTTGTTGACCAAATAAAAGGGCAAGGTGAATAAAGACAGACAAGGCCACTGTGGGCTTCTGTTGCAGCTCTAAAACTTCAATCCTGCTGTAAAATTAGCCATCAGAGTCTCAGAACTTGCCTGATTTCAGCCTCTCACAACCAGAGCTGGAGTGTTGCAAAGATGCAGGGAAGCAAGGGGTTTTCTAGGCAGCCTGATGCTTAATTATGTTAGCGTGTGGCCAGATCTATGCAGGAAGTGACTGCTATGGAATCTGTATTGCAGATCTCTGGGCCAGAGTTTCCCAAGGTGTGTAGAACACATCCCTTTCAATTGGGGCTGTCTTCTCAAGCTGGGGTGTGGCCTGGGATGCATCTGTGGGCTGTAAGTGTCCTTCCGATTTTATTGTATGTGCCCAAACGTGAAGGATCTGGGAATTTAAACTGTACCGGTAATGTCTTTTTGATAACACTTCTAGAAACAAACTGATGCTAGAAATCAGTGCAGGGTTTCCTCAAAAAGAGCCCTGTGTAGGCAATACCTCTTTGTCTCCCTGTCAGAGAAACCCACCTTTCTTCATGCTGGGAATAATTTAACTGAGATGTCATCAGAAACCAAGATGTACTTATGAGTCATGTCATAAATGTACCTGGTGCTCCTGCTGCAAAGAAAAACTCTGAAAGTACGTTGTTCCTTACTTCCGTCTTTTGTGGTGTGACTGATTACTAAATACAGTGCGGTAAAACAAAGGTGATGTTAAAATAAAATGGGGTGGGATGGTGTACAGCTCTTCAGGTCCTCGTTTTCTAGTCTCTTTTCCTTGTGATGGGAAGGGGTTGTTTGGAGAATCAGCTGGGCAAACACTAAAAATGGACATCTCAAAATATCAATCTGGAGTTCTGTGTTACTTTTTCAGTCGTTAACCAGGTCTCCCTCTTTTTCCCTAGATAGGTGCAGGTCCAGTTTGTCATGTGTTAAAGAAATCTTTTGTTAATATTATTTGTATACAGTGATGCCTAGAATCCCTGGTCACGGTCTTTTTTTAGTGGAAGCTATTTAAGTGGAAGCAAAAGGGGATCCTCGCTGCACAGAACACAAATCAGCGTTAGCATCGCTTTTCGCAGCCCTGGCTTTCTATCCAGTGGCTTAGAGAAGCTGAATGCACAGAGGGAGGCTGATCATTCTGCCTATATTTCAGACTGCAGCTGGAGGATGAAGTGCTTTTAACCCATGATGCTGCTGCCTCAGCTTCCCCTGAGACTCTGGCAGGTTACGCGAGTGGTGGAAGAGGATCTGTGAATAGTTTTTTTTTGGTTTTTTTTTTTTTTCAGCTTAAATGCATGTGCTTTTGCCCTTACAGAGACCTTTACAGACCCTTGTTTACAGTGTGGCCATCAGCTGTTTCTGAATCAGCTGCTCAGTGCAGGATATTTCTTTCTGTTTTGTAGGGACTGAGAAATCTTTCCAAAGTGAGAAGGCCCTGGTCTGAACTGGGGATTCAAGTTGTTCTGGATTTTCTTGGTGAAACATCCTAATCTTCTAAGATAGCAGCTATCTCGTATAGATTGCTATCCCTGAACAAATCAGCTTTTTCCTAACTTTGCAGTCAGCAGGTAAACACTTTATTACGGCCTTTCCCATTCTTTTAGTGCTATATATCTTTAGTGTATGCGAGTATTTGCAATCTTTACCTTGAAAAATATTTGCATCTCTAATCTTTACAGTTGACGGTCTAAATGTGGAAATAAAAAGTATTCAAAATGAGTTGTAATATAACGCAGTAGAAACCATGTAGGGTGGGAAATACCTGGTGATGGTAAGTACTGAATTCTTGCTGCATTCCATGACCGTAGGAAATGAGATGCTCTTGGGAAATGCAGTGCACAAAGAACAGGTACTTATTGTAAGAAGTAGTTAAATCATGGAATCATGTATCTTACGAAGAGATCGTTGTGACTTTATATTTTACCTGCCTCTTTTTAAGTACCTCCTCCCCACCCTGAGATTGTAACTCCATTTAGCAGAGCATGGGACACAGTAGGAGAAGCTCATCTGTGTGTCCCTGGGAAGAAGTGTTAATAGGTGGTGGTTTCTTGTTGAGAGAAGGGGGCACCTTTATCAAGCAGAAAGTGTACAGGGTTCTCTGTGTGACCCGATACCTCACTGAGCTGCTCAAGCTGCTCTGTTTACTGGTGGATCAGAAAGTTCTGGCAGAAAAGGCAAATAAGAGAAAAATTTCCTTCTAATGGGTCAGATGGGCTGGGAACATCCTTTTATGGACTCTGCCTCAGGCTTTCTTCTGAGCTAAACACCTGTGCTTTTCACCAAAAGGAAAACTGGTAGTGATGTTGATGCTCAAAACACTTTTCCCTCCCATTTCAGGAGACTTTGGAAAAGCTGTGCTAGCTTCTGCCTGGGAATGGACAGTCTAGTTAAAGAGAAATAGTAGTTAGTTAATTCTTGCCTTGAGAATTTCATTCTGGTAACTATCAACCTCAAATTATTTTTGTTTCAGTAGAGAATCCTTAATTCTCTCAGGGTTTGTGCATATTATCCCATAGCAGCAGCATATCTGGGAGAGACTTAGGGGCAGCTGTACCTTTAAAATTGAATTGCCTGTGATGGAAGAAATCTGAGAGCTGAGAAAGGAGGACCAGTGCCTCTTGCGCAGATCAAGGTCTTCAGAGATTTCTCTATAGCTCTGCCTTCTCGTCAGCCTAGTCACTGCTCCTTTCCTCTGGGGCCCAACTAGCCATCCTAGAACTGTCTCAGTGGTGGCATTGCATCTTTCTACGGTGGATTCTGAGGTCACTGCTCTGTGCCGCTTTTCCCCCCAAAACTACTGTGTGTGTAAACAAGCTGGGATTCCATCCTCTTTGAGCTCAACAGTGTTCTGCTCCTTTGCTGTGTGAAGTGACGCTTCCTCAGATTCCTGGGGAGCACATTGGCACTTGGACAGACTTCCCCATTTCTGCAGATGACAGTAACCGTGTGAGTGCTCACTGACCTCTCAGTTTCTCCTTTTCCTTTGCCTCTTTCCTTGTTTTTCTTCCCATCCATTTCTTTCTTGGCCTTTGCAGAGTATTTGTTGTGCATTTTGGTGATAAGATGGCAGCATGTGTCTCTCCACTGCACCATGCATCATAACAAGGTCAGGCATTGTAATGGTACTAGCCAAGATCTGTCCTTGAGCCTCTCTGATTTTTTTTTCCTGTTCTCCTGCAAGTTTGACCTAATACTTTTCCTTAAGCCTTGTCTGCTGCTTGTTTTCCCTTCCCTCTTAAGTACGCTGCTCCAAATCTTCAGTTTGTAGTGTGCTTTGTTGTGTGTTCTCTCTCTTCTGAACCCTTTCCTCCTGTTTAAATGGTAGGCCAAATCTAATATGGGCCTGCTTGAGGGATATGGATCTAACAAAGTTTCTAGCGTTATAAGTTTTTGTTATTTTTTCTAGTTTGGAAAAGAATCTTTGTTTCAAGCTTAGACATGTAAATGCTAAGACTTCTGTATGTCAGCTTGAACAGGCTGTTGCTTTGTGCAGCACCTGCTATGCATCAGTCCCCTCAGACCGGGAATCTTTTGTTCTGGGTTCCCCAATGAAGTGTGTAGCTTTGTGCTATGTGACACTGAGGAAACCAGGCATCCTTCTGTATCGTATCCCTGTCTGCAGCCTGCCATCCTTTGTTCTGCCCTGTTGCTGATGACACTGCTACTGGAAGACCCCTCAGACATGCAAGGGGTGGTATGTGACTTGAGCTTTGGGAGGCTTTCACTGCTGATCTGAAATGCCTCTCTCTCTGCAAACTGGAAGCTTGTATTTAAGACCTGGGTCTTGAGCCCCTGCTTTAGCTACTTTCTTTTGTTTTTAGGTTTCAGAAATGAAGGATCTAGGACCTTTCTCTTCTGTTCATGAATTAGCAGACATTCTTCTAGGGTACCTATTGTTAAAGCCAAAAATAACGCAGTGTGTGTTCTTGCTACAAGGTGTTCACTCATTTATCTGAAATGTCCAAGGTTAGTTTTTGCCCAGGATAGGATCTTGCATTAGATACCCCATGGGTCCACATGAGTACAGAAGGCTTTGTTTCTCTGGTGTGCTACCTCTGTGTCCCTATAGATTATCCTATAGGCAGTGCTAGCCCAAAACCTGCAAGTTGTTGGACTCTATGTAGACATTGAGCTCAATGTACTTGAAAGACTTCTAAGCTACAAAGGATCCGAAGTATCTTGGCTGTTAGGCACTTTAAAGTACTCTGGTTTTGAGATCCGAGTGAAAATCTTATTCTGTTAAGGTATTGGGCTATGGTGCGATGTGACTCATTTCATGCCATGAGTTATTTCAGAACATCTTGACCCAAATAAAAAGGGAGATGATCAGGTCATAATATTTCTGCCCAAGGTAATGAAGTTTCATTACCTTTTCACTGGTGGCTGCAAGTTATCTGCAAAAGAAGGTAAAAATTAAAAGATGGCTTTTCATTTCTTGATGAAGTAAAATCAAGGGGGAGTTTTTCTATGAAACATGGGATGAGTCATGAATTTTTCTGTTAGCCTGCCCCTTTTCAGAGGGAATGAGTCTTTTCTGGGGTGTGAGAGATTATTACACCATCTCAAGCAAATGGAAGGTTAAGAGTTCAAACACAAAAGACAACGAGGGGGGAAAAAGATCAGAAAGACTCTGTGTGAAAGCAGCAGCCCTCCCTTGTTATAATATTGCTCAAGAAAGAAGCAATAGCTATCTGAATCATCCCAGTTTCTCCACCCTCCTGATACCCTCTTCTTACATGACTGGTATTCTTCCTCCTCCAAATTCCCTATAGGGAATTATTTTTCTTCACCTTTTGATGGAGGGGAGCGTCTTTCCATTCTCTTCTTCCAGCATAGCTGAAGGTACTGCTTTTCTGCTGTGATGCTCTTCTACCTTGTTCTCCCTTCCAAGGCTGTAAGTTCTAACTTGCATGCTATGACAAACGCTGCTTTCCATAGCTTAGAAAGGAAAGGCTTACAGGTGCTTTCTGTTCTGTATTCAGTGTGACTACAGCTCCCATGATGCTAAGAGTGTGAAATGCATATTTTCTTTCTGGAAATGAAATCTCACGTGACTTCCAAGCTGCTGCAGTAGAGAGAGAGAGAGAGTCCCTTCTGAGGTTTTTTTTTTTTTCCTGGGGAAATGGAGGTGTGCCCTAGCTTGCAGATGCTGTGATTGCATAGGACTTCCTCTGACAGCTGAGGCTGTAGAGCTGCAGAACACTGCTGACTTCGGGAAGGATTCAGGAGTTTATCCATCTGGCACATTTTCCTGGGGATCTGTATACGTGTACACTGAGGTGCATAACAGTTAAACTATCTCTTCCTTACATTCTGGCGTTCTTTGTAGCAGTTCTTTCTCTTTCCCAGTAATGTTACCTGATTAGTTTCTGGTTTTCCCTCCCACTAGCTCTGTTACTAACAGGTATTGTTTTGCATGCATGTTTCAGAGGCACAGGGTTTTTTTTACTGCTCCCCCAAGTTATGCAGACTTTCCTTTCTTGCCATATGGGAGAATCAAAATGTAGCTTAAGTGATTACCTCAGAGGTAGCATATTGCATTTTGTGCCTGCAGGTTGTGCATCTTTTCTAGTGAACTAATCTGCCTGAGCCTTTTAAGCCCCTTGTTTCCATGTGTGAATACTCAAACATGTACATTTTTCAATTACCATGAATCTTTCGGAGGTGAGACTGCTCTGGTTAGTGTGAAGATAGAACTGTAATGATGGGTGGTATTAAAGCCACAATCTGTATCAATACGGAGGATGCCCTAGTGTCTGTAAGTTGTGACATTGTATAGCTATTTGAAGGGACAGTGATACTTGCAGGTGGTTCTTATAACAGGCAATGTTTTCTAATTTGTAAAATATCTTTTTGGAGGCTATTGCAAGTTCAAACCCTGAGCTAACATGATTGTTGCTGTAGCTATTTATAGAGCTTTGAATTCTTACCGTGACCTAAAATGTGTCATAGTGGGTTGTTCCCTT
The DNA here is from genome assembly GCA_028565335.1 of Limnodromus scolopaceus. Taxonomy (NCBI): domain Eukaryota; kingdom Metazoa; phylum Chordata; class Aves; order Charadriiformes; family Scolopacidae; genus Limnodromus; species Limnodromus scolopaceus. Next base: position 3,814,198 of record JAOXNO010000011.1, on the reverse strand, counting down.
CCGAAAAGTGGACTTCCTCAGGAGATGTTTCCTGTTTGCTTTTAAGTTCATAAGCTAATGCACCCTGCTGGGACTACAGATAGCCTCTGCTGTAAAGAGACTGCAACATGGAAATTCAACTTTTTCTGAATTGCAAAGTCAGGTTTTACTGGTTCTCTAGCCTAGGATTTGCTGAAGGTCCTTTGTGAGGCTGTTGGTGTGTGTGTTTGGTTTTTTTTTTCCCCCGTGCTGCTGTGAATACTTGTAGCAAAATGCACGTAAGTGAGTAGACTGCTCTTAAGGGACTTCAGTGGCTCCACAAAAGAGGGAGTGGGGAATAGATTGTCCATAGTGTGAGCGTTTGCTGCTTGTGTATCTATGTCTGCACTGGATGTCTTAGGTTTGCTTTTCAGACTACTGTCATCAGTGTTACAGCATAGGAGGCATTTGGACATTCATCTGGTGCACAACAAAGATGACAGTACTTATCCTAGTGAGTGTAACTCAGGTGGTGTGGTGATATTTTTCTTATGTGGCATTGGATTGGGTATGTTGAAGCTTCATTATGTCCACAGCAGTGCTGGGGATGAAAATGGAAAATATATGCTATGGCATCCCATGGCCCATGATCTACATGTGTTCATAAGATGGGCTTTATGTTGCTTTTAAGCATGAGAGTGGTATATTTGAATATGCTGAGTAAAAAGGCATGCAGCAGCCTTGATGTGGATAAGCAGGTTGCTGCCTGAATGCCTCAACAGAAACATACCAGAAATACACATTTGCTGTGTGTGAAATCAGAACTTGAGACCTTTCTCTGTGTACGTTAGTTACTGATGGCCCGTTTTAGAGGTGGTTTGAGTGCTCAATATTATGATCTGTCTGTGGACTACTGGGCCCTACTTACTATTTCCATCATAAATCTGTGTGATAGTGACATCTGTTATATTCCAGTGCCTACTAATACTTTTAATGCAAAATACTTCTAATATAATGAAACCCAGTGGGTCTGCTCTACGGGCAGGTGTGCCTGTGCATAAGGGAATAGTAGCGCTATGGTTTTGCAGAGACTACGTAGCTGCCCTTGAGCGTGTGTAAACTGTTTAGTGTGCTGTAAATTCTTTTCCAGTGCCCCTGGTCTTTGTGTACTACACTGTGGTGCCTGCTGTGTGCCTGAGCACAGTGTGCTGCGCTGTTGTATGAATAAGCACTTTCAAGCGCTGATGTTTCTAGCCCTCAGAGGCTCTTAATTTGACTGAGCTCTGCAGTGTTTTTTCTACCTCCCTCCCAGCCAGGATTGCTCATGTCTGTCTGGTTTGCCAGGGCGCTGCAAGGAGCTGCGTACAAGGGTTCCTGGGCTGGGGAGCTAACGGATCTCCAGCCTGATTGACTGTAGTGGAGCAGGCCAGGAGGAGCCTGCGGGACCGGGAGGCAGCAGCTCGGTGATGAATGGGGCGGCATGAAGTCACCGCGCTGCGCCAATCAGGGCTGGCTTCTGCCAGGCAGGGCTACGGCTGCCTCTTGAAGCTGGGACAAATCTTGCCGTAGACGATGATTTGGTATTTTCGGTCTGAGCTGAGTGTGCACCAAAGAGCCCCTAGTTTAGGTCCAATCACTTCTGAGTGTTACTGAGGTGAGTGTTCTCAGTAGAGTGCAGATGACTAGCCTCCACTCTGCGTTTTTCTCTGCACATGTAAATCTCTCTCTTTAAATGATCTGTCTCTGGTATGCTTATTTTGCACCATTGCTTCTCTACCTGTCTGGCTGACCCCTTTCACACTTTTCTTTCAGAAGCTGCCTTTTCCTTCCCTACATCCACCCTCCTCACGTCTGGTCCTTCCTCCTTTACCTGTGCACTGCCCTGATTCCTAAAGTACCCATTTGGGGGGTTGGTTGTGTCACTCTCTCTTCCCTGTGGAGTGAGAGGGAGAAAGAGCAGCATGTCGGGAAGACAGGTTGCTTGCCTGCTCCATGCAGAGCTCAAACTTCAAAAGGAAAATGGGAGGAGGGTCCTCAGCATTCTGCTGTACCCTTTGGGTGGTGGCATGGGGGAGGAGTTGGAGGAGGATGGTAATGACTTGGGTCTTGTGCCAGACTCCAGTTAAGTAGCTAAATTGGGACTAGCTTGAGATACTGCCTATCTCTGAGGGCAGGAGGGAAAGCTTGGGACTAGCTCTTAAGTGACTTTTTTGTTTTTCTCATCCACCTGTCAAGTTGTTCGTCTCCTTTTCTTCATCTTCTTTTGACTTTCCCTTTCTCTCCCCTCCCTTTTCCTTCAATGCTCTTGTTTACTGATAGGCCAAGCAGAAAACATGGAGACGTCTGATATGGCGACAGCAAAGGTAGGATGGAAATGCTGCCGGCCTCACTGTGCGTAAGTGGTTTCGCTTGGCAACTTCTTATTTTGTCTCTCAACCATTTTACTTGCTCCTGACCCTTTACTCTGATGCTGGGAGTGGGTACTAGTGCTGGGGTACGTGATGGGATTTGGATTATGGGAGGAAGTAATGTTGTGGTCACAGTCTTTATGTGTTGCTGTTCTTGTAGTATTTGAGAAAATCTTAATGTTGATGCTTTAGGCAAAGGTCGGAGGTGGGTTGGAGAGAAATAGGGGAGTCTGCATTATTGTCAGTGGCAGTTTGTCTGTGATGCCAAGGAGGGAGCCGGGATGCTGGCAGAAGCCTGCCTTGCTGCTGTCTGAGAAAGCGACGCTAGAGGGTGCTTTAGGGGCAGCTTTCCTGCACCTGGGGACTGTTGCGTGAGTAGAAATGCCTTTTGGCAGCCTAAATGCTTTTTTTTTTTTTGGAAAGGATCTCGGGGAATGCTGAGTGAGAAAGTAATTCGAGCTTGTAGATGCATCCGCCCTTTTCTATGAGGCTGTTCTGTTGCCTGTGCTGCTTGCTTTTACCAGGTTGTAGGTTCTGCTTTCCTGTGGGCTGGCAAACTGGAAATCTGTGGGAATGGAACTCGATGGATCAAGATGGTCTTGTGAGGTTGAAATGGGAGATGTAGACCATGCATGGCTGCGGCACTGTTTGGAGGGACCTGGGAAGCCTAAGATGTGTCTTGCCATTGAATGGTTCTATCTCGTGACAGAGACCACTGATTATGTCTTCACAGCAAATGGTTTGTTATCTAGCATGAGCCTGCCACCAGTGCGACTTACCTTGGTGTCAGAATAAGGTTAATGCGCTGAGAATGTATCAGCAAAATGTATCTTGTGCTGTTATCTCACCAGAGTCTGAAATTAAGCATGTTTGAAAAGAGCCATAGCGTGGGAAGAGTGGGAAATGGCATTAGTAGGTAGAAAACTCCTGCTTTTGAGCTTGCGCTGAACTGGATGCTCGAGCGTGGCGATATGGCATGCTGTGTTCCAGGAGGGAACTGCTCTACCTGGGGATAGCAGTCCGTGGTTAAAACCCCCCTGTGGTACTGTGAACAGATGGTAGGGCTTATTTTATGGCTCAACTAGAATTCACGTTGAGTTTGAGTTTTCTGTTTTTCCGGGCCCAGGGCTGGCAAAAAAACTTCTGAGAGGGCTTAACAGTTGTGTTTTCTAAGCCTGAGATGATGCCAAAAACGACTGTGGGATGTAATATCAGGATGTTACTTCCATGGCTGCTCTCCATTGTGTTATACTATTGCTTCTTCTTCTGCTGGGGCATCTTTCAGGTTGTCTCAAGAACTGGCATTTCCTTATGTGCCCAACAATGGTCCCACATTTAGCACATTAAAAATAGAGAGGTATGCAGCTTTTACTGGTTTGTAGCTTAGGGTTTTAATACTAAGGTAATCAGTCATTCATCCTCATCTTGAGGCTTTTCAGAACTGTTGTTGGAATCAGAAAATTTTGTCCCTTGTATGCTATGGAGGGGTACCTTGCTTTGGGACAGTGACATGGTGCCGTGTCACCTTGCAGCTTTGCTTACATGGTGCCCTGCTAGAGGCAGGAACCCTGATTGTTTTGTCCCTGCTCCTTGCTGAGTGTGAAAGGGAAAAGTAGTTAACCTATTAGAGAGAAGAAAAAAAAAAAGGCCAATATGAGGCTAGAATGCTTCCTGGGAAAGCATGAATCACTTTCCAGGTGGGGAAATGAGGAACATAAATTAGTGAGCTGCCTCTCATTTCCCTGACACTGAAAGGTTCTTGTTTTTTGTACAGCAAGTACATACATGGAAAGTCCTCAGACCTTTTAGCGTGAGAGGGAGATATTTAAGCACCTGATATACTTGTTCCATCTTGATGGAAATACATTCTTATGAGTTGTAATGGGAATGATGAATGAAGCAAGAAAAGATGCCTATTTACAGTACTGCACAGCTTTTGCTTAGAGATTATTTCCTTGGCTTTTATTAGATAACACTTGCTCAAGCTGGAAGTGCTTGGAGAAGTATGTGTGAGGCGAAAAGGACAATAGGGTAACACAAAGTAGCTGATATATGAATAAAAGTGCTAAATACTAAATACTGTCGTATGACATGTAATTTTTGTAGTTGCCTCTGTGTCTCCAGCTCTCATCCAAGCCCTGACAAGGGAGGTGGCAAAATGCTGAGTATGAATTGCCTGTTTCTTGCCATCTGACCAGAATGCAAGAGAACACCAAGACCTAATTCATTACTGTCTGTCACATTGTACAGATGTTCTTGCCTGTACAGAGGGCATGTAAAGCACTGTCCCATCTGGACAATACTATTTAGTGCTGCTTTCATCTAAGCTGGAGGTCAGAAATAAAAAACCCTACTCTGGTTTTGTGTATTACAAACCTAACTTGTTTTTTAATTTATGTGGCCTTGACATTTTGTAGCTACAGGTCAGGAAAACATCCGGTTTTCTTTCTAGCTCCTTTTTTTTCTGCTACTCATAATCTCCAAGTCTTTCTTCAGTTTGAGAAAGTTCTGCATAGTTTTAACTTTGTTGCTCTTTTTAGTATTTGTGTGCGCTGTTTGTCTTCCTCATCCTGACTGGGGGTGGAAGCAACCAGAAGCCACAAGGGAGTCTGTATTCATGGTATTCTTGCTTTGGACCAGAAGTACTCAAAATGTTACTGGCAGTAGGCCAGGGCCCCAGTTATCTTGTTTTAATCCTTTTTGAAGTTTATGAGAATTCTGCTTGAAGGGAGGGATGTGGGACAACGGACACTATGCAAACTTGTCTTATTGTTATTTATTGTTTATGGTTAGCAAATGATGTACCTAATATTCTGCAATTTTAAAAAAAATGAGATCCTTTTCCCAAACACTCACAATTCTATTGCAAAAAGCAAATACTTTGACTTGGAGATTTCATGGCTAGAAGGGAAAATTATGAACATCTGATCTAGTATTCTGTATGAAGGGCGGTCCTTGGTGAAAATATATATATGTCTCTGTAAATAGGTCAAATATGAATGAGTACGAAAAAGGATTGGTAGAGGAAGAAATGAAAAAACATGAGTTTTGGGGGCAAGATGACTGAGATCTGGGTCTGATGACTGAGATACAAAAGTGAGCTGAGAACAGAACACAACACTGAAAGATGTGAAGGCAGTCAACAATAATGTTATGAAATAGTTGATGGAGGAGGGATATAAAAGAACACAGGAGAGGAGAAGAAAGCAGGAGCAGGTGTAGAGAGAAGTGTGGTGTTTAGGAAGAGGCAAAAGATGCAGTTCTGATGTGGGCATAGAGATGGCTGTCAGCAGAGGACCAGGAGAGCCGCAACTGCAGCATCTTGTGTAGAGACAGGTATGTGGGTGGCTGGGGAAGGTGGGTTACAGAACAGCACTCTGAGCTGGTTGATCATCCTGGTGCTCTAGTTGAAGCATTTGTACTTTGCAGACTACTGCCTTTCTCAGCAGAAGTGAAGGGCACCTGCATGTGTTTCATATGGTTGCTGCTGAATTAAGAAATTTTGGGTTAGGCAAGAGAGGAGAGGCTGTGGTAGGTGAGACAGAAAGCAGACAATGTTGCTGTGGTTTTGGGATTTTGTTTGCTAACGTTGGCCAGAAAGACATCCTCTCTCAGAAATCTTCCACTGTTTTCAGCTATTATGCTTGTTTTCATAAAACATGAAAGCAAACCAAAAGGAACACCAATGTTTATGCATTTATTATTTTTGCTATTTTTTCTATTTGTATGGAAAAATAAAAGAATTTTTACTAAAATAACTATGGCTTGGGAAAGCTCTTTTGCACGATCATCATGATCTTTTTATACGATCATCAAAGATTGTTTGTCACTTACATTGACACTTACACAATCCAAAACAATGTCATTGATACTTATTACAACCCTGTAATGAATGGCTCCTTACAACGTGTAGTTGCTGGGGTGAGAGAAAAGACATGGATTATTGTGGGCTTACTGGGCATAACTGGGCATACCCAGTTTCAAAACAGAGGTCTGTGGCAGAGCCAGAAATGGGTTTGGATCTCCCAAGCCTCAGTTCTGACACTTCTTTTTCTGTTTTCCCGTTTTCCTCTTTTGTGGGATGGATGCTTGGGATAGAGTAGGTAGATAATTTATCTGGAATTCAACTTGCAAGTGACTCTTAAGTATTCTTAGCACTGTGGAGGTGGACAGGGTGGCTGCATGTAGCCTATCTCTCTTGATGTCTATATATGCTCTTTTGTTACCTTATTTAAATTTTAATAATTTTTTTTTTCCCCTGATGTGGTTATGTGCAGAGGATGGAGGAAAAGTTAAGGCCGTGCAGCATTAGCTGCCACAGATGGACCGGTCAAGTGAACACAGCATTGAGACTGTAAATAGCAGTGACAGTGAGGTCACCTGCTTGGGGTTCACTGAAGATGGTGGGTGACCCACAGTCCCTTCACCAAGGCTCCGGCTGCGAGGATTTCAGAGAGGAGATCCCAGCTGAATTGTGGCAGAGGTGGCTGTGCCTGTCAGCTGGATGCTTATACGGACGCTTTCTTCTGAGTGGTCTATCTCCTTCGATAATTTCCTAACCCTCATGGTAATTCAAAAAAAATATAGAAAAGTAAAAAAAAAAAAAGTACATGACTGCTTATCTCTTAATACCTTTCTTGCCTGAGCTTTGATTTCTAAACATGTGACTCTGCAGCATTAGTCTGTCCCAGATTTGCCAAGCTTGCAGGTCTCCTGACCCATTTTACAGCACTGTGATTTGCTTCCCTCCTTGACAACCTGCAGGCCACAGATGCAGAGCATCTCATGGAGAAAAGTTGAGTCCCATCCAGGCATCTAATATAGGTTGGACCTAATGAGGGCTGCATCTGAGATTATGTGGTGTCAGATTTGAATGTGGGGTGGTTTTGTGTTGGTTTTGGTTTGTTTTTTTTTTTTTTTTATACTGCTTGTGATGTGGAAATGTGTGTGCCCAGCTTTATGGCTAAGTTAATGCTTTTTGTCTAGAAATAAACAAAAAGGCATAGTGCAAAGTTTGTGTTGGAAACAATTCTCAAAGCGGGGGTTTGAAATCTCTCTGCCTGGCATGGGGCTCTTCTGCAGGGTTACTGTCCCTCACCGTCCTTCCCAAACAGAGTGGAAGACAGTTCTACAGAGGATGCAGTTCCACACTAGTTGCTTCCTTCTGCAGCAGACACCCGAGCATGATCATACTTAATAATGAAGCAAAGACTGCAACACATCACAAGTGTTTGGGAAGCTATTTGGAGGGAGCTTGCACTGAGCTGGGTTTTCCCTTTCTCACTCAACTCCCTGGAAAGCTACGTCAGTGTCAACTTGCAGGAGTTTTGAAACTTCACCCTCCTGTCAGGATCCTGTTTCCTTTCACCTGTCCTGGAATCACTGAAGCCCTAAAACTGTGGCTTCCTGCTCAGTTCAGAACTGGAACTTTGCTTCTGTCCCTCTGTTAAGGCTCTGGGAGAATCAGAAAAAAGATCTAGTACCTTTATGAAGCAAAATATGAAAGTGGAGAAGCATGGGTTTGTTACGTGAGCATCAGAGTCTCAATGCTTGCTCAAGTAATGAGGACAAATTTCCCAGAAAGCCTTGTACAAGACTTCAGACTGGTAACCCCAGCACATCCCTCTCCAATGAGAAGTGAACAGAA
>JAOXNO010000011.1:3772041-3804834 GCA_028565335.1 Limnodromus scolopaceus | reverse complement strand
CGCGGATGCCATGGCATGCTGCGCGGCGCGCTGTCCTGCCGGTGCTGCACATGCTCAGCAGAGAGCGGGGCGGCTCAGCCCCTGGCGGTGCTAGTGCGGGGAGCCTTGTGCCTCTCGGCGGGGGTCTGGGGGGGCTCCGAGGGCGGGAGGCGGCCGTGCCCCGGCGCGGGGGGCTCTGTGCATGGGGCTCGGCGCTCCCCGGGGGACGCTCGCCGGCCGGGTCTCCTCCAATATGTCCTGGGACCTCTGGAGCTGTCAGTGGGCAGACAAGGACACGGGCATCGGATTATCGTGACTGTACTAATGAAAGGGTTCAAGCTCGCCTGGTAAGCAGAGCGCTGGGGAAAGGGGGGAGATGCGATCCCCCCCCTTTCCCGAAATCTTTCTCCTTCCCAGCCCCGCTGCGCGCCGCAGCGGCGATCCCAGCGCTGCCGGGGCGGGGGGGGGGGAGCGGGAGGCGGCGGGGCCGGAGGAGGAAAGGGATGCGCTCCGCTAAGTTGGCCGGTGCCTGCGCTGCAAAGCTCGGGCCACTGCAGCACCGCCGAGGGGACGCTGTGCGGGCCGCCGGGGGACACCGCCAGGCTGCGGTTGGGAGGGAGCCGCCGGGGAAGTCATCGGGGATAGATGCGACGATGGGCCGTTCCTGTCCGGGCATCTCTGCATCAGGACTGTGATGCCGTGAGCCTCTCTCTGGTCTGGCTGCATCTTTCTCCCTGCTGCCGCCACCCCTTCTCCTCCTCTTCCCAGCTTTCGCTACGGTTGTGCATGAATTTGCATCTGTGTATGCACACATATAGCACCCGCGCACCTGACAGTCTGGACTTGGTATCTATTTGCATACAGGGAAAATAAGCGCGTGCAGTTTTTTCAGAAGAAAGGTGGAGAAAATGTATTGAATCCTATGTGCATGCCATGGCTTCTGCTCAACTTGTCCTTTAAATAGCCACTTTGGGGGATGCACGTTATTGGCGTGTTTCTGTAACGATCTATTAGAGTTGGGAGGCGAGGGAACTGGCAGCTTCCTGTAAGGTACCACAGTGCTCATTAGTTCTTTGATAATTCCTGGGTGTTTTGGGGGAAAACTCTGGTTTTGGATAAGTGGGCAATGAACGAAAATGCGTAGGTGAAAGTCGGTCAACAAAGCTGTGTGTGTATATCTAAAATGTTTGCCTGTAAATATTTCAGTTGGTCAAGTTTGTATTTTATATGGGTAGGTAAATATTTATGTATGTAATATACGTGGATGCAATTATATATATATAAAGTAGATCTAATACAAACAGGCCAGCTACGATTTATGCAAAATCTGATGTATATCAAAACTATTTTAAACCTCTAGTATGTCAAAAGTACTTAGTTGCAATAAGTAATCTTTAAATTATCGTAATGAAATTGATTTAATTAGAACTTTATTGGATAGAAACAGTTCCATAGCTAATAGTGGAATGTGACTTTGTATTTTGGATTGAAATCGCAAAGTGGATGACAAGAACAGTTTGAAGGCCTGTTTCTATTTCTTAATCCTTTTTCTCTGTAATGAAAAAGGAAGCAATCGTAGAAATAACAGCCTCTCTCTCAAGTGTGCTGGTTTGATTCAGTATGAATTTAGTGCTTTGAGATCCTTGTCTGTAAAGTGTGAGAAAACAGTGAAGTTATTTTTTATTTGTTGTTTTATTTATTGTTGCTATTTTTTTTTCCATGTAAAAAATAAAAGCACTACAGCCTAGCACTAGGAAGCATCTTGTACTGGGCCCCAGGGGACGGACTAGAGCCAGGGATGACTCAATAGGTCATCTCTTTTTCTAATTTCTTTAATTTTGTCTTTTATTTCACTACACTGAGAGCCCTTGAAATTTTTCTCTGTGTGTGCATGGCCACGAGTAACATAGATTGTAAAAATGATAATGCCATTAGCATTTGAAAATCTTAAACAATTTTTACTTTTTTTTTTTAATAATAAAAAAGCCTAACTCTTGCACTGATTTGCTGCTTTACGTGGTCTGCAGTTGAGCTGATGAGTTGCATAATAGCTTAGTGTACTACTGGGAGAGCGAAGCATGTGTTATAAATGCTGTGATCGTGTGTATCTGCAGTAACATGGCACCCCCCCGCATTCCTTTCTGTACCTATCCGGGAGCAACACTGGACGTTTTTGTAATTGGAGTACTTTTGCATACTCAGTTCTATCACAGCATTTATAGCAATTAAGGTTGAAGTCAGTCTGTTAATTTTGTCAGACTTCGGAGCTAAGCAAGCGAGGCTGGTAGATTCAGGAGCTGGCTGGGGGACATAAGAAGATTACTCATGTGCTGAATGAGATGGTAGTGGTGTTTCAGTAGGTGACGCTCTTCCCTCTGAGTTTTCTCTGTCTTGAGCTCCTGGCAGGTCCTAGGGGCACTGTGCTGTCCTGGGTTCCTGTGTTCTGGTGGGGAGTGCAGTAAAGGTCCCCATCGGTTCCCCTGGCTCTCCTGGAAACGCTTGAAGAGTGCTAACCAAGCCCTGCTCGGGCTACCTCTTCAGCATCCCCCCTTCATCTTCCTCTGAATTCCAAAGAGAAACGAGTCAAATATGCTGATTGCTTGCCTTATTTAATAAAAGTGTACAGCGTTTTAGATCTTTGCGATAGTTACTCTGTTTCCCCTCTAGGATGTTTACCAGCCGTTTTATTGTGCTGCAATAGCCAGGCACAGAAGAGTGAGTTAAGGATATTGTTTCAAGTCCTGTTTCACTTGTGTTTGCCTCTACTGGACTGATTGGTGTGGCTCTGGAGGAGCACAGATCTAAGCATAGAATACAGAGTTCTCTGCTTTTTGCTGTTTATCAAACTTGGCTAGGGTACCTTAACGTGGGTTGTACAGCCTCCAATATTTGCAGTGAAATGGCTTTACAGCATTAGTATTTGTCTAAAGAAAAAAAAAAATGTTAAATGCATGGCATACAAATGAATCTTTTGGTCCTTGCTGTAGAAGTGCTGATTCCAGTTCTGGGTGGCACTGCTGGGGTTAATGCAGATTTCCTTACGAAGGCGTTCTCAGAAAGACACATGATTTCTTTCTGTACCAGGAAGGGCAGTAGCACAGGGACAGAATGCTGTCAGCAGGGGCAGCCCTCCCTGACCGTTAGGAAGAGCACTTGCTCTTGCCCGTTTTCAGCCCACCCGTTCATTTCATGCTGTTAGACAGCACAAGATAGCGTGATGCATTTTATCAGGGAACCTCTGGCCACCTCTGAGTCTCAGCACAAGCTTGTTTTGGCACAAGACAACGTGCTAATCTCTAATACAGTGTCACGCGTTTTTGCAGTACACCACCTAATTCTGCCCAAAATGATCTCATCACCATCTGGTATCGTATCCCAGCATAGCTGTGTACCGTGGAGTCGTTAGGTGGTCATAGTACGCTGCAGTACGGCAGAATCTGGATGTATCACCATCATGGCTTTATGACATCAAAATGTGACTGTACTGTATCATGATAGGAGGTCCTGATGTACCAGTGCAGCATCATTCTGTTGTGGTACAGCATCCTGGTATCAGAAATGATACTGTAGTCCCCTAGTAGGTTATTACCACATGACAATAATTTGTCTCGTTGGGGCCTAGTGTCTCGGTTTTATAGGTCATCTTCATGTCACAGTGTAATGTTTTAATACCATTGCATACGTCTTTATGTTGTAACATGGTATTGCGAGAAAGAACTTTTGCTTCCAGTCGTACATCACCATTATCTCATAGATCCTTAGGGACTAAATATAACAAGCCAGGCCTCGAGCTTTGAATTTTAGAAAACCAGAAACTACAACTGCAGGTCAGGCAGGCTTTCCCTCCCCTCAAATCTTGGGCAGTGCTGCTCGCTGTTAGCGTTCTTCCTTGTTAGGAGTTTTGGGGAGCTCATAATCCAGTACAGATGGATACTAATTTGGATCTTTTAAGAAAAATGTGAATCAAATGACCGAAGGGTCTTGCAGGGACAAAAGCAAGCTGGTGGCTGAACTTCTTGTCCCATAAATGGGATACCGAACAAAACTCTGCTCATCTGATTTTCTTTCTTTTGTGGTTTTTTCTGCATTGCTTGTGCTGATTTGTTGATTGGAATATTTCTGAGCCACAGAACTGGCTATATGGAACCTACAGAGAAAATAGGGGCCAAAGGCTCTACCTAAAAATAAATCTGTAATTCATTTTTCTGCAAGTGCCTGTGGGTGAGAAAAAAACTTTCAATGTTCCAACACCCTACTTATCTGAAGGAAGGATCTATTATTTAGTTGTGGGGGTGGGATGGGAGCTAGGTAGGGTTACAGAACAGCAGAGCTAAATTTAGAAGTTGTTTGATGTCAGGGAGCAGCAAAGATGAACGTTAGGCAGTTTCAGTTATGCCTGCTGTAAGGCTGCGACTTCGGGAGCTCATTGTATCTAGAGCAGGGTAATGAGACCTGCCCTTTCAGTCAATTTGTTGGAGTCACAGGGCCACGTGTGCGTAAGAGGGGAGCGAGGGGTTCATAAGCTTATGGTTCTGTCCTTGCAGTCTAGGATTGCGACTTCTTTGAAGTCTAAAATAACAGGTTAGTGAAAAAGGGACAAGGGGAACGTGTTCTGCTGTCAGTTAGAGAACTAGTACTTTCTGTCGTACAGAAAGGTGACAGAGGTGGCCGTTAGAGATTCTTGCCCCCTTAACTATGCAGCGAAACGATGAAGCCATTTAAATTGCTTTCAATTTCATATTGATACTGCAGAGACTTAAAGAGCGGCTGTGTGCAGTGAAAATGAACTTTGTTCTGTTGCGTTGTAAATGAAAGATGCGTTTCCAAATCAATTCTTCCTCAATTTTTGGGAGAAGGCTGGCAAAATAGTTCCGTTGAAGTTACATAATTGCGCTGTTGTGCATATTGTGCTGTTCAACCTTCACATTACAGGTTAAAATGTCATGTTTCACTGTTCTTTTCTCTTCATCGATTTTTCTGCGTCTACATCTTTCTTCTTTGTGCTTTTTATTCAAAAGGAAGAAATAGGTGCTGCTAATCCTCTGCTAAAAACCATCAAAGATGACCCACATACATATAAATATGGTTCTAGCATTTTGGAAAGAAGAGGCTTTCGCTCATTATAAATTCTGCAAATGGATTTTAGGAATCTGAATGTTCCCGTGTGCTGTCAATGTGGTAGGAAGAGGAAACCATATTAATAGGTCTCTCGTCTCTCCCTGCGTCCAGAATATTCTGAACAATTGACTGAACTGCTGTCCATAAAATACAGTTTCTATCCTTTCTCTCTCAATAGGAAGAAGCGTTATGATGTTGTGTAAGGTGACCTGAAGAACAACTTTGAGCAGTATCGGTAGATTTATTTTGTAAATTGTTTCATAGTACAAGGGAGCGGTTAGCAGCAGGTTTTATGCTAATTTATCTGGTCTTTTCAGTAGTGGGAAGCGATAGTAAGCAGTTAGGAGCCTAATCCAAGTGCCCTAATGTCAAGGAAAAAGTCTTGCACACAATTCACTTGGCCAGACTGTACTCGGAGTCACTAACTGAGCCAGAAATAGGACCAAGATCGGCTCATTACCAGTTTTTGTCCCGGACTGCACACTGCCATGCTGAATGAATACCTTCAGCGGTAATATGGTATAAAGTACAAGTGAAGTGACTGTTTTAGTAAAAAAAAATTACAAAATTACAGTGGAAGGAGACTATTTGAAGAAAAACTGACTGAGTCATTATGAAGCCCTTGATCTGAGATTTGGTTTGCTGTAGCTCTGTGTGATGATAGACTGGCAAAAGTACCCCTTTACTGTTTTTTGTTTGCTATGTGGTGTGCTTTTGGCATGAGCTTTTGATTTAAAATTGGATAAACACATATCATTTTATTCTTTAATATGTATGGGCTTACTGAAACCTCTCCGAGGACAACTAGTCAGAAGAGTTCTTTGACTTACGCCGTGAAGATGTTGTGCTTTGCAGAGCTTGCTGCCAACACTCAGAATCTCTCCTTCAGATCTCTCCTTGGGCTGTAGATTATTTTGGCTAATTGAATCCTAATCATTTGTTTTGTTCTAAAATTGCCTTTTCTTCTTATCGGATGGTAAAATCACCTTGCTCTCTCTCTCTGGTCCTTTAGCAGCCTCACAAATGTCAAGTGAAGGGCAAACTGCTTGGAACCGTTCTGTAATTCTGCAGCCCTTGCATGCTCAGGGCCTTAAGTTGAGATGAATGAGGCTGCATGAGTCTCCTTCAGAGATTCTTCTCCTCATGTACTCAGGAGGAAAAAGCTTAGAAACAGGCAAATTCAGTCAAGAAGAGGCTGTAGATAAAATTTTGCTGATACCGTTTTTCTTTCGCAAAGCTTAAGTGTGGAGCTGAGACTCTTGTGTGCTGTTTGGCTGCTTGGTCCCTTCAAATGAGAAGCAAGGGCCTGACTGTCACGAGAGGCCAGTTTTATGCCTGAATCTGTCATTGACCAGTTGTATCATGATTTTCTTGCCAATGCCCCAGTTTCCTTGTCTGCAAAATGAGGCTTACCATTCGTCTCTTCCTTCTCCCCTTGTGCTCCCTCTCCCTGAAGCAGTTTGATATTTACACATGACAAGTGCTGGAAGGGGCAAGTTGAACAGTCTTCCACAATTGGTAAGCTTGTGATTCGTCCCCAGTGTGTTAATAGTTCTGTTAAACTAAATGGAAACACTCACATATTTTAAATTTCTGCTTGATCAGGGCTATTCGGCTCGGCAAGTGGGCATGTTCAGGGTCTGAAAGAGCTAAATGTTGCCATCAAAGCTCTTGTGGCACATTATGGAAGAATCACTGTGTCCTGGTCAAGATCTCTTTTGTTTAATCATATTTGCCGAGTGAAATTCCCCTTGGGAACAGGACGCTTCTTTGCCCTCTACTCTAAACTAGTTAGTGGTATTCCGTTGGTTGATTAAGCAGCTGCTGTGTTTATGTTTGAATCTTCCCTTGCATGCCTCTGATTTCAGTCCTGGTTAGAAAGTGCATCTTAATGGCAGGCTGCCATTATTATTATAATTGCTACTTATTATGAATGGAAACTGTTAATTTCAGTATTTTGAGTTTGGTGAAAGTAAATTATATAAATTGAGATATAATAACAATAATAGTATCCAAGTATAAAATGTCCATGTTCAGGAAATGGAGAGACCGAAACAAATGCAGCACATAAATCAGTAGCTTTTCTTTTCCTTCTATAACTTCTGTATACTCTTGCAAGGCCACGTGCTGAATACAAGATGGTAGAATGTTTTTCGGGCTCCTCCTTAACTAAAGTTTTCCATTTGGCCAGCTTTAGGTCTGTGCTGTTGATTATACTTTACGTTTTCCAGTGGTTTATTCTCTGTAACAGTTTTTCCTGGACAGAACGGTCTCTGCAGCTCTCTGTGGTCACAGCCAAGTGGCCTGGGGGTAGATGCTGTGCTTTTTTTTTTTCAACTAACACATGATGTAGAATGTGCCATTCTCATTTGACAATGTCACAGCCATTCCATGCATGTGGCAAAGGAGCAGAGAAGGAGGAATTTGTTTGTTTGGTTTTGGTTGGTTGGTTTTTTTGGGGGGAAGGGAGGATGAGATATATATTTGGGTTATATATTTTGAATCATTTTCAAACCACTTGGAATACCAGGTTTGGAAGAATGTGGCTGGACCACACCTAATTTCAGGCTGTAGAACTGGAAGAAGAAAAATGGAGGAGAAAATGAGTTGAATGAAAAAGACTCGGAGAGGGAGGGGTTATATATTCAGGAGTAGCAAAGATATGGTAACAGAAAGGAATGTCCATATGTGCATATAATATAAGGCACCAAATTAGCTGGAGGGTGGAGAAGAATGACTTGTTTATCTGTAGTGTAAGAACAACTGTCTTTAACTAGAATCATTCCTTTAATGAAATACTGAGCAAACAAGCCTGTGTTTTAATGACAGGAGGAAGAGATGGCAAGGTCTGAGGATTCCAGAGAAATCATTTGCAAGGTCTTATCCCTTACTTGTGGAGTGATGACACATGAAATGCTGTGAATTAAAAGGTTTGCACTGGAGGCAGAGGCATTTTAGAAAGCTGGTGGAAAGCTAGAGCTGTAATTTTGGTGTATTTCTGACCCTGTAGGAATAGAAATAAAGCAGCTACAGAGGTCTGAAAGAAGTGCCCTCTGCTCATGAGGAGATCGGGTTGTCACTGTGCAGCCCTTAAAACTGGAATTTATTTTTTTCAGAGCTGTCAACTATTAAGAAGTGGTGTACTCGTGTGGCAGTCTTCAATCTGATGTATGTTTTAGGAAAAAGGTTTGGGAGGTGAACTGTTGCTTAGCTGTAGGCCATGAAAGAAGGTGTGTGTCCAGGGGTAGGAGCTTAGAGAATCTGAGCAATATTCAGTGGCTGGTTCAAGGCAGTAGAACTACATCGTTGCTTCAAATGCCTCTTAAGTTATTTTTCCAACAGGAAAAAAAGGTTCCCCATTGATTTTTCCAAGTTTCTATTTCAAAGGCAGATGATAGCACAACTGATTTTGGAAATGGATCCGTTTCTAAGATTGTGGTGTTTTACAGTGAGAGAGGCCCTTATAAGAAGGGCCTTGCTGTGCTAACAGATTTTCATGCACATCTCCAGAGACAGTTTGTGTCCAGGAGAGCTTATATCCTAAATAGTCAAGATGGACAAAAGGTAGGAGAAGGGAAGTGGTATTAGCCTCGATTTGCAGATGAAGCACACAGAGATTAAAGGCGTTTTTACTTTTAACATGTTTATTAATAGAGGTGTACTAGAAGACTTCCCCTACTGGAAGCTTGGCTTAAGTGAGCAAAAAATTGCTATAGCTCAAACCAGTTCTTTAAAGAGAGCAAACTATATTGATGTAAGAGCTAGCATCAGTAATGCAAACTGGCCAGCCATATCCCCTTCTTATAGGTGAGTTGTCCAAAGCCACAAGCTGAATCCATAAAATTGCCCCAAAGCAACCTATGTCTTGCTCACATTTGGAAACACCATAATTGTCATAAGGACATTTGTTCTGCCCAGATTAAGAACTTCAGATGATTTAGATGTTGCTTTGTAAGATTTCCCACATAAAACTCAAAATCATATGGATGTGTTTCACTTGGAGGTTTTGGGCAGAAAAATAGAGCAAGTCAAAACAATTCTCTAAATTGTAATGCTCGAACAGCTGTAACATCAACCAAATGCAAACCTTTAGAGTCTTGCATTGCCAGCAAACAGCAGTAACCGAGAAGTTGTTGGACTGGGCTGCTGCCTATTAGGAAAATGATGGAAAGCAGAACTAGAGACAGAAAAAAACCCAATGGAATTGAGGCATTGATCCATGCTCCTGCCAATGTGGGACAGTTCCCTGCTTTGTCTTTATTGATGGTTACCTAATGCTGTTTATAAACATGGCAAGTGAATGCCCTTATACCACTTTTCTCATGCTCTTGACTGCAGCCTAGTTTTCTCCCTCAACTTAATATAATCGCATTGCTCGTTGTTGTAAAACCTTTTAATACGGCTTCTCTTTCTCTTTGGTATTTACATTCTTCAAATATTTGTTGACCATTTCACTTTGTTTACCCTTCCAGTTTCTTTTCATAAATGAGCCTCATGAAAATTGGGATGTTTTTGTTGCTTTCCTTTGAACTTATTGCTGTATAAGAATATCTTTCTGGTTCTATGGTACCCTTATAATGAAGTTCCTGGTAGAGATTAACAGATCATACAGAGCAAATATTTCATCAGCTTCCATGAGATATGATTGATCAGACTTGGCAGCTCGGAATCACTTTAGTCTTCCCTGCTCCTCTGTCATGTTGCAAGAACATGTCTAATGCTTTGTGCTCTTACTCTGCATGCTGTTGAGCTGTGCTGCTTTCTTGCTTTCGCAATTCTTTGAATTGCTGGATATGACTTTCTGTTTTCTCCGTTATACCTGCTCGGAGTAGGTACAAAATCAAGGACAGCGGTAGGGT
This sequence comes from Limnodromus scolopaceus, assembly GCA_028565335.1. NCBI lineage: Eukaryota > Metazoa > Chordata > Aves > Charadriiformes > Scolopacidae > Limnodromus > Limnodromus scolopaceus. The sequence goes on along the minus strand of JAOXNO010000011.1, from coordinate 3,794,878 downwards.
AGCATTCTAGCGTTCCTCATGCTTTGCCCAGAAGAGAATCGGTTACAGTCTCTGTTTATTTTTCTTGAGACAGGTTTTTGTATGTGTGTTTGTATACACTTTCAATATGAGTCACATTGTTACCTTCTGCATTTTATAACCTCTCTGCAGAAGGTGGCCTTTCAAAGAGTTTATATTTGGAAATACCCATGTGTTGAAGACAAGTGTTTCCCCTGTTGCTGGCGGCGCTGCCTGCTGTTGTATCGGGGAAGTAGATGGTTTGTGTTGTGTCTGATAGGGTTTAGAGAAGGGCGCGTAGTCCCTCTAGCTCAGCAACGTGAAGAGTCGGTATGTAGAAATAACAAAGTAGTCAGAGAAGAATGCTTTGTGGGAGTAAGAAAGTTGAATTTTGAAGTAATTGGGTCCATGCTGACTTCTCTGCTCCTTTATCGTCACAGAAGTACTCCCCGGTGGTTTTTATAGTGGGGAGTACAGGGAGATTTAATAAAGCTCTGTTAAAGTGCCCCTGCAAAAATATTTGGGATGCCAGGGATGTGCAACAACATGGAGAAGCCGTACCAGGACAGTAGAATAGGAAGGTAAGAGCAGGAGAAGAAAAGAAGTCCTGAAATTTCCTAGCTGTCATCAGTGACTGGAGTGAGGAGCAGCCAGGGTTAACTGAGCTCTAGTGATGTGGGCTACAGGGCATTCTTAAAGAGACAGTGGGTGCTTTTCTTTCCAGTGGGCAGCAGCCAGTTCAGATGCCAGAGCTGGGTAGCAAGTTGCAAAGAAGGCTTTGTTTCAGCCATGCCAAGCTGTTATCGGAGCGGGGAATCTTTTTGTCAACTACTTTTGAGAGCATAAAATGCATCGGAGCAGTAAGATTCTTGAATGGTTTAATGATCTCTCCCCCAGCAGAATTGCTTCTGTCTGCAGTTTAAATGGTGATTTCAGACTCGGAGAGCAGAGGAGCAGGGAAGACACGCAGCTGCGCCCCGGGAAATGCGATGTGGTAACAGGTGGCGATGCAATCATTTAGCTCTTCATTTTTCATCTCCCAGGCAGGCAGGAGGACTCCTTCCTGTGGATGCAGGTTCCTTTGTGTTTGTGCGTGTGTTGTGAGGTCAGGCAGTTCCTCAGGAAAAAGGATGCCCTGACGCAGTGCAGGGCTGGGAAGGAGATACGGGGGGTTTGACTGAGAAATCTTAAGTCGGGGTGGAAGGGATGGGGGTGTGGAGGACAAAGCTGAGCAAGGCTCTTATGGAGCAATGTTCTGTCTTCAATGAGAGTAGAGGCTGGACTGAATAGCTGTTCAGTGTTGTTGGTGATTTTCTGGGTGAGCCCAGCAGAAGATTGCAGGAATCTGAGACCATCCTGGAAGAAAGGGTCAAGCAAGGTTAAGAAAGTCAATCAGTGAGAGTGGGGAGGAATCTAATGTGTGTGAATGGGTACTGGGATTCAAAATCAGGAGGAGTCTGAAGATAGAGTTTGGGGTAGTGCTTTGGGGGAAAGCTTTAGGATGCTGATTTTGGTTGGGATAAACAGACGGGAATGGTCTGGAGAAATGTAGAAACTGGTGTAACTGTAACTGTGTTATATGACATAGAAGCGCACACTGCATCAGCCAGTGCTAAAGAAGGAGGTCGAACCCTTTTAATGCCCTTTTCCTCTTCCTTCTCTTCATAAACCTGCTCACAGGTCTGAGCTGTTCCAGGAGTGGAGGGGTGGTGGTGATGGAGGGGATTGAAGGAGTGGGGCATGTCTGTACCAGGAGACTGGGTGTAGCCCAGCCCCTGGCACAGAACAGCCGATGTGCCTTTTGCTCTCTCCAATGGCAGCTATTGAAGCTTTATCCAGATGTCAGGGAATTCTCTCTTTGTGCTGAGCTTGCATAGGAACAGCATATACGAGGGTTGGTGCACAATTACTGGGAGTTGGAGAGGGATGTGGCTTCCTCATATTCAGAGCGGTATCCAAAGAACGTAATTTGTTAGTGTTTGCTTTGAGGTGAAATTTTGCTGCTGCTTGTCCCCTGGTGGCTACCTTCACAATGTAACTGAAAGTAAAACATTTAACTCTGTCCTGAAGGGATAAGAAAAGGAGGATACATAGATAATGGAGGAAGTACTGTAATGATTCCACAAGGACCTGTAATTAATGGGTGATATTCTGTTTCTGTTGTTATTTTTCTTTGTGTGTGTATGATAGTCTTTCCCTGGCCAACCTGTCTTGCTTTTCTTTTCATCCTCTTTTGACTTGGGCACTGACCTTGCAGGGGTGCACTTGGACCCTGGTGGTGGAAGGTGGCTCCCTTCATTGCAGCAGGGTTTGAAATCAGCGCAGCTTCTCCTCTTCGTCCCTTTCACTGCATGGTTGAATCCTCGCACTGTAAGCTCCTCAGGGTGTGGGCCCTGTCTGTCTGCAAGCTGCCCAGCCCTCAGCACGCTGCTATAAAGCAAATAAATACGGAAGTTAATTTTATTAGTGCTTGATCTCAGAGATGTCTGTTAGTGTTATTGATGTGCTTGTTAATCTTCATTTTCGAGTACACTGCCTGCTGTATGCATTATCTGTCAGTGCAGTGCAACTGCTTTCTGGAGTAAAATATGCACCAGCTTATCATCAGTGCACTAGAACAGGACATACAATGGTTTCAGAGGAAGAAAGAGATAGATTTAGTATCAAGTGGAGGTTGGCAGGGGACTTAAGGGTATGTAAGTATCTTTGTAATACGTGGTTAGAAATTCAAGATGGACTTTGTGAGAGATCATCTCAGCCAGCCTCTTTCACTGCATCATCCCAAACTGGTGGTTTCCAGGCCGGGAACTGTTACCTGTCCATCTTCCATGGTGCATTTGCTTTGTGCTCTCCGTTTATGCCGACCAGGATGCAATGGCTACCTGTGTTGGGATGTGATTCTGTCTGTCTCAACCTACGGGGCAGAGTTGGGCCTACAAAGATTGACTGGTTTCCCTTGTGCTATCCTTCCTCCTCATTTTCAGAGATCACATTGAATTAAAGAGGGCTAAAAATGCCTTAAATATCCTTATGGATAATACTGTTTATGAAAGTGATAGCTGTAGTTACCGTAGGGATCTTGGACAGTTCCACATGTGATACCAGTGGTTGCTGAAGAAACAGTTTAGGAAGATACTGGCTGTGCGAAAAATGTTTGTCCTGTGTGATGTATGCTCCAGCTCTCACTCAGACACTTCACTTGGTGATGCTGAGCCTGACTCCCTGCAGCCTCTTTCCTAGTGTCATTTCACCTTTCCTGCTTTTGGCTTTCCACGTGCTGATTGTTTGAGCTGGTGTTGAGGACAACAGGTAGGACTTTGTTTCCTAGGTGAGGTGGGATCTGCTAGTTGTGAATGTCTTTAATTCTGTGTGGTTTCTTTTGTGCAATTAAGGAGAGCTAATTAGCTCCTTTTAGTGCAGTCTCCTTGCAGAGGTAGCTGACCTCTTGTTAATCCTGGATTAAGTTCTTAGTAAGAACTGGCTCTTTGTGTGTCCCAGTTAAGATGTTGACACTTTGTTCTCTCTCTCCTTGTTCTCCTCCTCCCCCTCTTCCTCCCCATGCCTTTGAGCACATGATTGCCTGCCTCCTCCATCCCCCACTACTGTAGGAATCCGTGTGCTCTTAGCAGCAGTGAAAATGCCATTGTCATTTCAGAGTACTCGAAAGATTTTTCCTTGATCCTGTACCTGTCTAGGAGCCCATTTTCTGCAAGGGAGAAGGAAGATGGGAGAACGGCAATGCTCCTTATTGCTTATCAGGGTGAGAATACAGTGGGGTTTGAAAAGTAGCACCCAGTTCTTGCGCTGGAGGCTGGAAAGTTTTTCTATGGTTTGAGCTGGAGCTAGCAAACAGGACCACATATCCCAGTTGGAGGACTCAGCCTGTACAATGCTGTGTATTTAAAAGCAGATTCCATACATAGATAGTGAAAGAGGGTGTCTAGGAGAAAAGCAGCTTCTGTGCTCCAACAGTGCTATGAGCAAAAAAATTAAACATGTGCAAAATATTAATTACCACCCAGATGTGTCAGTTACCTGCTAACGCTAATTGTACTTGCAGATCTTGAGGTTGTAGCACTGCACTGAGTTTTCCCTGAGGACATGCTTCCTTCACATTCCTGATATGTCTTTTTGAAGACAAGCCCAGAAGTACTATGAAAGTGTAAGTGTCCCCAGTTCTGTTCTGAACTGAGCTGAGGTGTTGGGGAATAGAGGTGTTGGGGACTAACTGTCTCAATGGCTTTAAGTTTTCAAAATAGATCGTATTAAAAATGGAGAAAATTACTGGGAAGGGGAAATGAGAAACTTAATGTGTTTCCAAATCCAGATGGTCATTGTTCCCAGACGTTTTGCAGACAGACTTTTAAAGGCTGCAGTTTGTTTCTGTATCACTGGTGCAGCTTACAGGGAGGCTAAGATTGCCCTTTGCTGGATATAGACTTTATCTCAAATCCACTTGTTGCTCTGTAGGCCTGGATTTCCAGGCACTGGACTGTCTTGCATGTATCTGTTGTCAGCCCCTGGCTTTAATTACTTGGACAGTGCATCATTTCCTCTCACCTGAGAGATGCAATATGTATGAGTTTGCTTGTGTTACGGCTGGGTCTGAGACAGTAGAGCAGACACCAGCCCTGCCATTCGGTCCAGCAGGCAGTAAGGGTACAGTTCGTGCTCTCTGCATGAACACTGAAGCCACAGACAGGCATGCTCTGAATAAGAGCATCCTTGGAGGGAGTGCTCCTGGTGTATGACTTTCCCCTTTCCTTAGGGCTTGGCAGTCCCTGTGGTATTCAGGCTGTGGTATGTGACCATGTCATGCCATTAACAGCTCAGCAGTCAAGCCCTCCTAAAGCTGTCCTTCACATATGAAATAATGCCGTAGTGCTTGTCTTGATTCTTTAACACCAGTACCAGGGCAAGGGCTGAGAAACATATGTGCAAGTAAATCCAGTCGACATAAAATGTGTTCTGCAGCTCTTGAACAAAACAGGAACTGGTAGCTTTATGTTCAGAAGAGGCCCCAAAAGATCCTCTTCTCAGTGCAGTACCGTCAAAGTATTATCACCACGAAACATTCATCATGACATGAATGGTGCTGCAGAGACGAAAGAAATCTAACAAGAGTGTTTGTCCTTCCGAGAGTTCTTGGTTGAATTTTGCAGGTCTGATAAAGTTTGTAAAGCATTTGAGGTGTCGCGTGATTTTTCAAATTACCTGTAACTTTGCCTTTTGCATGCCATCCCAGATAAGCCTAAGAAGCTTTTCTCCAAGTAAGTCTTGCATTTTTACTGCTGCTTTTACAGTCCTTTTAAGCAGAACTTTCATTTGGTTCGTCTTCTCTCCTGGCAGTCTGAAGAGCCGGTAGGTCTTATTAAACTCATGTATTGAATCTATTTTACCGCTTCATCACCTGCTTTGAGCCTTTGCCTGTTCTTCATGGTTCTGGATCTGAATCAGCCATTGTTACTGAATTTCACCAGAGCCTTTGGGTCATGTGACTATTAAAAAATAGCACCTTGTTCAAACCTTGATAGTCATTCATAAAACATACCAGAAGTTGTAGAGGCTGAGAATCACACTTCCAACTGTTTTCATACATCTTTGAATGCCATTAAAAAAAACACTGAAAGATTGATAGACTATAAAACAAAATGGGACCATTCAGGTATCTCTTCTAAGTCTTGTTGAGTGCAAGGAATAAGATTTGCATGAATTGATTCTGGCTGAGGTACAGACCGGTATTTGGGAAAACACAAAACATTGCGTAACGTTGTTTGCCACAGATGGATAATCTAGCCTTGAATTAGTTACACTGGATAGTTTTGTTTACTTCCAAAAATGCATCTCTCTTGCCTAGTCAGAATTTGTCTAGCTTCTGCTTTCGGCACTTGGTAGTGATGTGCTTTCAGCAGTCACCCAGTATTATCAAACTTGTGTTCCAGGTGATCATTTGAGCTTGTCATTCCTTGACCTCCATTCTGTGTTGAATGGATTCAGTGCCATTGTCTTCTATTGTTCAGTGTTCTTATCTAAACCCTGTCTAGTTTTTCCATGTTCACGTGTTGAAACTAGATACATTCCTAGATGAAGCGTTTCAGTGGGAATCACACCACCCACCCTTGGATAGAGGTACCATTGCATTGGGCCCAGGGAATTGGAAAGTTAGGATGTTTGCAAATTCACCAGTTCACAAATTTTTGTAAGTATTTGAAACTTGTAACGGTCACATCTGAAAATGAAAAATCAAGGTGTGAGTTAGAGTGGCTCTGCTTATTGCCTTGGTTTTTGTGACTGGGCAATGAGATTTGGCTGTATTTCTTTGTCCATGCTTAGGTTTGTATTGGAGAAGCACTTCAATGTTTTTGGTGAGGACCACAAGACTACTGCATGTGGATTTCTCCTCTTGCAAAAAACACACCAGGTTTACCCATAAACACTGACACACAGTCCAATGACTTAAAGATTAAAGTCTTGAGAAGGTGGCATTGTAAAATTAATAGAGTTCTGTGTTAGCAGAAGGTCAGTGTGTGTGTTTTCAATTTAAAATCACGTGCAGCATTTGAATTGCACAGTGGCGTGGATCTGCTGGTGCAGAGCATTGATTCTTAAGAGCAGAGCGCCTTCTGCTCCCACTGATTTTGATTATAGTGAAATGATGGATAATCAGCCTTTTGGAAAGATGCTCTTTTGGGACATAAGCACTGAAAGCTGTGACTGATTCTAAACGGAAGAGGAAATGAGTAGCCCTGCGTATTGAATGGGTAGAATGCAACAAAAGAAAGTCAAGGGCAGAATGATGAGTATTTACATCACTTAAGGCACAGCTCCTTCCCTTATCAGTGGGGAGTGCTAAATCCCTGAGGGGGTCATTCGCAGCATGTACACGTGGCTGTAGTCAGACTCCTGACTTAGGTACTCTGAATCACACCCTGGAGTTACTCCTTTGGCTCAGTTGACACCACAGGAAACTCTGAAAATAAACATTTAAGGTGGGCGATGTGGATGTAGACTGCAGAGACTGCTGAGGAATAGAAGTGATGCAAGGTGTAAATCTTTAAACTGATGTAGCCAGACTGGTACAGGAGCTTTTCTGGATACTCTTTAATACTTGTCTATGCTGGACAGTTATTTTACATTTAAAGCCCTAGAATAACCCAGAGCACTTCCCCACATGGACACTTGTACAGGAAGCTGTTCCAGATCAGATCTATCCCATTTTCACAGACAAGGTCTGATTTCATATACTGGAAGGAAAAGTGCAAACTAGCTGATTGTTTTACTCCTTCTTTTCCGTCCTTCAGCCTGTGTAATTTATATTGTACTGTGAGAGCCCTTGAGAAGGACTGAAACCCTTCTCCTTTAAGATGTCCATGAGTGGGTGTCTCGGGATGCAGTGGTGTGTGTGTATATCCTCTGAAGAAACACCACGTACTGACACTGCTGTAGAGTTGTAACATTTGCTTGATAATGTTGCTTTAAAAATCCCAGGCCTGTGTGCACATGGATAGACATGAAAAATGAAACCAAATTAGCTTCCTAGATGAAGTAAGCTAAATTGTGTTGAGGTCACCTTAATTCTGAATGAGTGTGTCCTCATAGTGTTTAATTTAGTTTAGATAATCCACTTTACCAGTTAATTAGGGTTTAATTTTCCTGACTGTTCTTGCATTGACATGCTTACAGGTTTCGAAACTTTCTCCCACGTGTGTGAATGCTCTAGTGTGTACACAGGGAGGATGAATATGATTTTTGCAACCTGTGGGATCCTAACCTGTAGGCTTTGCCAAACTTTATGAACAACATCTAAAAGTGGCAGGTATAACCAGGGGACCTTGGGAAAATCGCAGGAGCTTCCCCCCTCCCCCTTTTCCTCGGGTAGATGAATAATGAAGGCATTAAGGGGGATGCATTATGTAAAGCGGCAGCCCACAGGCTGTGTGCATGCGCGCGCACGCGTGTGTGTGTGTGCGCGTGCAGGAGCGTGTGTGAAAGCACTGGCAGGGAGGGGAGAGGCGCACAGACCTTGCTGGAGCTGCACAAACAATCATAACCACAAAGAGCGGGGCCCGGGGGAGAAGAGAGGCTGAGCCATGGCAGGCGCCCGAGCAGCATGCACGGCAGCTGAGAGAGGGGGCTCTGGGTGCCCGTGAGGAGCCCCAGGCACCCCCTACTCCCTCTTCCCTTCGGGAAGGGCTCTGAGATGGTGCAGGAGGTGAGTACGCTCCCACCTCACCGCTGGCCCACCCTCGCTCTCCCCCCACCACACACAAGTGCATGAATGAATGAATTCCTAGCTGCTCCGCGCTGCACTACGGTCCCTAATGGCTACCAGGTTAGTGTTACTCTCCTGTTCCTTCTGCTGATGCCTCTCTTCCTCTCCCCTCTGTCTATGTGCTGTCTGCAGTCTCTGAACGCGTGTGCACGCGTGGGCATGTATGCATGTCTGTGTGAGAGAGACGGAGCCAAAGGGCTGTGTGTGCTGTGCTCAGCACAGGTTTGCCGAGCAAATCTACCGCCTGAGACATACGCTTTCAAGGCAGATTAAATCTGGAGTCCATGTTGGTTGCTGCTGCTGCTCCTTTCTGTTTGGGGGACTTGAAAGCAGACAGCGTGACATCATGTTGCAGAGATGCTTGGTTTCTTTCCCCTTCCACAGGCTGATTCCTTTTTTCCTTGTTCTCCCCCATGCATGCGCCCTACCTCTCCTGCAGCAGAATTGCTAAAGCAGCCTTTTTGATTGTTTGAAACAACCGATGAGCAAATCTGATTGTTTTTTTCAGCTTTCACTCCTCTTACCCCTCCTCCTTTTCCCTTTACGCCTACTGTCTCCCCCATCCCCCAGCCCCGAAGGGGCAGTTATTTCTCTCATAACATCTGGGTATCTGGAGAGAGGCAGACGGGGGTTGAAGTTGGATGAACTGGCGATGTGTCACAGGAGGGCAGCTGGACCTGCTGCAGAAATATGGTGTATTTGTTTGCCCATGTGCTCCCTTGCTCTTAAAAGGGCTCAGAGCATACACACTGATGTCTTGGTTCTGCTTTGCATTCCTCTCTGTGTTTATGTATTTGCAGTGGTGGGAAGGGACAGAATTTGTTTTGTGCTGCTTTTTCAGACTGTCCTCCAGAGCCTATACAGGTGGCTTTTAATTTTTTTTTTTTTTTTTTTTTGAGGGGAGAACAGTAGAAAATGAAGGCTCATTGCAGTGAGAATTTGATGAATCCTCATTCACGAAAAAATTGCTTTTTCTTCGATTACTGGTGACTAACATTGTCCTGTCCATCATGGAAATCACTGATTCTATAAAGAGGATATATTCCTGTTTCCTTGCTTCATTAAGTCACATGCGTCTGCAGGACAACTCCTTTTGAAGCTGGTAGGTTTAGGATGGAGCTTGTGATTTCGGCTCAGGAGGAAACTTCAAGCTGAATCTCAGAGATATATTTTACATTTTAACTTTCAGCTGGAGAGTGCTGCTGCATGGTTAAAGCAAAGGAGAGATTGCATGGAAAATATCAGGGTGCAGGGACATGAATGTGTTGCGTTGCTGTTTTCAGAATGATAAAGGTAGGAAACATCAAGGGATGAACAAAAGAAATTGATTTGATCCCAGCTTTGAAGATGACAGCATCTTCCATTAATTTACGAAAGCTGATGCTGATGAGCAGCAGGAGCGAGTGGGAAGATGTAAAGCTCCAGCTTTGTCTTCTGCTCCTGAGACACACAATATCCCTGTCCACCCCCGCTTTGTTGCTGATAAGATGTGGTGTGAGGCTTCATTAGACGTTTAATCTGTGGTTTATAAAACCCCTGCCACAAGATTGGAATGCGTTCAGGGGGACCCGACCTGTTCTGAGGATAAAGTCCTGGGATGCTCATATCCTTGCCGAAGTTCTAACGGGAGATGGGCAGAAAGGAAGAATGCTTGTCCTCTTCTTGAGGGAATCTAGGAGTTGTATCACACCTGTGTCCTCATCCAAAAACGTGCATGAATCTTATCACTAGCTATTTAGTGCTGATTGCATTTTTCTCACACTCCCTTGAAAAGATGCACGTGGATTGATGTATGACAGCAATGCTGTGTCTCCAAACCAGTGAAAGATTTTGATGTTAGCTTGGAAATAATGAGGTTTAAAATAAACATGCTTGGATTTATTTGAATGTTCTTTTTTATTCTCTGAGCTGTCAAGTTTTCAAACTTTTCTTCCCATCAGAGATGGCTTAACAGTGTCCTTCATTATTATATTTATTTTTTAAACAAGACTTACGAGCTCTGCTCTGTCCCATGTTCCAGGCTCTGAAATTTTGAAGACAGCGTCAGATATTGCAATTCTTGCTGTTAATTAGAAGAGCCATTGGCATTGCGGTGGGGAGGAGAGGCAACAAAGCCGGTATCTGTTCCTCCTTTGGAAGTAGAGCCATAGACTGAGTGACCTGCCAGGTGACCACGTTGAGGCTGTGTCTGAAGCAGACATGCCATCAGCTTTAGAGGGATGTGAAATTCTTATTTTGCATTTTTCCCCTTTATTGCTTCCCAGATTTCATGGGAAACCCATGGGATTTCATGGGATGCCCAGACTACTTTGTTCCATGTTGTTCGTCTTCTTCCGGAGCAAATGGAATTATATTGATTTGTGAGTGATGGGAGGGGTTTAGTATATGATTTGTAACACGTGTTGGTTCTCTGCAACTTAATGATCCTTTCTAAATTATGACTGTTGTGTTATTGGACAGTATTATTAAGATCTGTCTTCCTCTATTTTGAAAACATTTTCCAACTTTTTCTTGGGATTTTTGCAATAACTCCCAAGTAGGAAGGGAGCGGTGGAGGGATTGTTTCAAACAGCCCAGTGGGAGTTTCTGTAAGATGTCAGACCATTTGTCCATCGGAGTTGATAGTCTGTCTCTAGTGGTAACCAGTATCAGATGATTCAGAGAAAGACAATGACATTGTTAATAATACATTTGACCAACCTTGCAGGGCTGTATATGGGCAGAAGGCAGATGCCTTCCTAACACTTGCAGTGATTTGCTAATCCCCTGAAGCATAATAATTGCATTAATTTTACCTCATGAATATGTAAACATGCTATTGAATGTCACAGGAGGAGGACACCGTTCTGTGAAACATCAAAATAATCAGAGTAAATCTTTGACAAGGATGGACTTTTCTGTTAAAAACGGGTTGTTTAAAAAACATGCAGAAAATATACTGTTCTTACTGTTCTTTTTAAAGCAATTGTCATGAAACACCGCTTGGTTTCTGTACAGACTTACAAGCGTCATTGTTTTTAAATTTAATACTTTCTTTTTTGTGTATTTTACTGAGTGATATAATGCAAGTATAGCATTTTGTTATTGCTTGTAGAGCAATGGCAAGCCCAGGGAATGGCTTGGGGATGTTTGGAGGTTTTCGTTCTTGGATTATCAATTTGAAGTGAGTGTAGGTTGGCGATGACCAAAAGTTGTTGCCATCTGCTTGCTGTTTGGGAGACTGCATAATGAGTTTCTGAATCTCATCTTTTTCCACTGATGTCAGCCTGTATCACAGAAAAGTATCTTTGTAGGAGTGTAATTAACCCCCTTGCTGGCTGCTTCTGTGGAGAATTAACTCTTTTTGTTCTACAGCCAAGTTTGAGGTGCCTTCTTGACCTTGTAGCTTTTTCAAGACTTTATCAGTAGACTTCTGTTTTATGCTTGAGGATCTCCTTCATTCTTGTTTAGGAAAGCATGTGAGCTTGACTTTGTTTTCACAGCCCATAGACTGCAGTGAGTATATACTACATACAGACTTAAATGTGCGCTGAAGTTCTTTGCTGGTTTGGGGACAGAATTAAGTGCGATATTTGCAATATTCTAAGTAACCCCAGTTTTGCGCCTCGCAGAGCTTATTGTCAGGTAGGTGCTATGGGCTGCAGGAGATGGGAGCAACTTCAGATTTGCTCTTGTAAAGCAAGGTCTTTTGAGAACTGTGGTGGAGGCTGCCGATAAGCTTTCCAGATCACGACTTTCTTAAGAAAGTGTAAGGAATTTAGAAATACACTGCAGGAAATGGTGTCATTGATCTTTTTCTGCCATCTGAGAAGATGGTGATCACAAGGAAGGTAGGGAGTATTGTGTGCCTGAAGCTGCCACTTGTTTAGATGAGCTGCCCTCCTTGTTACAAATCCCTTGGTACTCTTGGTAACATAGTGATTACTTCTGGCTAAATTCTAATTCACATCCTGCAACTGGCAGATTCATCTGGATTTGCTGTGCCTCTGCTTAATCTGTGTTTATCACTACCTGGGAGGAGAACGACAAGCTGCTGTTGAGCAGCATAGCCGCAGGTGCTGTGATGCTGCTCTTGCCGCAAGCTGCTGTGTCTGGAGGATGGCTGATGGCTTTGGGGCATGTGTGATGTGGTAAAGAACTGTTGGAGGGTGCTTGGCTTAAACCCTGGGATGGCTGTGTTTCAGCGGTGGGCAGAGTGAATGTTTGGGAAGTTCTGGTAGGATGGACAGACTTTCATGTCAGCTCAGGACTGCTTGAATGTCATTCATGAAGAATTTATTTAATGGGCTTGAACAAAGTTAGGCTTCTTATTGAATTCTCCATTAGAGCATTCCAAAGAGTCCTCAGGGTTCCTTTATAGCTGTAAAAATCCCAAGCTTAGCTTGTGGAGTACAAGGCTACTGCTTGCTGAAGTCTCTTTTTACCAGTAGGTCCAAATATTTTCTTTACAGGAAATATTCTGTTGGAGAAAGAAGTTTGGCCTTTTTGCATCTTGCCATGTGCCCTTGCTTTGTGGAATGTCAATGGTAGGGTGTGAGACCAGGTAACTTGTCCAGGCATTGCCAAATGTTCGTTCTTTTCCCACAACCTAAAGAAAAGCTCAGTTCCTCACCACACTGCTCCAGATATTGAGCCTTGTCCTCCATGTGACTGAACAGAGTTTGGCTTCTTCCTAGCCGCGGCACACTTGCTCATGTTATTTTTATTGCAGCTCCAATCATAAGACGAGGTGTTTCTCTTAGGCACAGTATGAACATAAACCAAGAAGATGTGCTCTGCCTTCTGTGCTTTCATATACTCCGTGCAGGGGGTTCACCTGGGAGCAAGGGGCTGCTGCTTTGGTGGGCTTGTTTGTGTTCTGTCCCTCACTTAATCTGTTGCATCTACTAAAGGCTACGCTGCAGGGGTATGTGAGGCCCTGAATGCACTCTGGTCAATTAGGTCTGTAAAGCGTTATTTATTACTATTATTTTTTTTCAAAGTGGGTCAAGCCGTTTTGGCATTTCAGGCGTTGATTCCTGGTTCAATTGCAGGCCTTGGTCTCTATGGTAACTGCAGAAAGCGTTAGTCATGGCTGTGCCTTGGGCCGGATTCAAACTTCAGGGACTGAGCAGGAGCAGCGAGAGCTTTGACGGGCTCAGGGCAGGGGGGAGGCAAGTGCAGGCTTTTGTTTTTTGCGCCCATCCTTGCTGTGGTAGAGATGAAAGGCTGAACTAACAGATTCTTCGTGTTTTTCATTGTGTGCACACCCATGGAGACATTCATGTGAGAAATACCCAGCATTGCCCAGCCAGCAGATAGTACGAGGTGGATTCAGATCTCCTGAGTGTGACCAGTGCTCTGCCACTGACTTAAGGGGGAGCCTAAGATGGTGCCCTCAAAGCTATCTTTTTTTCCCTATCTCTGCAAAGGTGATCATCCATCCATACATAAGATAATATGTATATATGGATTTAATTTTATAAAGCATGCCAGAGATGCTAAGTGTCTGGAAAACAAACTTGGAGGCCAGAGCCTGCTTTAGATTGTGCTTGGCAGAGCTGACACCAGAACGTATGGCTACGGTAGCGTGAACTGAGCCTGGACAAAAATATATGTGCCAGCTTTAAGCTAGTGAGTGCTGATGCTGCTCCTGTGTAGCTGCAGCAGCCTTGGGTTGCGCAGCCGTGACTGAAAAACCCACCTGAGGAGCTTTGTAAGACCTTGGGTGATTAGCTTGAATTGGCCTCTGTAGCCGCACGCTGCTTAGCAGTGGCTGTGCAGGCGTGTTAAGCTGTTTCTGGAGCATTGTGTGTTCAGAGTGTGAAAACCAAAAGTGTATCTTCCGTGCCTGTGTGTGAGTGAATGTGTATTGATGTATTTATTGCAGTCCACAGAAGACGAAATTTATGTCATTTCTCATTTGATTACAATTTGAGTAAAAGAGCTGAACTTTTCAGCAGGTTTCATCTGAGTTTCACAGGTGCAGCTGTACCCTGGTTTTGAACTGGTTGGTTTATGCTTTACTTTAGAAGCAGTAAAAACTCAGTGCTTCTTCATAACTGTAACCTGAAAGCTAGCAGAAGCTTGCCTGAATTTAACTTGGTCTTTATGGAGTTGCATGAAGCTGAAACTCAAAGTGAAACTCAAATGAACTCATATGAACTGAAAATGAGAGGGAGGTTGTGCATGATAAACACGGGTTTCATAGAGCTGTGGAAGAAATGGGTGCACATCTGTTTGAAGAGATTTAATGCAGTGATATGTGACTCAGGAACATTAACTTCAAACTTTTGCCTTGTATTTCTGGGGACCTCTCACATGAATCCGTTTACATTGAATCAAGCATGCTGGGGGCAAGATTTAGGAGATTTGATGTAATGCCAGATAAGCAATAACGTGGCATGAGCAGGAGCAATACAGCCTCAGAATGTACAGTTGTTAACCATAGAAATGGTAATTCAAAACTATTTCCATCTCTGGAAGCATTGCTGATGAACTTCAAGTCTTAGTACCATCTGCACATGCACGTGGTTGCTGATTGCAGTCGGTACATTAGATGCAACTATGCTGGGTTGTTAAAAAAGCGTGTACATCTTGAGCTTAGCTTGAGAAGCAGCAGCAGGAGGACAGAAAAAGTGAAATACCCGTTTTAACTGGATCAGCTGAAAGTCTATGAAGAAACCTGATACTTTTGTGTATTTCAATGAGCTAAAAAAACCCGGATAATTTTACTTCATGATATATCTAAACTTTTGTTGGCATTGCTGCTGGGAGAATGGTTCAGGTCATCTTTTGCTCAGTCTTTTCTTTTGTTTCAAGTATGATCTGGAGGGATTAAAGCTTGAGTATTGCTGCAGTTGTGCTGTACGTGTAGGTAGTATTGGGAATGCCTGTGTCTTGGTCAGGGGAAGGGAGGACAGAATATGCTGTTGGGGTGTTTCACTCATGAGATGTGCCATTGTGAGGTGTGAGCTGTGAAGAAACAAGGTGAGGGGGTGAATTACTCTGCTGTACTTCTCACTGGGGCTAACTTGGGGTTTAGGTGGCATTTGAACAAGCAGCTTTTAATTATTCTGTATATATATGATTCTCAATCTGTTACGTAGAAATAGGTAGCAGAGTGGAGTCTGTTATTTAATCCATCTTTCTGTGTACAGAACATTTTGCAAACCATTTTCTCTAGTCTGTTCTTTATTTATATGAACTTCAACATTTGATGTTCTTGGAAATACCTTCTAAGGGTTTTCAGGGAAGTGCCGTGCTACTGTTCTTGCCAGTTTGCAAGCTCATTTCGTGTATGAGTGTGAAATTTGATTCTGTTCATGTTTGCAGCAGCAACTTTGTTGTTACGCTTTCTGCAAATTGTTTAGTGAAAGTTTCATCACTTGTGTGTTAACACAAGCAGGGAGCAAATAGAGGATAATTTATGATACCTGTTCATCTGGTACTGAACCAAACCAAACTAAACTTGGTAACTACTGGAGGATTGTATTACATTATCTACCTGGAGCTGCTAACTAACATTTGTAAAATGTTTTTGGTATCTTCAGGGCTAAGAGGTGGATATGATTTTTATCTGAGAATTAATGAAGCCTCAGGCATGTATTCAACTTCTCTAGATTTCGAGAAAGGCAATGGTGCATTTTAATTACCTCACTGTACATCCCGTTGTGAGAACCAAACTTCAGGTTGTTATATATAATTGGGCTTAAATTATAGACCTTAAGATTTTGATTATACTAGCTTCTTTAATTCACTCCCTTACAGTTGTAATTCCCTCATCCTTTTTGTATCGCCTGTTCTTCTGTCACTCAGATGTGGCTTGCTTTCTATTGCTCAGAAAATGGCGGGGTACTGTAAGAACTCAGCACAGTGGAGTTAGCATCCTTGGATCATCCTTAGTTCATTTTTGGATCAGCCCAGGTCCCACTGTAACCTACAGGTTGCAGAGTTGAACAGTACCAGCTGGAAAGGCCTCAAAGATGTTTGGGCTGATCATAAATAAATTCGACTGCTTAAGGAAATGAGTTACATAGGGAGAAACAGATGTAGTGTGTGGTATTTTGAAGAGTCTGACAGGAAGAGGGGGCATCAAAAGAGAAGCAACAGTGAGGAAATCTGAGTTTTCCCGTTCTGTATAAATATGTATGTAACTGGCTTTGTGGTTTAGGTATTAGAGCATTTGCTGTAGATACAGGATGGGAAGTTCCATTTCTCTAAATGTTTCATAATTTCCATAAAGCTCTGAAAGGCTTTTCCCATTATGAAAGGGAAACCTTTTTCTTTTGTTTTCTTTTCTTTTTTTAAAATCATGAAAGCTTTTTATGTTATAGCAAAACACTTTCATGCCCAGGTCTAGCTGGTGTGGGAAAGGATGATTTGATATAGGAAACCATGACTGCACTGTCTGTCATCATGACTCCCCTCACAGTGCTCCATAGTTTTGGATAATCTTTAATGGAGTGCTTCCTAAAAGATATGGTTCCATTTTTGTGCATCCTGTTGGGAATAGTTACACTTGCTGAAATAAAATAGAGGAGGGACAGAGAGAGTGGGACTGTATTGAGAACACACTGACATCGTACTCATCCTTGAGTGCAAGTTTAGGTTTTTTAAGCTCAGATCATCATTTTAAACTCTCAGAGCTGGCAGGAGAGAATGAATTCATTCTTGTAGGCATTCATCTGTGGTCAGATGAATGGAAGAACAGGTAGAGAAAGACACTGGCAGGCTGTTGTAGTTCCCTCTGCCACTGGTAAATGATAACTGTCTACAGCCTGACTTTACTGGGAACGCAAGTCCTGAGTGTGGCATTGGGTGTATTTCTTCAGGAAACCATATTTGTCTGCCATGTGAGTGGAGGAATCTGTGGGTAATACCTCAGGTCTGGATGTGGTTGCTTTCTGTTTGAGCTGAAGATTATTAACCCTGCTCGCTCTTTCTTTCTTTCTTTCTTTTCTGCAGTACTGCCAGTAACTCAAACCGCAGCACGCCTGCCTGCTCCCCAATCCTGCGCAAACGCTCCCGGTCCCCGACACCGCAGGACTCCCAAGGAGACACCATGGTGGAAAAAGGCTCAGACCACTCATCAGACAAATCCCCTTCGACGCCGGAGCAGGGTGTACAGCGTAGCTGTTCCTCTCAGTCAGGCCGCAGTGGGGCCAAGAATTCCAAGGTGAGGAGTGAGCAAATGACTTTGGTCAAGATGTGCATGTGTCCCCAGTTCTAAACTCGCTAATGTGGTACACTGGCTTTGTCCTTTGCCTAATTTTTTCTGGCTAACTTTCCTCCTTCTTCCCCCATCATACCTTTGACAATTCTGCTAGCTGGGAGACATTTGCATAGGTCAGACTTGAGCACAGCTCTGAGTCCATGAGCTGCTGATGGGTTGTACTGCAATTCTGTAATGGCTTATGCAGCTAACCTTTCTGCAGTCAGGGCCTCTTTCCTTGTGAGGCTCTTGGGAGCTTTTGAGAAAGACCTTGAAAATCAGCTGTTGTGATTACTTTTTATCATCTGGATCATGAAGGGTCATGGAACAAAAGAAGATTCCTCTGCGCAGACAGCCTGTGAAGGGTCCTGTCTAAGCCCTGTGTTGAGAGGAGGTTCAAGTTGCACAGAATCAGCTTCCCTCCTGTCAGTGCAGTTATATGACTGTCTTGGCCAGGGTAGATGATACTTTCCCTAGAAAGGTATGGTGTCTTTTGACCATGTTAGAAACAGCCTTGTCTTTGCTGTGCTGAAAAGAGGGTTTCAGGTTTGGGGACTTTTGATTTTCTGTGAGCAATGGGACCTGGTGAAACACACACAAGGGCCTTGGGAGCCCAACGTAACCTTTGATTATAACCCTACTGTCAGTGGCATATTACAAGATAGATGGCTGTCAGGAGCACTTGTGTTTTTCCACATTTTTGAAGTGAAATTTTTCAGCCTGAATAACTTGACGGTGTCACAGGCATAACTGTGATGGCTTGTGTGAAATGAGTTGTTTGATCTTTGCCCGATTTATTGCTGGATTGTGTCACGCACACAAGAATTCTTCATTCACTCTCCTTTGTGGTCACTGTCAGCAGTGGAAACAGGATTCACTGGCCCACATTGACTGGGCTGAACTGATCTCTCGACACTAAGGGGGGAGGATGTGAGTTCAAAAGAGGGGGCGAAGGGTTTTCTCAGGATGAATCATTTAAGACATGCCAGTTCTGAGGTTGTCCGTGAGGTCCTGCGTACGCAGTAACCTACAAGCAACACCCCAGGGCGGCAGGACAGGGTGACACCCTCACGTGTGATGGTACCACCAGTCTGTCCCCAAAAGGAAGCCACGCAAATGGGAGGCAGGCAGGATGCGGGGCGCGCTATGTTTATAGCAACACTGGGGGATGCTCTGTCAGGGGGATGCTGTCCTTGGTAAGGGGGAATCACAGAGATGAGTTGCATTACCCTGGATCACAAAGTGCTGTGATTTAAGGCTATAGGAGTGCAATTTTTACCAACATGGTGACTGTGAAAGCTTGACTTTAATTTGTGATGCTTTTCACAAGGAAGGGGGGGATGTAATGCTTTCTGTTGGGTTTGTGGGTTTTCCTTCTCTTGATTTGAGAGGTAATTTTTCTTCTTTCCTTAATTTCTCTCTTTTCATTCCTGCATGCTTTCTCTCCGATTAAGTCACACAAGCGCCTCTCCAAAGTAAGCCTTCTTTTTTCTCTCCTGTCCCCCACTGTAGAATTGTCTCATCACTCAGAAACCCTCCCCGCGGTACTGAGCGGTGACCCCAGCAAGGCATTCTCCTGGTGTGGCTGCGAGAATGTCAGAAAGAGCTCAGCCCAATGCCTGTAGCTTGGAAGCTGGTTTCACTTATATCACTGGGATCTCATTAATATTTGCTCACATGGTGTGAGAACTGGCCTGTTCATCACACTCCTTCAACTACTTCCAACTAATTTAGCCTTTGTTTTAAGGTTTGCTTTTGCTTTCCCTTTCCCTTGAAGCGAGTTGTTGTCTTTGCCAGGGAGAAATCTGCTGGCTTTGGTAGGCTGAACAGCACTGCAATCCCTTCTCTTTCCTTTCTTCTTACTTTATGCCTTTTAGAAACAAGAGTTGATCTCTGTAACTTCTCGCCTGCTTTTTATGCTGAATAGTAGTTCTGTGGCCAGTGATCTCAGTTTACTGCCCTTGCACGCTTTCCTGTGTGATGTAAATATTAAAGATCAGTGATTTCAAATGAACCCAGCTTAAACCTGTTAGAACAGACCTGTCCCAAATGAATTGTGAGAATTCATGGGCTCGCTCTGAAAGGAAATAAGTAGAAGATCTCTCCTTGGGTGCTTGGATTGGAGATAAGCTCATTTGAGATTTGATCTCACATCTCTACACTTCCCTCAGAAGAGTGTAAAAATCAGAAATGGAGATGGGATGCTTATTGGACAGAGTGCCAGGCTGCTGGCATTTCCACATGGATACAAGTAAAGTTAAAACCAGAATGGCTTGGATGGCTTCATAATCCACAAAATCAATGCCTTGGCCTTCCCCCAGTTGATGCCTTAGGTTTCATTCTAGGCAAGCTCTCAGAGAGTAGTGAAGTCTACAGAACTGGCTTACTGTTTCTCCTTGGTCATGATGCCTCTTGTAACCAGCCTGACCTTGCATGATGGCTGGCGTCTGCTGGGAGCTTCTTTATGTCTTTTTTTTAGACAGATTGTCTTTTGCTTGGTAGTTGTAGCTTGGATAACTACAAAGGAGGACTGGGACTAATGTCTCAAGTGAGACGTGAAAGGAGTTCTATAGAAAATGCAGGTCTGGAGTAGCAGAGTCCTGAAGAGATTGCTGGTGAGTGGAGGTGTGTGGGTCAGGACAGGTCATGGCTAGGCTATGGTAGGCTGGAGGCACTTTACCTGAGCTATGGAGAGGTTTGTTAGGAGAGGGACTGGGGGGAAGAACATTTGTAGAGAGCGATGTACCTGTAAAATGTATGTGTAGGAAGCCGATGCACAGAGGGAGGGGGATCCCAGGCATGACCTCTGCCACTGTGCCAGGGTGAGCCTCCTGCTCTGCTCACCTACAGTCTGTGCACAGGGTGAGCCTAAAGCCGTGTGAAGGCTGAATCTCTTCTGTGCTCCACAAGGTGACTTTCTGTGGTACGAGTGAGGAATCTCAGGTGTCGTAAGCCCCCTGGTTCTCCCCTCACAGATGATGATGGTATCTGTTCAAGACAGGGAGAGGTTAGGAACAAAGATCTTAAGGACAAAGATTTTAAAATCTCTTTTCTCAGCCTCTTCTCCTCTTCCCACCCGTCTTCTGTGAGAAGAATGGTCTGATTTTCCAACCTGTCTTGCTAATGAGATGAAACAGCTTGAGCCCATGAGTTTGATGCTGTGTTTATACAATTGCTGACAGATCTGCTTGAAGTCCCTTGCCCTCTTTTGTCTGTTGTGTTAATTGTCGTGCTGCAGTGTTGCCATCAGAGGGAGCGCTTCACCAGGAGTTTTTAAGCACTGGATTACATCTGTAGGAAATCTTTTTTGGAGCTTGCTATTCCATGCTGTCCACTAGTGTGGCATGGACCAATCCACCTATAGGGCTCCATCAGCCTTAGGCTTTTACTGGAAAACACTGCTGCTTCTGGAACAGCTTTCTGAACTCAGCAAAAACCCCCTTTTTGCAATCAGCCAATGATGAAATATGTATTATTAACTCTTTTGCTTTTTCCCAAGGATAAAAGTGATTTCCTCTCCATTGCAAATCCTTCAGATTCCTTCCCGCTGTCTATAGCTAATAATGAATGCTGAAGATAAATATCAAGTTAGGGAAAAACATGATTTTTGATGTAGGCCCTGGAAATTGTAGAACAGTTTAGGTTAGAAGGGATCTTAGAAGGTCTCTCGTCCAAGCCTCTGCTCAAAGCAGAGCTGATGTGGTTAGATCAGGGTGGTCTAAAGCCTTGGCTAGGCACATTTTGCAAGCCTCAAGACTGGAGATCCCCCAGGATCAGGCCCCTGCTCCAGTGCTTAACCACTCTTGCTGTGAACAGGCTTTTTCTTTTATCCGAATAGAATTTCCCTTACTGCAGCTTATGGCTGTTGCACCTTGTCCTTTCAGTGTGCGATTATGAGAAGAGTTTGGCTGTGTCTTCTCATTTACCCCTCCCATTGGGTGGTATAAGCCCCCTTTAGATAGTTGGTCGTGAAATTCTGATTGTTTTGGACTGGGGTGAGGCATTTGGGAATAAATGTCCTCAATTTCTTTTGAGTTATTTGGTCATGGGCATTTAGAAGCCAAGTGAATAGCATAGATTTTGGAAGTACACAGGTCAGGAGAAAGGGCTCTGGAATCCATTCTGAGCTCTGCCCTCACATTGGTTCTGTGCCTCTGTTTCTCTAGCTGTAAAATGAATTTAGGGGTACCTCTAGAGCTCTCATGGCACGTCATTTGCTTGGCAAAAGGTTTCTGTTCCCCTGGAAGCAGCAGTATGTAGGAGTGAGTTGTGATCCTGTTCCCAGTAATGCTAAAAGGTGGAAACTTCTGTTGGCATCAAGTTAGCTGAACTTCCTATGTGTGATCCACTGCTTCCCATCTGCACTGTAAAGCTGTAATCTTCCATAGCAGTATATGCAAATATGAGATCATTTACCCATGAAGCTTTAGAATAACACTATATTAATTAAAAGCTCAGAGAAAATACCCCCTCTTTTGCTTTCCTTGGGTTCTCCTAAGTTCTTCCTGGTTATAGCCACGATATAACTATGAACTCTGGTATCTGCTCCTGTAGCATCCTCTCTGCTTATCAGTTACATCTTTTCCACTTCTGTGTGCAACTCCATTCCTCTGTTACTTATTTATTTTCTCTTTTCAGTTCTAATGCTTATGGTTTCTTTTTCCAGTATGACAGACTTAACCTGCTCAAAGTAAGAATATGTTTTTCCTTTTTCTTTCTTTTCCCCTTCCATTATACCTGTCTCTTGATTTTTCACAGTTCTCATCCCCCTGTATGCTGACTCTCAGTGAGTTGAAAAAAAAGGTAAATTAAATTGAAGATAGATTTAAGGACTCGGTCTCCCTTCTCTTTGGACCTCCAGTAGTCTGTTCTACCTGCAACACAGGGTTCAGGGGGAAGGAATCTCCTCTTGTTTAGGACACTTGGTGGAAGCAAAAGATGAGGCTTGGATGTCAGTATAATTGTGTGGGAGAGCTGAAGATGGAGGAGCCACAGAGCTCCTTTATAGAGGAGCCGTGGTTTGAGGAAATTCAAATGTGAGGGGAAAAAAAGAGTACTGCAATTAATGCAGCAGAGGGGAATGAAATCCTGTTGCAGTGCGCTGACACCACAACATGTGCACCCTGATTTAGAAGACGCAGTGACAGCAGTGTCTCTGTTTTCTCTGTGCCAATTATAGTTTGGTTATGATTTTTTTTTCCCCAGGAATTTCTGAGTTACGCCTTTTGCTCATTAACGCAGACAGATGGCAAAACAAATCTGCAGGAAAATCACTCCATTTTAGACCCTGTGCTCCTGAGGACAAGGTGGTGTGTACATGGATTAAGATTAATTCCCCTGAGTCTTTTTTTTTTTTTTTTTTTTTTTTTTATTTT
>JAOXNO010000011.1:3751978-3771941 GCA_028565335.1 Limnodromus scolopaceus | reverse complement strand
TTTGTGGTTTCACCGCAGGCTCATGCCGGAGCAGCGAGCTCAGCTGCGAAGGTCAATCTTCCTCTCCAACCCCCACCATTTTTTTTTTTTTTTTTTTTTTTTAAGTATAGGCTGAATTGCATAAGGTCTTTTTCCATGTCCTACTTGCAGCAAAGGATGACTTCAGTCAGACTCTTTATGAATGGAGGGTATGGCCAAGTGTGGAAAAGTGTAGGAAGTAAGAGGAAATTCATCTGGTTAGTTGATGAGCCATACTGTATATTCAGTTCTTCTGTTCATATTTTTTCCCAAAGATTTGGGGAAAGGCCTTAGACATGTTGCTCTTTTTGATGTCAAACTTCTGTATCTTGGTCTGTAGCAGATACTTTGTACTGTGGGGTTTTTCCTTAGAGCCCAGTGCATCGAAAGTGGCAGAAATGCCCAAGGTTGCCAGGGATCCTTCAGAAGTGTTGGCTCCGTGACTGAGATCCGGATGCCAGTAAGGTTGTCTGCTGGAGTGGCATATAGGGAGCACTGCAGACTGAAAGCAGGGAGGTCTAGGGCAAGAACAGTGTAAGCAACCCCATGTCTCTGTAAAAATCTCTGGTCCGCTCTGATCTCATTAACACTTTGCTCTTACTTTCCTGTGGTAAACATCCTGTACATTGTTGGTCCTGTTGTGGGCAGTGTCCCAGTGCAGGTAGTTTCTGTGTTTCTGTGAATATGAACTTAACTGCGAGTGGAACTTCCACAGGCTCTGTTACAAGTTGGAGAACAGTATGTTTTCCTTCATATTCCAGACTGGGTATAAAGCTGTGAAAAATACTCCCAGCCTAAGGTCAGAAGCAAGATGACTTCCAAGAAAGAAATGCAGTGAAATATTGCTTCTGTCCTTGTCTATTAGACTCAACTCCCCCAAGTGTGTTGTAGACATGCCATTGCTGGCTGGGAGAGGGGGACGGGCAAGCTGTGTGGTTGCTGACACACAACATGCCTGGCAATATACACTGTAGCTGACCACCTTTAGTGGTGAAAGGCTATAGTGCCCCCAAGCTTCATTGCCCTGAGGTAAATCCACCCTAAAACAGGGGATGCCTCTATATTGTCATTTCTGCTCAGCTTCCTGAGATTGGAAAGCCAGCCTGACTGGAGTGGGAGTGTGAAGCTTATTTCTTCCTCTCTCTGTGCAGATAAATCTCACCTCCAGCTGAAAATTGCCAAGTGTGACTTTCCAAGCTGAGCTAGCTTTTTCATATGCTCCAGTGTGACATGTGGCCTGTCCTCTGAAACCATCTGAAATGCCATGAGAAAGACAAAAAAAATCACATGTGCAGGTGATGCAAAACACTGTGCACTGAAATTCTTAAAAAAAAGCAAAAACCCACCCTTTTCTTTTTCTTGCTTAGCTTTTCTAGTGATTTTCTTCAGGAGTTTTCCTGGCTCTGTATGTGTCTGCCTTTTAAAATTTAAAATCCTGTTGAAAGTTTTGCCTGATGGCTTTTGTGAGTAAAATCGTGTCCCTGCCTCCTGGCAGTTCTTTGAGTGCTTATTTGCACAGGGGCCGTTCCACGCAATGTGATTTTTGCAGCCTGGCCAGCAGACGGGGAAGAATGAAGCCTCTAAGAGGAATGGCTGGCAGTGGCTCTGACGGGCTCCTCTGTTGCTAGTGGGCGCTGCTGTTCTGCAAAAGCGTGCCCGTGAGTTGGGGTGTGTGTGTGCGTGCATGGGGACATGCACACATTATTAGCCTGGATTGTTTCCTATTATGGACTCGTGCTTCTGGATTTGTTCTTTGTTCCTGTAACTGGAAAGAACTGTGTTAGAGCACATTGTGAAATCCATTGAAATCTTCTGTTTAATCCCACTTTCACTTCACTAATTATACAAAACAGATTGGACCTAGTTTCTTTGTCCGTCTTTCTTTTTGATCCTAAGATCTCTGTGCTAACTAATGCTTCTCTTTTATTTTGTCCTTACAGAAAAGCCAGAGTTGGTATAATGTAAGTACTCCAGTTTCTCTTGTCCCTGGGTGAATACGGGCTGGGTACCTGGGTGGGGGGGAAGGTGCAAAGGGGCTTTGCAGTGGCACTGGCGCATACGTTTCCAAAACGAGGAGATGGAAATGGCTCAGAACTGGCAAAGGAGGACTGACATCCTGAGAGAAAGGATGCCAGAGATAGCAAAAGCTTTGTCTTTTCACTCTTCTGATGATCTCCACATTCTTTACCTTCTGGTTTCCCAGCAGAGTTGGTCTTGATGTGGTGACAAACAGCTGCCACCGTGCAAACCCTTTGCATCTCTCAGGGTGGTGTGGGGCGAGAGAGGAGTTATTTTCTGTTGACCTCATGGAAACACAAGCCATCTTTTGCTTCTGCCTTGATCTTATTTTCATTCTGCTAGCACGAGTGGCAGTGTTTGTGATACAAAGCTGGTGGTGTGCAAATTTCCACAGTCGGTGTCACCTTTGCACGGTCGAACCCCAGCCCCTTGGGTGCTCTAAAGGCGATACCACAGTGCCTTGATTTTGTAAGCAAACAGAACAGCCATTCCTTGTTCAGCAACAATTCCTACCTTCCTGCAGCCCGAGACATTAGAATCGGTGATTTTGGCTGATAAAGTGTGGTCAGATTTGACAGAGACGCAGACTTATTTACTTGCTGTATGTAATTGGCACCGGGGTAGTAGCAAGGAGGGGAAAAGATGGAATCTCAGAAGCAGAGAGGCAAAGGCATTAAGAATGAAGTAGAAACCACGGTGTGCCAAACTGGTGGAGAAGTGGCAGATAACGGATTGTGGGGTCAGGCACTTTGGGCAGACGCACAGGCCCAACCAGGCTGCAGCAAAAATGTGACTCTGTGGCCACAGCTAAAGGTGACTTTTGCTATTACACGAGAGCTGCTTCTGACTGTAGCTGCTGAGATCCATCCCCTGCTGCATGATGCTTTGCTGTGGTCTGCTTCTGTGGGTCTCTTGTGTTTTCATGTCCTCTCTATCTTATCTTTCTGTTCTCTTGTTTTTCCTCCATATATTTTCAGCATGAGAGACAGTACATCCGGAGAGTAAGCACTGGCTGCATTTTTTGTGGTTTCCCCCCCCCTAATTATTTTCCTTTAGAAAACAAAAAACCCCCTGTGTTCTAGTTAGTAGAGACATTCTGGCCAGATAAAAGCAGCAATGTGGAAATACGGATGAGCCACAAACTCCAGGAAGGCAGTCAGTCCTACTTGGCAGTATTACTACCATTAAAAATTTGCTAATGTGTCTCCTTGATATAGTTTCCCTTCTTTGCCGACTCATTCCAGGCAGGATTTTTCTGGCACTTGGTCCATTCTGAGTATTTTATTCCTTTCCCCACTGAGAGCAGCTCTAGAAATGACTCTCTAGAGGCTACCACCCCTTCATGAAGCCTCACAATTTCCCTCAATTTTGTTTTACCTCAGCTTCGCTATGCTCAGAGCGAACACCCTCCACGTTGTTCTTAGTGTCAGTTCAGCAGCCCTGGGTGCCAGGCACTGTACAAACACAAGTCAAAAATACAGTCCTTGCTTCAAAGAGCACACAGTCCTCAAACATCCCCAGAGCATTGGTGGTCAGAATGCAGGTTTTCTAAGGTGACTTCATTTTTTGCTGCTTTTAACTGGTCTTTTTGTCCTTGTAGCACTGTATCAATCTTTGCCAGTTGGAACCCTTCCTTTTCCCTCTCCTGGATTCCTTTTTCTCTACTTTTTCCTTAAGAAGCTATCAACTTTTCTCACCTCGTGTGTTCTCTTTTTGATCCTACCAGTGCTTTTTGGGGATTGAAATCCCTCCCAGGTTGAGAAGTGTGAGAAAAGTGGGGAGTCAAGGTCATGGATAGGTTTGGCAGGAGACCTGCCCTTTCTTGGTTTTGGTGTGCTCTCTCTGCTTTGCTTGCCAGAGGACAAATACAAACAGGTCCAGGTGCACTGTGAGATTTACAAAAGAATGCTAGTTTGTGAATAAATATGCTAGACCTCATGGGGTTTGCTTTGTGTTCATGTCCTCATGGTGGAAGAGCAGACCATCACTGGGCTGGCTGAGTTCAGTAGCAGCAGAAAGAAAACGTCCTTGAGGTGTTTCTCATGCCTTTAGTGAGGAACCGCAGACATGGAGACTCCGGTTAGGAAGAACTGTTATTCTTGCAGAGTAAAACTGTTGGTCAGCTGTGGTTTAGGCTGTGTATGCTTAGCCATCAGGATGCAGTTTGCGTATCTACTTTGGACTTGTGTGTCTGCATGTTGAATTATTGTTAATTGATTTATTATTTTTAAAATAACATTTTTTAAATAGATCTAAAAAACCAAATGTTCTCTGTAATTTTGTTTACTGAACCAGAGATGTGGCTTACTCTGATGTGCTTAGAGAGGTGGGAAATCTGCATTTCACTTCTGTGATGACATGAAGGACGAGGTCGCACTGGCTGTGAGGGTGGTGATGACATGAAGGACGAGGTCGCACTGGCTGTGAGGGTGGCAGGAACTCTACAAATTGGTAGAAAGAATTTGTCACCCAGCAGACGTCATTAGAATTAGAGACAAACTGGAGATATATTTTGCTGCCAAGGGTAAAAGCTTTTCTCCTTTGTTCTTCTCCTCTCTGGGTTCTGGGTGCAGGGCCCCATCTCCAAGCATGGAGGAGCTCATGGTTCTTGTGTCTGGAGATCAGTGTAGAGTGGAGGCCCTGAGCCTGGCAAGTCTGCCATGGTTTTTTTTCTGCCTGCTTCTCTCTCAATCGGACTGTTGATCCTGATCCTTCTTCCCTGACTGTTCCTAAATTAGGCTGTGCATCTCCAGTTTTCCACAGCATTTCTAGCTGCCGCTCTGTAGCAAGGCTTGTTTCTGTAAATTGCATCCTGTAGTGCCTGTGCTGGTAGATACCAGGCATCAGGAGAATCTGCAGAGCATGCTCCCAGAAAAGAGAATGAGATGATCTTGAAAAGTTAGAGCAAACACAGTTGACAGCGGGGAAGAGGTGACATTTATATCTGTTCAGGAGGTTTTCAGTTTACTATTTAGATGCCAAGGTCTGCCCTACTCTGTTACTCCTTTCCTTTGTGTTTACCTACACACATTCCTTTCACCTGCCTTCTCTTTTGCAACCATGCTTGAATTTCTTTCTTCTTATGGTTTCTCCCTGTAAGTGACCTGAACCACCCCCTCTCCACCTATATGCAGCATAGCCCCAAAGTGGTTAATGGGGGAAAAAAAATTAAAGGGAAAAGACACTAATTGTCTCTTTCAGGTGTTTGTAAATACTACTAGAAACATTTGCTGTCCTAGTAGGTCTGAAAAGATCAACAAGAGCATGGTTCTACCCACTTGTCTTTGGGAGAGCAAAGTCTGCACTGAGGATTGCATGGAGCGGGACAGGAGCCCTGCACCTGCAGTTCTGCAAACAAATGCTGTGCACACAGGGCAGCTTTCAGACTGACTTGCAGGAGGTTAAAGTCTCAAAAAGAAATCCAGCCAAATAGAAGTAGGTAGCCATGTAAAAGAGAGAGCCCTAGGTTTTCCTTTGGGAAAACTGCGGCAAAAGCCTGTGCACTAGGAGATAGGAGGTGGCTGAGAGTCCACAGTGGACTGGGATGCTGTGAAAGGCCTTTCTTTGTGGAGACCTTTGAGCAGCGCTTGCAGCTTCTTAAGAACAATGTCAAGTGATCACAAGACTGAACACTATAAGAAATCAGCCTTTCCTGGTCTCGGTGTGCCATCTTTTTTTCTTGCAGTACCCTCTTGGACGCCTTGTAGATACCAGAGTGGAGGGGGAAACTCAGCTGTTGGAAAGAGTAAAATGTTCCCTGTAAAGACAAAGAGAGAGAAATTGTGCATCATTTTAGGGAAAACATCAGAAACAGCTTTCTGATGAGTGGCAGCCCGAGTCTGATTCAGTAGCAGCGATCATGTAAATGAGGTTTATTGCAAAAATCCAGGCCTGATGATGAGTTAGCAAGGTGCTGAATAAACAGCCTTTTCCTCTGTAAATCAGTGCAATCATCTTTTAACTTCCAGTAACCATTTATAATCAAACTATTTCTAGAGCAGTCTCATTCAGGTATTTTTCATAGGCAGTTCCCCTCAGATTTTCCATGCATTTTGGTGTATGGATTACCAGGCCTGGCACAGTGACTGTGGTGTAGAGGCACTCAATTAGAAGTGATCTTTTAGTGCAAGCACATGTGGTGATGAATTCAAATCCACTTTCCACCCCAAATGGCCAGTGATTACTTCGAAGCTTCCTCCTCTTCTGTTCATTCACTTTGAAAAAGAAAAAGAAAAAAAAAAAAAGAGAGAGAGGAATAAAACCTGAGAGACCAGACTGGGTTTTGAAGAAGTGCTGTGGGACAGGTGGCCAGTTTCTTTGCTGGCATTAATCAGCATAGCTGTCCTGCTGTCAGTGGGGTCTAAACTCTCCCACACAAGCAGGGAAATATATTCTGTTCTTTTCCAGTGGTTTTCTGTTCTGTCCAGAAGCAATGTAAATCTTCCCTAAAGAGTTAAGAGCAAGTCCATCAGTCATGCAAATCAGATGAGATTTTCCTTCTCTCTTTTCTCTCTGCCCATTAGTTTATCTTCTCTGGTTTCTGTGCCATGTGCTGTACAAGACTATACCTTCCTCAGTTCTTGTGTTGTCAGATTTCCCTGTCCTTTTCCATGCCCCAGCAACGGTTGCTTTAAATTTCCTGTCAGAGGATTTGTTTGTGTATTGACAGGGAGATCTTACCATGGGGAGTCACCCTTTTCTCCCCATTTCCCCCACTGAGTCTTTTCTCTCCACCCTTCGCAGTGCCATCCTGTCCTGTCTCTCTCTGTTTGCAGTAGAGTTAATGTTTGCTGTCTCCACCTCCAGGTTAGCTCTTCCGATCACTTGTGCCATTCATCTCTGCGAAGGGAGGTGGGTGGCTGTGTAGACAGAAGCATCCTGGTGGGGGTTTTTTTGGAAGTAATCCCATAAGCAGTTTCCAGCAAATAGGGTCATTCAGTAAAGCAATGCAGGTACTTCACAGATGTCTGTAATCCTAATTTGTCCTTCCCAGGCTGCAGAAATTTTGTTTATTGTCCCTTCAATCTTTGTTGTCCCATACAGATGGTTGTACTGCTTTCTTCTAACAGGGCTGAACGCAGAGACCTGTGTGCCGTCTAGCACCAGCAAGGCTTTTGTGGTCCATCTGAGCAGAAAGAGAACTTGTCTTCTCTTCCTGTCAGTGAGCAAATTGAAGTCACTGGCCCTGGAATAAAACAGTGGCTTTGCAGAGGCTTCATTGGTCACTTGTGGGGTTTTTTTGGTTTTGTTTTTTTTGAGATCCATGTGCCCAGTCTGTGGGAAGAATGAGGATTTTACTCCAGTATACATGATTCCCCACTGAGCATCGTGGCTGAGCAGCACTGGTGTCCTGGTGTGGGTGTTTACCTGTGCATTTCTGCACCTGAGCAGAGAGCTGGAGAGCTTGAGACTCGGGGCAGAGGGATACAGGGAGTTTCACTGAATTTCACTGAATTTTTAGAGTTGGAAGGGACCATAGAGATCATCTAGTCCAACTCCCCTGCTGAAGCAGGATTGCCTAGAGCTAGAGCATGTTCTAGCTAGGAGTTCCAGCGCTCCAAGCAATCTTCCTGGGACCTGCAGGGACTTCATTTGCTGGAGCCTGAAGGAAGCCCTTGCTCTTCATTTCCAAAGTGACCTGGCTACTGAATGACACCTAGAAAGACCTATGCTTTTGGGGCTCAGAGATACATACAGGAGCAGGCAGAGCCCTTAAGATTACTAACTGTGTGGGTCTCACATGGCTGATTTCTCACAGCTATATGCTTTAGGCTGGTCTCTCCTTACTCCTCATGTGCCTCTCCCAGCACACTCTGTCCAGCAACTTTCCATTACAGGAAACATCTGCTGGGAGGCAGGGCTGAGCCTGGGTTACTGCAGGGCATTGGCCGACAGAATTACCCAGCTACAGTAACTTAAAGCATGTGCGAGTCAGTTTGGTATCTTCCCCACCCGCTCCTTCCACCAGAAACGTTAACAAAGACTGAAGCTGCCTTTCAGAGCAGAGAGGGACTGGAGAGGAGAGCCCGAGGCAGACGCTGAAGGAATAGCTGCTTTTCTGGTTTCAAAGGGAAGGAAAAAAGTGGCTGAAGTCTCTGAACTGTTTATCGTCCTGTTCAGTCCTGGAAACTGTGGCCAGATCTGTGAATTACAGCTGGTCCGGTGGGGTCCTGGCGGTCGCAGCTAT
Organism: Limnodromus scolopaceus; assembly: GCA_028565335.1. Classification (NCBI taxonomy): domain Eukaryota; kingdom Metazoa; phylum Chordata; class Aves; order Charadriiformes; family Scolopacidae; genus Limnodromus; species Limnodromus scolopaceus. Next base: position 3,763,717 of record JAOXNO010000011.1, on the reverse strand, counting down.
TTCGGTTGCTCGTTCTGGCGGTCCTGGGCATCGGGCTTCGGTCGGGAGTTGCAGATGCCTCGCGCAGACCTGCCTGGGACTGCTCAGGCTGTCGGCACTTTTGCGGTGCTGCTTTAAGAGATGCCCACGACAAGAAGCTGGTGAGACTGGAGCAGAAGAGCACAAAGGTTGCCCACCAGCACGCTTACCCTAATGAGCCACTTTTTCAAAGTCCTCTGGAAGGCAAATCCTCTCTCAGATCTACAGAGGCTGCTAGGGCAGATGACCTGAATGTGAGCAGGAAAACAGGGGAAGGCACGTAAACTCCTGCCAAGCTGCTGTATCTCTTTCGACTTTGAATCTAAACAAGAAGCGGTGACAGCAGGAACAGGAAAAGCAGAGTTTGAGAACACGGGGAGCTGTGCAAGTGCTGAGGGAACACTATGGATTCCTTGCTGGAGTGTGGGGCTCTGTGGGATCTTGTGCTGGATCAAGAACTGCCTTGTCTGCTGTGGGACCTGGAGGGGCTTGTCGACTTACCGCAAGACAGTGTCAGCCCTGGATCAGATGAAATTCCAGCTGTGAGTGTCTCTAAACTGAACTGTTTGTAACAGAAGTTGTGGTGCTAAGCAGAAGCGTCTGTTGTAGTACAGGCTTTAGACAGGTCAGAACATCCCTTACTGCAGGGAAAGGAGGGGAGTGCCCCTCCACATGGAGACTGTAGTGCTAAGTTGGGTTGCTCTGATGCATTGAACCCACAGCTCAGAGCTGATTATAATCCGTGTTCCCCCCTCCTTTCCCATCTAGTCTGCTTGTCCCAGGAAATCTTGGGTTTGGGCTCTTGCTGGAGCCTATCTTTGACCCAGATCTTTTCCAGATGTCCAGGCTAGAAGTTTGGTAAGTAAAATTCATATTTCTGTCATCTGCTGGTTAGCAGATTTTATTCAAAAGTAAGATACTTTCCTTTGGGCCCACAGGACTGGAACAAATACCTGAAGTGCTGAGCTGATGTTAAAAAATACTGTTTCTAGTTCGTTGAATTGGTGTGAGGAAGAGGAATGCTTTTGGGGGGTGGGATTTGCCTGTGTTTCCTTCTTTGATTTGACAGCATTTGCAATTTTGTGAGGCTAACGCTAAATAAACTTCATATTCTTCCCACCCCTGTGACCCCACCAATGCCATTCTCAAACAGAAGGTACTCTGATTTTTTGGGGTCCTTGGTGGTGGGAGGCTCTGAGTTGTGCCCACCTTTGTGCTTTGGGAGATTTGTGTTGCGCAGCTGGATGAGATAGGAGAGGGTTGTTGAGAGGAAATGGAGATAGTGAAGGAAGAGGTTGTAGCCCAGGTTGCTTCACCTTCTCTACGTTTGTGGGAGAAAGAACATGATAGATTAGTTGGGAGATACAGGCCTCCTGAATTTGCACCGGCCTTTATTTCAGTCGACTTTGCCTTCAAAAGGTGTTCTGGCTCTTATGAGTGGCTCTCAGCATGGGCATAGTACGTTGGAGGTGATGTGATGTGGACAGAGTCATGTTATAGTATAGTAACCCCCAGAGAGGAGGCAGCTCCTGGTCTCCCTCCAGTCAACAGCATCCTTTTCTTGCCTTCCACGAGGCTAAGTGTCTGCAGAATAAGTGTAAAACACGGTTGAGTCTCTGCAGGAGCCTCTTTCAGCCACAAAAGTGTACTCGCTACACCAGGGGGTGGTTGTGTCTTCACTGGCTGCCAGAGGGAGCGCTTGGTGGAGAGAGGAACGGGGCTGACTGCATTAGTCCTGAGCTTTTGATGGCAGCGATCGTTCAGGTTCCTCTGGCAGGGCTGCAGCTGTACTCAAGCGTCTATTTTCTGGGGTTGCTGCGCTGTTCCTGGGAGAGCTGGGGATTGGTGGCAAACTGATGCATTGCGAACAGAGCATGTGTCATACCTTGTGCAGTCTGGGATTGCAGGAAAAGAGACTTCTCCTGCAGCCACAGCTTCTGCGCAATTCTGTTTTGCTACCTAGCAGATATGGGTCTAGCCCTTCTACTCTGTACTTGCTCTTCCAAGTCAGGTTCTCCTCTTCTCACATAATGCACTAAATCCCAAATCCTCCCGTCTGTGTGTCTGCTGTGATGGGAGCTCCTAGCCTCATGCTTTGTAAGTGCATCTGCTCCCCCTTCTCCTTACCAAGGTGTTCCTGTTTTCCCACTCCGTTTCTCTGTACTCATGCCTGCCCCTCTCTTTAACAGGCACTCTGTTATTTGCAGGTGTTGAGTCCAACATACAAACAACGGAATGAAGATTTCAGAAAACTCTTCAAACAGCTTCCTGACACGGAGCGCCTCATCGTAGGTAAGGTCAGCCCCTTGGTGCAGCGCTCTGTTGCACTGGCCCATGGTTTGGGGAGGAAATGCAGCACACATATGTGCAGCTTTTTCTTCAAAGAGATTGTGCCACCAAGGGACAAGCCCATTGTGTTTTTCTTGGGCACAGATGAAACCCCTCCTCACCATTTCTATTGGCTTTCATTCATTTTGCTTCAGGGAGAGCAACGGTGACTTCTATCAGCTATGGCTCTGTTCCCTCATGATTTGAGGAGCACGTTTTCCTCCACAGTGCTCCCCCAGACCTGACAGTGTGTTAGTGCGTGAGCTCTTTCCTCATTTGGCCAGGGTTGCATGTCTCAACATGCATCCTACTGAGCTTCCCTTTTTGTCTAACATCCCTGATGCTCCCTGCTCACACATGACTGCCCTTCCCGTACCCATTTAGGCTTTGGCCTTGCAGCGACTGCCTGGTGCATTGCATCTGCTCTTTCATCTTATGTAACCGGTGATCTCATACCGTGTCTCATAGTGCTGAAAGATGCACAGCCTGGCGGAGGAATAGAAATTGTTTAGGGTACTTAAACTGAGAGAGAAATGAACAGTGGCAGTAGAAGGTGAAAAGGAAAAGACAGATTAAAATCTGGAAATAGTACATAGGATGCTACAGAATGACCAGATAATAAGGAAAGATCATCCGTCAGTAAGAGAGATTGTCTGTGACATGCCCTTGGGCAGGAATCATAACCTAGTGGACAGAGCAGCAGCTGTGGCTCAGTTCGTTCTGGCTCTGCCTTTGACTTTCTGCAGGATTGTGTCAAGTAGCGTCTTCTCTTGATGCTGCTCCTTATCCTCACCTTTAGGCTGTCCTGTCTTCTGGTTTTGGTGCTCCTAAATTATCATCTGTTGTCCTCCCACAGATTACTCATGTGCGCTACAAAGAGACATTCTCCTGCAGGGCCGCCTCTACCTCTCTGAAAACTGGATCTGCTTTTACAGCAACATCTTCCGTTGGGAGACACTGGTAAGGCTGTCAGACTGCTGCATTGAGCATGCGTTTTATGTCAGCTTATTTGCTGACTTTGCTTTAAAAGCACTCTTTTCATTGTCTTTCTCATCAGTGTCTCTCTTTACCTGTGTTCTTTTTCTGCCTTCCCCTTTCTGCATGGCTCTGACTGTAGCTGACAGTTCGCTTGAAGGATATCTGCTCGATGACCAAGGAAAAAACAGCACGGCTCATTCCTAATGCCATCCAAGTTTGCACTGACACTGAAAAGGTACATCCTTGAAGCCTCCACCTCTTGGGGCCACCCTTAGGGCTGTCAGGGGCTGGGGAATATAAGGGTGTTGCGGGATTTTTCCACACTGACTGCTTGTGCTACCTGGGGCCTGGGAGGAAGCACCACAGGAAGAGGGTGCGGAGCTTTTGCAGACCTTGGGCTGAGTCTGGAACACACCTAGCTCGTGTGTGGGGCTGAGTAGGAGATCTGCGTTATGGTAACATATCTCTAATGGAACTTTTCTGTGCTCAGACTCACTTTTGTGGGTGAGAGGCGCTCATCCTCTCTGGGAGACCTCCATGGGCTTCAGTCTGTGCCCAAGAACTGAGCTGTGCTGTATGGCGTGCTCAGTCCTTCTGTGAACTGTAGCTGGAAAGTGACCCAAACAGGCTTGTCTCTTCTTTTTCCCTTTTTGGGGCCTTTTCTGAACTAATTTTTCTCTCAATCTCTTCTCATTCAGCACTTTTTTACTTCCTTTGGGGCTCGAGACAGGACATACATGATGATGTTCAGACTCTGGCAGAACGCTCTCCTTGACAAGGTAAGAGAGCAGTACCTCAGTGTTGGGGTGGGATGAAAGAGAGGTGATGAACCTATGCAGAAGCATAATACATGTGCCTAACAAATGTGCATAAAAAGACCTGGGGATAGTAAATGCATGTGTTTAGGCAGAGCAAGTACATAACTGCAGGTTCAATTCCCTTTTCTTGCCTGGAATTCTACGTACAGGCATGTCTCACGCACACAGTAGATGCCACTTTGCCTCTGCTGAGGTGTTGAAGCATGTGCCTCAGGAAGAAGTTTTTTTGAGGTCAGTAATTCAAGTGAAACCAGCCCAGAAGAAGGCAGTTCAAAACACGACAGAAATAGCTCACTGAACAGGCAAAGCTCTTAGTAGGTCTGTGCTTCGGAAGTATAGAGTTCAAGATAGAACAGAAAAAGAGCATGTGTTCAGGGCATCCCAAAACCAGACAAGAGCAGTGGTAGGTGCGGGGTGCACTGGGTAAGGGCTCAGTGGGTTGGATTTTAAAATAAAGCCAGGATGTGCACCTGCTGTGCCAGAGGCTCTGTGTGTACTATATTTGATCATCTGAGTATCTGTTCCACAGTCCATTGAGTATTTCTGGCCTCGCAGCGGGAGTAAGACTCATGAACTGATGTTACAGTGCTACCGGCGTTTCGAGATGTTCCGGCTTGAGTTCATACCATACTTGGAAGGCTTAAGCAATCAAGCACCCAGAATACCCTGTCCTGAAAATCGGGGTAGTATTTAGTATGCAAAAGGATCGCTTTGCATTGGGCAGCTTGTGTTGCTACCCTATGCTGTAATTTGATCAGCCTTTTGAAGTTCCTAACAAAATTCAGTGCCCTTGGTTTCAAGGTCAAAGCAAGCAGGGACTGAGATGTGGAGTGACAGAGACAAACTCTTCCAGGGCTCTTTTTCCAAGTGTATGATCCATGCCTGGCAGGAGAGAGGGAGAAAGAACCTACTCCATTTTTCCTGCTGAGACGTGTGAATTAGAAGTGGATGTGGGAAGAAGGTGAAACAGTTAGACGTTTTTCTGGATAAAAATTTCTCATTAGGGTTTTTTCCCCATGCTTTTGATCGCTGCTTTTGGGAGCTAGATTAAAAATTTCCTGCCTTATTCCACACAGTAGCTATGGGAAGAAGCTCAAGCCAGCAACTCAGAAAAAGTTCACTAAATTTGTTTTCCCTCATTACCAAGAAATCTTTGTCATTGGTCATAAATTTCTCATGGGTAAAATTTCATCCCCTTTCATCCTCCACATATTTAAATCACAAGTTCTCCTGCCCCATTTCTTAAGAACCTCAGAACGCAGTCATATGGTGATCAACTGACCTGCATTCCTGAAAAACTGAGCTTTTTTGAATGATCTTGATAATTCATTTTCTGTTATTAGCTGGAAGTATATACAAGCTTTTCACAATAGGATTTGGTGAGACAAACTCTTTTGGATTTTAAACTGCAACAGGAAATGTTATTCTTTGTTGCTGTTTTAGATAGTTTTCCCTGCAGCTGTAATTCTTTAGGCAGCTTTAATTTAAACAAACTTGGAGGGGAAAAAACCTCATAAGGCATTGGGGTTTGGCATAGTAGGAGACATTAAATGGAGACACAACAGGAGAGGTAGGGAAAACACATGGGGAGGGAAATACAGGGTTACTGCTTACACGATTACTCTCACTTCTCCTTTCAGGGCAAGGAATATAATAGTCCTGACAAGGTAGTTCAAAAAATTTATTATATCTCAGTATTCTCAGTGCTGTTCTCTGTTCCTTCTTTTAGCCTCTCTGTCCAAAGGAGCTCTGGCATTTTGTCCACCAGTGTTATGGGAACGAGCTGGGTCTGACCAGTGATGATGAAGACTATGTGCCTCCTGATGATGACTTCAACACAATGGGGTGAGTGAGGAGGGGTAAAATCTGCCTGTGATGAAGAAAAGATGGCTTCAGGAGAGCAGGAGTCCTGATATATTACATACCTCAAACTGGTGATTGTCCGTGGTGAGAGATTCTGGGTTCTGGTCAAATGTTTGCCTTTCAGTGTGTAATGTCTAAAAAGCTGAAAGCGTGGCATTTCCTCCTGTAAATCAGTAGGGACTGAAATGCATGCCTCTCTATTTGCTGAGCTAGGTGAGCCAGCCATCTGTAAATGCCAAATCATCCCAACCACAGCATGTTACATGGTCAGAAGGGGCTGATGCTTGTCAGTCTTGAAAAGTTTGGGCATGATCTTCCCTGTACTGAGCCATTTCTGCTTCCGGTCAGACTGGAAACTTCATAGAAGTATTCTTACTTGCTCTGTGTGTCCAGTTGTAGCTGTACTGAGAGGGGTAAATATAAAAACCTGTGTTCTCTGTGGCGTCTCAGCTACTGTGAAGAAATCCCCGTGGAAGAGAATGAAGTCAACGACAGCTCCTCAAAAAGCAGCATGGAGGCCAAGCCAGAAGCTAGCCCTCAGCTGCCAAAGAAATCTGTCACTGCCAGCACACTGACATCTACGGGAAGCAGTGAAGCGCCAGCCTCGGTAAGTGTTCTTCCTCCGCTGCAGTGGGAGCTGTAATCCTTTTCTCTGGGATCCCTTAAATGTACGAGGTAACTGTTTGCCCTGCAGCTGGCCAGAGTCCTCCAGTCTGTGACATCTGTCAGCATGGCATTTGCCCAAGAAAAAGTGAGCAAAGCCAGGAAACTGGGACTCTCATCAGTAACAGCATTTCCCTTTCTATACTTTTAGATTAAAAGAAATGGAGTGCTGGAGATAAAAAGGTTATAATTTCTTCTCTTCCTTCAGTTATTCTCTAGGAAACAGTGCGTGCCCTCACAGTGTTACATCAGAACAGACCTTGTTTAGATATAACCGCAGATCTTCTGAGCTGCACTGGGCTTGTTCAGGGGCAAACCGAGTATTGTTTGTGTGCTTGTCTGAACAAACACAGAGCCCCGTGTATGTCCCAAGCTTGAACTGTTCTTTGAGAGGAAGTGATCTAATGTGTCCATGTGTTTTACAAACACCATAGGGTAACCTTCCTCCTCTCTATATTATTTAATTTCCAGACATGTCAAGGCCAAATGTTCAAAGGTATGCAAATTGGCCCACAGATGTAAAGTTTTCAGAAATAACCCCCAATTTCCAGGTGCTGATCTTGCCCTCATTATGCTCTCTCTGTGCTGCAGTTTGATGGAGTGCTACCAGAAGAGGAGGAGGCAGTGGCAGAGAGTCCTGTGGAAAAAGACATTGGCATTGCAAATATCATGGGAGAGAAGATAGAGATCATTGGCCCCGTGAACTCCCCTTCCCTAGACTTCAATGACAATGAAGACATTCCCACTGAGCTCAGTGACTCCTCAGAGACCCATGATGAAGGTATGTGGGGAAGGGCAATGCCATCAGTGTTGTTTTCAGCTTTCTCCTGTCTTTCTAGTGAAGGACTGGAGTGGCAAATATTGAATTCCTTTTCGGGACCTTAAGAGTTCAGAAAATGCAAAGAATTCCCATCCTGGGCTGCAGAAGGTGAATGTGTGGGCTATTTGGAAGGATGTCCTTAAAATAACCCAAGTAGTTAATTACTGCTTGTGACGTTCCAACTATTGTCCTGGGATGAGTGGAGGAAAAGGGTTAGAAATACATCCTTTGGGTTCCTTCTTCAGAAAGTAGAATACTAAGGTGCTGGTACTGTGAAAGCACAGGTTTTGATGTTGGCATGGAGGGTGATGGCTGGGGCTTGTGGACTTGTTTCCCCACAGGGGAAGTCCAAGCCTTTTACGAGGATCTGAACGGCCGTCAGTACGTGAATGAAGTGTTCAACTTCAGCGTGGACAAACTGTACGACTTGCTTTTCACGGACTCCCAGTTCCAGAGGGACTTCATGGAACAGCGCCGGTTCTCTGGTAAGCTGCTGCTGCTGGCAGAGCCCAGTCACTGATGGAGGGTGCTTTTCCTGCAGGGTAGAGAAGCCTCTGCAGAAGGAAGGTCTCGGCACATGCCTTGAAGGTGTAACTCTGCCTGGTGACAGGAGGACTGGGTAATATTCTGAGCAGATGTTGGGACAGCTGTAGTCTGTACTGATAGTAATCAAAAGCAGGTAGAACCACCCTTGTTTGGCTATCTAGTTTTATTTTCTAAGAGCCGGATCTAAGTTTGTGGAAGAAGCAGACTTTTATTTTTTAACAGCAGTTAAGGCCTGATCCTGTGTTCAAGGCTTAACAGTGTGAGGAAAAGCTCTTCTAGCTTCACACCGACACTGGCACGGACTGTGCAGTTGACGATGCAAGGAGAGAGTCCTTTGGCATGCTGTATCCTCCTTGACCTGTAGCTGTAGGTTTGCTGAAGGAGATATGTCCCCAGCCTCTCCCCTTTTCCTTGCACTTCAGAGAGGAAAATACTCACATTTAGTACAAGAGACCTTTCTTTCGCATTCAGTTGAGCACTAGTGCTTCTGCAGCCAGGCTCTCCAAGGGGAAGGAAATACTGTCCTGAGCTTGATTGTATGGTTATGCCTTTCCCAAGGGAACTGAACCAAGATCCCTCTCCAATTACTTGAATGGAATATTATTTTATCCTCTCAGATATTATCTTTCATCCCTGGAAGAAGGAAGAAAATGGCAATCAGACCAGAGTGATCTTGTATACCATTACCCTCACCAACCCTCTGGCCCCCAAAACTGCCACTGTCACTGAGACACAGGTATGTGAAAGGGGAGCAGGGTGTAATGCTTTGGAGAAAACAGATCTGTGATTTATTTTCTCGCCTTGGGCATGCTGCTTTGCGTGGTCTCATTCTTCCTATCCATTTCCTTTTACACCTTTTTCTTGTATTAACTTGCTACCCAATGTTGCTGCAAATGTGAATAGCTAATCCAGGCTTTTTTATTACTGGTGAGGACAATTAGCTGACCTTTTTAAAAAGAGGAGCATCTGCAACACCGGGAAGGGCCAGGCCAGCTATATTTAGTAGGGCCTGCAGCTAGAGAGGGAGGAAAGGTCTCCTTTGATGTCCAGAGATATGTTTAAGTGGCCAAAGGTAAATGCTGAGTTAGCTTGAGGGAATACTAAGAGGGAGCCAAGGAAAGATGGGGGCCTGAGCATTACATTTCAGGGAGGGGAGAATCCCAGCAGCAAGGTGTACCCTGTAAGGGTGGGATGAAGCGTGCTGTTCAGAAACAAAGGCTGTGTACAGGGAAGATAAGAGAAAGACAAGGGGAGAGCAAAGTGATGGGCAAAGGGACCAGTACACTTTCAGGCAAGCGAGGACGTGGCCTATTTTACTCTGAATTTAGGATCAACCGCCGAGGCACACTCTGCTGTGTCCTCGCTGCAGAGGTAAGTGGAAATAGTCTGGAAGAGAAGCCATACTTTTGCATATGGATCTGCAGTTCACTGCGTCTGCCCCCTTTGTGAGGTTTGTTCTGGGGCAAAGAAAGAACCAAATCAGAAGCCCTTAGAAGAAGTAATTTACATGTTCTTATAGTGGTTAGAATTGCAGAATAATTTACACCAGAAAGGACCTCTGATCAAAACAGGGCCACCTCTGATTTTAGGTCAGGTTGCTCCCTGAGAGGCCAGATATCAGTTTAATGAGAAGAGGTGACACTTGCAAAGGTCCCAAAGAACTGGCCCTCACATGGCAGTGTGTATAACTGTCTCTGACAGAAAATACTGGAGGTTTGAGCTGCTGGAATTGAATGCCCCTTTTGAAATATGCCGTTGAGAAACATCTGAGTGAAACCCTTGGTTTCCCTTAAATGCGAGCCGTTCGCTAAGAATTGCAGGGATGGGGCTTGGGCGTGGGTGTGTCTCTTCTCCGGGGTAGAGCTGTTCTTGTAAAGTGCTAGTAAAGGTGCCTGTCTATCAAAGCCATGTTCTAACCAGACTAATAGTTGCCTTGCATGCTGTCTTTTATGCAGACAATGTACAAAGCCAGCCAAGAAAGCGAGTGCTATGTCATAGATGCAGAGGTGCTAACTCACGACGTCCCCTACCATGATTATTTCTACACCATTAACCGCTACACGTTGACTCGTGTTGCCAGAAACAAAAGCCGACTCAGGTACACTTCTTGTGGGATAAAGAGCTTTACTGACGACCAAAAGTCACCTTGGGGTGGGAGTTGTGCTGTTTGGTGTGATAGAAAGGGTTGGGGAGAACTTAGCTTTATTTCCGTGTCCTGTTGCCAGAACCCTCCTATCACAAAGAGTTACCATAGGAGCTACTGCCTGCTGTGGTGACATCGAGCAAACATTAGGTCCGATGCAGAGGAGTTACAGCTGAGTCAGGGGTCTTCCTGCCACTGCCTTTGGAAGGATTTTTCATGCAATGCTTCTCCTCGAGAGACACGAAGGGCTGAGACCATTCCAGAAATAACAGTGTGCATGACTATTTCTCATATTTACATTGATTAGGATTGTGAATTGTCGTCACCTTCAGGAAGCAAAATTGGGAGAATGACTTTCCTTTCTTCGCGTAGGGTTTCCACAGAGCTACGATACAGGAAACAGCCTTGGGGGCTGGTGAAATCCTTCATTGAGAAGAATTTTTGGAGCGGGCTAGAAGATTATTTCCGACATTTGGGTAAGAGTGGCAACGGCTGGGTCTGCGGTAGTGACCCACAGTCAGTGGCACCGTCCATAGTTTATGCACGCCTCCCTGCAGGAGGGCATCCCTCTGCCAGCCTACTGGGGCTCAGACCTCGGAGCAGCCTATGGAAGGGGCCAAGCAAAGTTATTACCATAGTGTTGGTAGCACTTGAATTAATCAGGTCATCAAATCCTGCTCTCTGGCAGGGGTGCAGGCAGCCTGGGGTCAGAGTTTGGCAGAAGGTGTAAGGGATGTGTAGTGTGTCCTCTGGCATGGGCCTCTTAGACCCTGCCAACTTGTTTGGTGCGGCAGCTGTGCCATCAGAGGGCCTAACTCTGTATCTCTGCTAGGCCAGTGCCACTTGTATTAAATGCTTTCCCTCGCCATCTCTGCAGAGAGTGAACTGACCAAAACAGAGAGCGCGTACCTGGCTGAGGTCCACAGACAATCCCCCAAAGAGAAAGTGAGCAAGCAATCGACCGTGCGCCGGAGGAAACGGGCCCATGCCCATCTGCGGGTGCCGCACTTGGAGGAGGTGCTGAGTCCCGTCACCACCCCCACGGATGAGGAGGTTGCGCATCGAATCAAGCATGTGGCAGGTGAGGAACTGCAGACCCCTCACGCCTGGGGACAGAGAGCTGGGTGCTTCTGGTGAAAAACTGGAGCTTTGTTCAGGGAGGGTTAATGGGAAGAGGGGCCAGGGCTTCCCAGGGCAGGGAGGATGTATTACGGTTGAGTGAGGTGGAGGGGTGGGTACAGAGAAGAGGGTTGCCCTCCCCATGGGACAGCACTTCCCACTCTAAACACATCTTTCTCCTCAGGTTCCACTCAGACACGGCACATCCCTGAGGAGAGCCCCAGCGGCTTCCACCTGCAGAGTGTCTCTAAGCTGCTCCTTGTCATCAGTTTTGTGTAAGTGCTTTTTTTTCCTTTCCTTCACAGTCAGCTTTTAACAACTTTTGATTCTTTCATGTTTCTGGTGTTCTGTGCTCCCTTGTGCCAGTTTTTTCACTGAATTTCACTGAATTTTTAGAGTTGGAAGGGACCATAGAGATCATCTAGTCCAACTCCCCTGCCAAA
>JAOXNO010000011.1:3729691-3751878 GCA_028565335.1 Limnodromus scolopaceus | reverse complement strand
GTTGCCCCTCGTCCTCTCACTGGCAACCACTGAAAAGAGTCTGGCTCCCTCCTCCTTCAACCCACCCTTTAGATACTCGCATATTTTCTCTCGCATATTCCTCTCTGATCCCAAACTTTGCGCAACACGGAGAGAAAAGCAATGACGGGCAGAAAAGAATGAATTAAAATTTCCCCCAAATGCCCTATCAACTGTTTTGTCTGCCTTGAGCCCAGCCTTTGCCAGTACTTGTCTGGCCACTTAGCTGGCTCTGTAGGTTCTGGATCTTATCTTATCAAAGTCTCTCCTTTCCCCTCAATTTTGACCTTGTTTTAACCAAACATGGCCTTCATAGACCTGCATGTTCCTGGGAGTCCTAAATTCAGGTCAGCTCTGCTGTCTGAGGCACAGGCAACGTTAATAGTGGCGAGCAGGGTGAGGGGCAGCTGTGCAAGAAGAGGGTAGTCAATAGTTAAAAAGAGAAGAAATCCAACAAGAAGAATCTTTTTTATTTCAGGGACCCAATGTAGAGATAACATCTAGAAACTGTGGGGGTTTTTATTTATTTAATGTGATCTGCTGACAAACTAGCTGTTATCATGAAAGGTGACTGTCCAAAGCTCTCTGGGAGTTACTGGGCTATCCCAACAGGGCTCAGGGTATGTGAGGAGTCTTGTCTGTTACTTCTTTCCTCTGGTCTGGGAAAACCTTTTCGGGGCTTGGTCCTGGGCATTGATTTTGACAAGAGATACCATCTCAGAAAGAAGCTGGACCGTTTAGAGATGATTTCTGCAAAATAAGGGTAGAAACACGTGAAGCAAGAGAGATTGGCATGATTTCACCAGTTCAGCAGCAAGAACTACGTTTGGTTTGGGTCCCTTTTCTGCTCTCAGCTGTCAGTTGCCAGTCTAGGGCTTGGCTGGCTGGATGTGTGCTCACAGTGAGCTGGGCATAGGCCCCTCGTGTCCCTGTGCCTCACTCCTTATGCCTAAACCCAGGCGTATTCACTGTTTCTCTGGGGCTGACAGTAGCTTTCATGTGTTAGTGCTGCAGCAGTTGCTGGGCAGGGGCTCTGAAGCTGTATGGTCTATAGAATCACAGAATCTTCTAGGTTGGAAGGGACCTTAAAGATCATCTTGTCCAACCGTCAACCTAACTGACAAAAATAGACACCCACACAACAAACAAGGAGCGACCCCATAGGACAGGTTCTCTCATCAGTTAGGGAAGGGAAACACACTTAACCCTAGAGGAACAGTAGAACTTGGGCTCATTCTTTTCTGTCTTTAACTCCATCCACCTTTTAGCGAGGTGGGAAGAACCTGAGATTTTCAGACTTGAGGGTACTTTTAAAATTGAGCTCCTTTCTGCATTTCTTTTTCTCGGGGCGGGGGGGATAAAGACTGCAGGGGTTTGCAGCAGCAACCCAGCTGGTTGCTGGAAAGATAAGTAAGGTAAGATAGCCTTGTGCCATCTTCTGTGTCTAAATGGGTGAGATGCAATTAAACTTTGGGTAGGAAGGCACAAACCTTTATAACAGTCTCTCCTGACAGGCCACTAGCTTAGCTCAGAGTGGTCAGAGAGCCCTCCAGAATGTTTCCAGAGTAGTCTTCTGGCCAGTGGCCATCCGCCTGACTGAGATGGGTGATAGTGGGCCATTCTTCCAGCAAAATAGCTGCACTGTTCAGAGACAGGCACAAGCACGTTATTTTGGAATCTATTCCCTGCGTGTGGTTGCTGGGAGGAGCGGCAGTGCCCATGCGTGGTGGTGGTTGGGGTGAGAGGAGTGGAACAGCGTCCGGTCCAAGCACTGGTGTGTTCCCATGGCTGGAGTGGGTCAGGGTGGGTGCCTGCAGGCTGCAGCCTGCGCTTATGTGTCAGACAGTGCCCTGCAGGGGGGAGCTCTGGGCTTGTCTGCCAGAGCTACACACAGCTCATCTTTCACTGAGCGAATTTCACCATCAGTCACAGGCACATGGTTATTTGTCTGTCCTTCCTGCCTCTCTTCCCACTGTTCCTTTCTTCCCTCCTCCCCGCCCCATAGATCTTCTGCACTGTCTATGACCCTTCTCCGCTCAGCCCAGTTTCTCCTGTTGTGTCAGTCTGTTTCTAACCTGTAGCTCCTCCGTCTTTTCTCTTCCCTGCTCCCATTAGGATCTGTTTCAGGTACTGTCTCTCTCTTTTTTTTACCTCTTTACCCTCCCCTTTCCCTCCCTCTCTCTGCATCAGGCTCATCCACTCACCCACCCTGTTCTGTCTGATCCGTCAGCCCTGTCTTTCTCTCTCTCCATCCTTCTTGCTCACACATTTCTCCCACAAGGTGAAGTTTCGGGTTGTGATCACCTGGCCCTTACTCAGATTAAATCCCCACTCACAGACAGCGTGGATCTGGGCCCCAGACACCACCTTAGAGCCCTGGGTGTTTTTTTCCCAGGTGTGACTGGCTGGCAGAGGGCTACGAAGTGCTCCTACTAAACTGAGTGTTTTCTTTCTTTACAGTCTGGTGCTGCTGGTCATTCTTAATATGATGCTGTTCTACAAACTCTGGATGTTGGAATACACCACGCAGACGCTCACGGCATGGCAGGGCTTGCGGCTACAGGAAAGGTACCGGCACACCTGCTTTGTCTTTGCTTATTTTTACATGGTTCTATGGATGTTAGAGGCTTTCCCAGAAGACCCAAGCTCTGGCCTCTCTTGCAGATTGCTACCTTTGTAGAAATTTGTATAAATTAGATGAAGCAGGTAGTTAAACTGAAGCTGTGGGGCCATCAGCCTTTCCAGCTCTGAAACTGCTGAACAGTTGCAGCAGAAGACAGCCAGTTAAGGCAGCCTCTGCTTCTTCCCAGCATCCTGTGTAACAGAGGATGCTCTACGAATATTCTGCAGTCTTGGGCCTAGGTTGTCACCTCCCCTCCTTTGATGGCTTAAACTTCCCTCTGTATGAAAAGCAGTGTCTTAGAAAGAACCCCTTGGACTTGGAGAATTTGGGCCTGTGAATCATTAGGTGTGTGTTCTGAAAGGTGTGGGTCCAGGTATCAGCAAGTTGTTGGAGTGTGGGAGGAAGAGAGAACACGGGGAGGGCATAGGGCACTCCTAAGTGTTCCCCGAAGGTGCTAAATGGCGATAGTGAAGTGTGACTGCAGATTGATTTAGTTTCTTTGCTAATTGGTAGCATGGGGCCTTGTCCAAGGCTTTTTGGACATCGTGTTTCAGTATAGTGTGCACCTGGTGTGTGCTGGGATGTGTAGAGCTCCAGGCTGTACGGCAGCATTTCCTTTTGCAGAAAGCATGCTGAAAGCCTCCAATCACCTGGAATTTATTGTTGTGATCAGTCTTTATTATTCTGTAGACTCCCCCATCTTATCCAGGGCCAAAGGCAGAGCTGCCAGTCTGCATCTCCCAGGCTGTGCTCCACAGCACCCTGTTGTGGATGCCATTGGAAGCGGTGACCTGACATCCCATAGTTGGTTGGTTATAATGATGGCCAGGAAGTTTGGTTTGAATTCCTTCAGGCATTTTTAGGTGAATGCTGTTTTTTTGGTGTACATAGGGGCCAAATGTCCTGCCTGAATAGTCTCTTCTCTATTTTCAGAGGTTGAGAGCACCCTGAGTCCACTGTGCTGAGGTGGTTTTGTCCCCTTTTCTGGCTGTACTTCTGTGCGGTCACAGTTGTTCCTTGCTAAGTTGGGTTTAAGCATCCATAGCCATGTGCTACTGTCACGATGACATTCTTTTGCATGATTTGTCTCATGTCATGGACTTTCTCATTTCTCCTTATTATGGAAGGGAATTATTATTATTTTCCCCCTAATAGCATTAAGCAATTTTGTTGCTTTCTCTTTGTATTTATTTGGACCACTAGAATTTAGTATTTAAGTACAGGATTTAATGTGTTATTTGTATGCTTCTTGTAATGTGCATGTGCTGGGATTAATTATATAGGTAGCTGTACCCCCTCCCCCTGCACAGGTCACTTCATTGGTCACAACCATGATTGGGGTGGAAGTACCTCTCTGTGGGGTCCAAGGCCAGCACTGCTCAGGAGCGTTCCATTTGAGGCTCCAAAGATATTTTTTTCCATAACTAGTTCTATTGAGACTTCAGTTCTCTGTGGGCAGGGACAGTCAGTGGCCCCTCAAAGTGTACCGAGCCTAAGTATGTAGCCTCTCCACTCGGACAGGGAAAGCAGTCTTTAGTGGTAGTAGGATTTTATTTATTAGATACTAGGATTAATGACCATAAGGAACGGGTCCATGTGTTTTTACTTGTGTTGGATTTTTATTGTCGTGCTGAACTAACATTTCTTTCTCAGACAAGGAAAGCAGCCTTTATTAATAGTAGAATAGTGTTTAGTAGTAGTAGAATTTTATTTATTAGAGACTAGGATTATTGACCATGAGGAATGTCTGTGTGTTTTTGCTTGTGGTCGTGCTTAATTAACATTTCTCTCTCAGACAAGGAAAACACTCTTTAGTAGTAGTAGAGTGTTATTTATTAGAGACTAGGATTAACAACCGTGAGGAGTGAATCCACATTTTCTATGCGTGTTGGTTTTTTATTGTCATGCTTAATTAACACTTCTTGGTTTCACCTCCAGGTCTGGAGCAAGCTGAGCAGGGCAGCTTTGAGTCCCCAGGGCCCTGACGGGAGGATCCGCAGGACTGGCTGCCCAGAGCTGCCACTCAGGGGCCGGGGCAGCTGCCAGTGGTGGGCCTGGCCGGGAGGTGGGGCCTGGCCAGGGTAAATCCCGGAGGAGGCAAGTGACATCAGGAGGCAAGTGACATCAGGAGCGTAGGCAGTTGGTGCTGCAAGTGGCATCCCGCTCTGCCCCTTTGCTGAGGTAAGAGGGGAACAAGTTAAACCTTGCAAGGGAGAAAGGAAGAACTTACCCAGGAAGCAAGTTGTAGCTGCAGCTGAGCTCTTGCCAACACAGGGACTTCCCTCAGGGAGGCTGGAAATCTCTACTGCAGCCTGAAAGGAGGGATTCAGCTTTGTTAGGAACCAGCGACGTCCAAAGAGGTAAGCAGAAAGCAAAGTAGGAAAGACTTTTAGCTTTGTTAGAAACCAGCGGACCCCAAAAAGGTTAGAGAAAACAAAGGAGGAAAGACTTTCAGCTGTTAGAAAGTACCTTTTTGGGCTCTGTTATACTTTGTAACAGCTGAAAGTCTTTCCTGTTTGGTTTTCTCTTACATTTTTGGGGTCTGTTAAGAGAAAACAAAGTAGGAAAGACTTTTTAGCTTTGTTAGAAAACAGCAGACTCCAGAAAGACTTTGAGCTATTAGAAAGTAACAGAACCCAAAAACGTGAGCAGAAAACCAAGTAGGAAAGCTTTGTTAGAAAATAGCTCTGTATCTTAACCGGGGGGCACACAAAAGCCATACCTCTGAGGAGAAAGGGGCGGAGTGGGGTGCTGCTTGCCATGCCTTCCTGCTGTCACCAACTGCCAACACCCCACATCGCTACGCTCCTGATGTCACTTGCCTCCTCCAGGATTTACCCTGGCCACCACCACTGGCAGCTGCCTCAGCCCCACAGATCCTCCCATCACTGCCCTGAGGACTTGTAGCTGCCCCCATTTGGCTCCACTCAGCAGCCTCCAGCCCTGTTCCGGAGGGTTAATTGGGCCTGAAGGGAGGGGCTTGATACCTACACTTACCTGTCATTAAAAAGAGAGCCTGCGCTGCTGTTGCTCATAATAAAGAGAAAGCCTTGTATTAAATAAAGATGAACACAGTGTGCCTAGAAAAAACAAACCACAGGAACCGTACAGGGCTACTCACCCCACAGTGTGTTATTCCCATCCATGGCCACGGTGCCATCTGTCAGCGGACACATCTCCCACGCAGAGAGAGCCTGCTGTCCTCACCGTCCCCTCTGGCAAATGGGCCTTCGGTTCTGCCTACACTACAACAGCTTCTGCAAAAGACACATCTTTGCTATTAATTAATTACTTTACAGAGTAACATTGGTATCCAATTCAGGAAGCTACTAAGCATATTTAAATGTATTTGTGCACAAGAAACGCTGCCTCTTTAGGGTGCAAAGATTAGACAGAAACTGATACAAGCTCCACCCTCCCCCTAGATTGACTCTCGCTCATATTCTGCCTGACAGGTTACCCCAGTCTCAGACAGAATGGGCCCAGTTACTAGAATCTCAGCAGAAGTATCATGACTCAGAGCTACAAAAATGGCGTGAGATCATCAAGTCCTCGGTGATGCTTCTAGACCAGGTGAGACCACATGGCCAGTTAGCGCTGTGACCAGAGGGTCCCCGTGTCCTGCCGGCCACCTGCTCGCAATCCTTCAGCCTTACCTGGTCCCACTGTAGTCCCTCCAGTGCATCGCCCTATAGATCCGTCCTGTGACGTAGTGGGGGGCAGCAGGTCCCTTTGCAGGATACTGCAGCTTCTGTCACCTCACAGGGGTCCACGCACGTCAAGGAGAGAATCCTACAGGGCCAAAACCCTTGTATTAGCACATCTTACATCTAGGTGGGTTGTACACTGGGCTGCTTAGAACAGAGTTCATAAATGAAAG
Organism: Limnodromus scolopaceus; assembly: GCA_028565335.1. NCBI lineage: Eukaryota > Metazoa > Chordata > Aves > Charadriiformes > Scolopacidae > Limnodromus > Limnodromus scolopaceus. Next base: position 3,745,357 of record JAOXNO010000011.1, on the reverse strand, counting down.
CCGCTTTCCCCTACGGAGAGAGCTGCTCACCCCCTACCTCATCCTGCCCCCCACCTCTGGAGAACTGTCTCTCGCAGGACCCCATCTTCTCAGTCCCCGTTTGTACACCCCAGCCCTGACACGCTGCTCCCCAAAACCAGACAATGACAGTATTGATACTTACATGGAAGAAGGAGGCAGCGATGGGGAAGGAGATGTGGAAGCGTTGTTACTGCTAGGGTAGCATCACAGCGGAGAAATTTCTTGTCTTGCAGATGAAGGATTCTCTAATAAACCTTCAGAATGGCATCGGGTCCCGGGACTTCGGGTCAGATCCAGAGGAGAAACGGAAACGTTTCCACTAACAGGCAGGAATGCAGGAGGCCAGAGGACGGTGTGCAATATGTGTAAATAGGATATATAAATATATATATAAAATATATATATATACAGAATATAAATATATATATTATATACAGATTTTAAGAGAAAAAAAATAAGCCTACGTATCGAGAGGAAGGATTGACCTCCAACACTGGCTGAAATGGAGCGTCCGGATGGTAGCGTGGTGTGTGTGTGTGTGTGGGAGGGCTGTGCTCTCCTGGCACTGAGGTGCGCTTGGGGGTGTGCCCGAGTGCGCTCCCCTGGGCCCGGGCGCCACTCCTGTAATATTCCTGGCTGTTTGTCTGTCCGTCTGTTTTGTTTTTGTTGTTTCAAAGGGAAGCATCAGAGTGAGTGCCCCCCTATCCCCTCCTGCGCATGAAGGTCCCTGATTGACTGTATTTATCTATACATACAAAGGGGACACTGTCAATTCCTTACCTTGCTGGCTTCAGGGCAGAGAGGTTTTGGCAATCGCTGTCAATCCCTTCCAGAACTATTCTGCGGTTGGAGAGGAGGCCTCGGGAAGAATTGCTGTAGGTCTGCAGAGAGCAGATCTCACCGGCAACCACCTTCTGTACTTCTTGGAGCAGAAATACAATTTGCTGTCGCGCCAGCCAGCCTGGTTCAGAGAGCAAAGCACAGAATGTAAACGAGCTGAAATGCTTTCTCCTAACACCAGTTTGCCACCTCCTGGTATTGATACTGCACTAATGGCCAAGGAGATGGTGGGGAGGGGAGAACCTGCCTACAAGGTGCCTGGATGGAGGAGAGCCACACCACAGAAATGACACTTCTGTTCCTTTTGACAGTGTCCCCTTTACATTTTCTGTAGTATCTGCTTTCTATGTGCTTGGGCCCCTGCCATTAAGCCATCCCTGTGCTGAAGATGTACATCGGTGCTGAAAGGGCTACTACCTGTGTGACTTCCCACGACAGGGGGGTACCCCAACTTCAAAAGAAAACCAAAATTAGTATTTATTGGCAATTGTTCCCCCTACCCTGCTCAGCAAATGTCCATCCTGCCCCTGGTCTGCCAGACCATTTCGCTCGTACCACCCAGCCCTTAACTTGTCTTAGAAACTCTGCGGGGAAAAAATTAGGGAGAGTAAGAACAACTTCCTTTCCTTCCCTGGGATATTTACATGTCTACATCTATATAGCAACAGCCATCACTGTGGATATTTACCTGACTGCATCCATATAGCAACAAGGCCTCCCAAGGTCCAGGAAGAGGTTAGGAAGGGTCACGGGGAACAAAAAAGAAAGCTAAAAAAGGGACCATCACTGGGTGGCAGGATAGAGCTGGAGTGGAGGGGTGTCCACTGTGTGAGGCATCTCACTGGTCTCTCTCATAAGCAAAACAGTTGCTCTTTAAGAAATTTAGGTGGCAGATCTGTGTTAAAAAGCCAATATGAATTTTGACTTGTTCTGGGGGATTATTCCAGCCTCCCATTAGCAGCCAAATGAGGAAGAGGGGCAGCGAGGCTGCAGCGTCCCAAACGCCGCTGTGACTGGTTGGGACGCAGGTGCTTGTTGGAATGTTTAATAAATGCTTTCTCATCTTACCCAGCCAGGTAGCTTAGGTGACACGTGAGGTCCTCAATCTCCAGCTTGTTCAACGCTGGGATTTTTCCACCTTCTGAACAGCAGTAGGGAGTCAGCTGCATATTCCCCTCATGCGAACGGTTCATCCGTTGTCTCTGGCTCCAACAGGCACTGAAAAAGCAGGAGAAGTAAGAGTGAGTAACTGGTTTTTGTATGTCTGTACCAGAAGCTCTCATCTGCACAGCTGGGTGACACAGTGGAGTCGAAAGAAAACCCTCACACCCTCCGGCTTGTGCATTCCAGTTAGGGAAAGGTAATGGATATGGAAGTAACCCGCTCATTTCTCCCAGCCCGCCTACAATTTTCATGACCAAGTCCTAAACACAACACGTCCCGCGGAAGATGACTTGAATCTGCAGGAGCGTGGATGAAGACGGGTTATCAGAAAGACATTTTGAGTGTGAAAGCAAGGTACAGCTGGGAAAAACACACCTCGGCAACTAGAGAGTAATGTGTATTTATGACTATTTATTTAATTTAATGCTGCTGACTACTGTACTGCTCCCTGACTTTTTTCCAGGGAGGCTGCTGAAATGGTTACTGTACAATGAAACTGAGGTGCTAGTGCCTGAGAAGGGCATTCTGTGGCTTATCTCGCGACAGGAGGGCCCCGACTCCCCGCTGTGACTTGCCACACTGGCCAAGAGTCCTGTTTCTCCATTAGTCACTCCCACAATTACTAAGCACAGAAAAATCCCCCGCTCCCCGTCTTCCCCTCTTCTAGAATTTAATTCCAAGCACCAAGAAAGAAGAGAGAGAGGAAGCCCTGTGCTCACCTCCGTGCCCACGCCACAAAAGAAGGTGGCCACATCTTGAGAGAGAAACCTGGGATGTGGGGTCTCTGCCACCTGGCTGGGAGGGTTTTGTACATAGACGGACGTAACCCAACAAGAGGCAGAGAAACTCAACTGTCCGAGAGGGTTGAAAATAAATGCTAGTGATCAGAGTTAGTTTCTTACCAGTTTCACATTCTCCTGCTAGTTATGGAGGCAAGAAATCCATTTGCTCATCCGTGCATCCTTCTCCCTCTGCAGCATTCTTCCAGATTGCCATTGCGTTCCGTTCTGGATGTTCCCAGCGCCACGGGTTCCTTGGGCTTGGCCTTAGAGACAGAATTGCACAAGCTCTGTTACATTCACGCCAGGCCACGCGGAGGCAGCTGTAACAAGCACTAATATTCCTTCTGCTCACCCATTACTTTAACCTGGGTTTAACATGTCTGACACATCTCCTGACACACACATTAAATCCTTCAGTAACAAGCGTAAGGGTGGTGGTGACCAAACACAACCTTGTACAAGCAGTGCCCTTCAGACCGAGGAAGGATTCTCTTTGAGGCCTTAGGTTTCTTTTTCTCCCATTCCTAGTTATTTTTTTTTGCCATTTGGCAGCAAGTCTGGCTTGGAGCTGGATAGGATTTCTGATCTTCTATTGCCTCTTAGTTTATCACAGTAGTAATAAAAGAGAAAAAAGCAAGGTCTTAAGGCAAAACCCACAAAGGCACTAAAGGTGAGGACTTAAACAAGACCTCGGTGTGTTTTCTCCCTCCTCTAGAGAGCTACAATAGGAATCACCTCCTCCTGCAGCCGAGTCCCAGTCAACAAATTAATTCCTTTTGCAGCCACAGACAATTTTGGGCCCTGCCAGCTTATGATTACATTTCCTGGAGAAATTAGTAACGCTTTCTAGGAGCAAGGCTGAGTAACATTACAGGGGGTGGCACCTCTGCCTTCCCCGAGCAGGCACAGCCAAGTAGTAGCTTGGCTTCCGCTGTCAGGGTTTCACTTTGTTCCTTGCTTACCTGTGCCAGGAATCCCACGTCAATGGCAGGGTGTTTTTGTAGCACCTCGCAGACGCGTTTCCCTGCCAAGTCCTCTCTCTGACCCTTCTGCCGCTGCTGATCTGCCCGGTGAGCACAGCTGGCTTTCCATTTGCAGAATCTGAACAAATACAAGAGAGAGTTTTAAGAAAGCATTTCTCCAGCCAAACATGCAAAGTAATGCTAACAGCTATAGCCTAATTCTTGCCAAGTAAGATGGTACCTGTTGGGAGGAGGGAGAAGAGGGGACAGAAGGCTCTGATTTGCCTGTCTGTGTATCTGACCTGTTCATATGGGAGAATATCCTCACTAATCCCAGTTTAATGCAGTCTCACTTCTGATAAATACATGCCTTCGAATGCTTACCTTGAAAGAGGTGCTTGGGTTATAGCCTCTGGGACAAGCTCAAAGAGAATTTGAGACCTGAGTAACTGCTACGCAGTTGTGCATTCCTGAAGTAGATACCAAACGTATCTAGTGAGGACCAGAAGACAGAGGTTACTCCAGGCAGTATCAGAAGCACGTGCCCAGAACAGGGGCATGGCTGGGGCTGCACATTCCACTTCAAAGAGAGAAAGGTGCCTGCAATGGTAAGAACAGGAGTTGGCTATGAATTAACTGGGTAACTGTGCTTTTTGGGCGCTCAACTATTAACTGATAATCCAAGGCATGCTTCAGCCAGAAAACTTCACTATTAATTGATATTAACTGATACTAACTTCTACATAAATCCTTTGTGGCTCCCTTAAGTCCTTTGGGAGAAGATGAAGAAGTCACATGAGTTTGATCTCCCCTAACACATCCAGCTGTGTTGCTGACACAGAGCACACATTTACCCGCAACTCACAGTCTGGGGCAGCCACTGACCCCCCTGACCCCACTTGTCTGCTTTAGATGTAATAAAGGCAAACCCAAGAGATAGGTAACATGCCTTTATTACAGACATGACCCCAGATTGAAAGAGGCATGTTTTCAAAGCACAATGCTTTGCTGGATTTAAAGCCTTGGCACAAAACTGCCTCTGAAACACTGCTGCCTGCACTGCTGCATCCCCTCTCTGAAAGCTTCATCCGTGTTCTTACAGACAGAGCCCCTTAGTTTCAGAAACTCACCTGGGTGTAGGTGGGGACAGACTTTCCAAGCCACTTGCCTCCTCAGCACTAAACCATGTACCTACGTACATGTTTTTTCCCTACCTTTAATACAAAAAAGTACAAATTTGTTTTCCAGATAGTTGCTGGAGAAGCTTTTGGCCCAAGTACTTGAAACCAGAACTTTTAGATCTGCTCTAGTCATTTCTGTGCAGATACAAAGGTGATGGGAAGGCACCTGCAATACACCAAGGCTCAGTGAAGGACACACTTGCAAACCTCACGCTTTGGCTCTCCCCGTGTCAGACGGGTGTGCACACACGGTGGTTTGGTGACTACAGTACTTGTGTGTCCCATGGCCTTAATCCCTCTCCCTTTCCTAGTAGCTCTGCCTTCTCAGACCTGTACTTCCATCATCTTTCAGTGATCCTAAGGCACCTCAATAGAGGAGACAGAGAAGGCAGCCTGCAGCCTCCCCACCAGCCAGCTCTAGGACAGAGTGGTGGAGATGGTGTCCAACCCTAAAAAGACCTTGTGCAGAATGAGCTGCAAAAGAGAGGTTAGTGGCTACCCGCTTCCTAATCGAGAGGTGGGACAGTAGGTGGAAAAGCAGAGTCAGTAATAAACACTTTAAAGCAAGAGTGCCTGGCTCAGGGGAGGCAATTCTGTCCTGTTTGTCAGGGCAGCTGCTGCCGTCCCACAGCTCCAGACAGACCTGGGCTTTCTGTGCTGAGCTCCAAAGAGATCTTTTCGATGGGATCTCTGCCAGACTTGCTGCTGCTGCTGCTGTGTTCCATGGGGACTCTGGTTTAGTCTTTTCTCAGTCTCAGCACTAGTTACAATATCCGGCAGGGGCTTGCTTAAAACAATACTCCAAACAGGGACTCAAACCAAAGCACCCGAGGTAAGTGGCTCACACAACATTGCTGTTGGTGGAGTTTCTGAGCCGCGACTGTGCGGACTCTCTGGCCCGTCCCCCTGCCTGGCGCGTTCTGATCTCTCTGCTTTGCCGGCTCTACAGCACGAGTCTCTCTGTGCCATAATACCTTTCTTTTTCTAGATGTGCACACTGGCCAAATAACCTCCTCCTGTCTTGATCAACCGCCGATTGAGATTATTTCCCCATCTAGCCAGACCGCATGGGCTTCTCTCTCAGCATGGATAGGTGGCGTGCCATGCCCTCCTCTCCCACACACCCTCTGCAGTGCTTGCTATGGCGTTTCCCCTTCCCTTCCCACCTTTGCTGCTGGACAATCATTCCCTGTGTCATAGATGGCCTGACCTGGTGCTGTCCCTGCTTGCCTTTCCTCGCCGCAGTCTGTATGCTCTTTAAGTGAATGTGTTTTTGTTTTTTTTTTTCAGTAGGGAAAAGGACTTCCTTCTGCTGAAGGAATTATATTTGCACATGGCTCAGGGAGGTACCTCCTCTGGCCGTTTCTGTTACCTCACTCATTTAGGCCAATTCCATTGCTAACGTTAAATGGCCACCTTCCCCAACCCAAACTCCGAGAATAGGGAATAAAACCAACGTGCAGCTCAGGTTCTAGAGCCATTTGGTTGTGTCTGTTTCGGCCCAATCCGCCCCAGCGGCGCTAGGATTTGGGAGAGCGACTGTTAGGAAACGGTGACTTTATCCAGCAAAGAGGTGGAGCCTGTGCCACACGCACATCATTCCCCGTCTCTGTGAGCCCACCTCCCTTGTAATAGCACTTAACAGATACAGAAGCACTAACCTGGCTCTTGGCCCGACGAGCTCAGTGGGGAGGGAGGAGCAGCAGAACCCTCGTTGCAGCGTCACCACCGCCCAGGACTGGCATCGTGTGGCTGTGGCACCTCTGGGACGTTCCCATCCTCACGGCAGGTCATCTCCCGTCACATGCTCCAGGGTCAGATAAAGCTGCTAAAAACCTGGAGCGTGTCCTCCCCACCCGAGGCCCTGGATCCCGCAACCCCCATTGCTGTGCGTAACCGCGAATTAAGGAGGGTTGCCTGGCGTCAGCGCGGAACGGGAGTGGGTCGTACAATCACCCGTAGGCATGTGCCTCCCTTCTGGGTGTCACCACCAGAGCCGGGGGCAGCGGGGGGGCTGTTGGTGCCTGTAGTGCTAATGTGAACTGTAGGGAGGGGCGGGGTGGGGGAGGAAGCGTGGTTTTGTTTTAGGAGTTGTCTAACTGTCATAAACTTTGCGCTGTGCGCAAAATGCGATAAAATGATACTGAAACTTACCTGCTAGAACCTAGGAATTGTAAAGGCTATGCAGCCAAACCTTAATGTAAAGTAGCTAGTACAATGGAAGTACGGTATAAATTAAAAAAAAAAAAAATCTATCAAACAAACGGCGTGACTCATGAGTGCTTTGTTCTTTTTATTTACCCTGCCTGTTCTAAAGTCTCTTCTGTCATTTCCAAATACAGAGAGAGTCTTTTGAGACCAACCAGGACCGTCTCTTCCAGGACACAACCTGCCTTTTAACACCACCCTCAAAACCCCCCCATCCCACCCCCTTTTTTATTTTTTTTAAGAATCTTGAGCAAAATTTAGACACTGTTTTCTCCTGCCTAGAACAACACAGGGCAATAGTCATCTCTGTCTGCAGGAACTGGAGAAGTGGAAGATATGTCCAAAACAAAGCATCTTGGGAAGATGCAGGTAAGATACCAGAAAGTGCAGGACTAGAGCATGGCCCTTCTTTACCCCCTGAGGTAGCTCTCAAGAAGTTCTCAGTTTACTCCTTTTCTGACTGACCGTTATGACACCAGAGGGTTATCAGCGCCTCACGGGGACCGAGGAGCAGAGATGAAGTGGGAGAGAGGTTATGCGCCCTTACCTAAAAATCACCGCGGGCATCACTGCCGCAGCCAGTGACAGCAACTCTGGAGTTAGAACCCCGTCCCTCCTCTGTTGCTGTGGGTTTAGAGTTGGGATTATGCCCAAAGCTGCCCTGAGGCCAGGCAAATCGGCGTAGGGAAAATGAAGACGTACAGCTGGATTAGAAAAGGAGCTGGTGTTTCCCCTTTTGGATATTAGTTTTTAAGGAAGCGGTGCCCAGGCTACAACTGTGCTTCGTCTGGAAAATGTACTGGGGTTGCCAGGCTGGGCTCTGGCCTTGAGAGCGATCCCACCGTGAAGACTGCACTGTAGGAGTTTACTAAAGTTGACACCCACTCTAAAAAAAAAAAAAAGAATTTTGAACAACTGCCAGTTAGAAATCTGGCCTGGGCCTGACTTACAAATGGAGTCATTTCTGTGACTGCAGCAACACATAACAAGCAGCAGAACAAAGCAGAGGGGGTTCCGCAGGTGGGAAGGGAGCATGCCTGGATTCACAAGCACTCTAACTATTTAAAAGCAGTCAGTGTAGCAAAATCTGTCACCTCTGGCAAGCGGTACAGGCTCCATTGCAGCAGGGATGTACCAACATCTGCTATATGAAAAAACCCAAACCTTCTCCCATCTTGTCTTAAGGTACAATTCCACCCCAGCCAATGTTTCTGCCTTTTCTTTGCCTCGTAATCCTGGCTGTTGAGCTCAAGTGATCTGTGTTTGAGGACACACAACAAATTTTACTCTGCTTAATCTGCCACAATTGGAAAGGTAAGTCTGCCTAAGAAACACTGAACTTACAGCGTGATTCCTGTGCAGCAGGGGATCATTTACGACGAGTGCTGACTATTCAAACCAGTGATGAACTATCACAAGACAGAATTACGATTAACTCGGAAAAACCAAGTGTTTTCTGTCTGTTCCTCTAGGTGGTGCTACACTACAGTATGAGGAGACTGATACGCAGTTACACAAAGTCCTACCATCTTACAAAGCTGTCCATCCTTTCCCCGTGAGGGCTGTACATCCTACTTAATCGCCTACCTGCATCAGGCTGTCTTTTTTTAAGGGAGGTTTCCCCCAGAAAGAGGTGAACTGCAAACCTCGTCCTACCAGCTTGCCCCTTGTTGCAGAAGGCGGCTCCGCGGGTTATTCCTACGGCCGTGTCTCTGGGTGCTTGAGGAGCAAACCTGCTAGGCAAGGCAGAGGGACGGAACTAAGAATTCTGCCACTTGCTAAATGAAAGGGGATGGGGGGTACAGGGGATTCTGATACTTACGTCACACTCCTCCCCCAGAGCAGTGCTTCAGGATCTATATTTGCAGTTCCCTCCTCCAGAAGCAAGTGTGGACGTGGCACAGGGACTTCTCCCTCCTACTATACATTTTCATCAATTCTGATAAATTATAGTCCTCACCCTATTCTGCCTGTGCATGGCAGAGCCCAAAGTCCATGGTAACAACTAATTAATTAATTTCTTCCTGTTTTAATTGCCCTGCTCGGGCTGTAACTTACGGTAGAACATCGCCCTAAACGATCTCACTCCCAGTCCTGCAGGTCAGAGTAACATGACATACATACCCTTTATCTCTGCAATGGAGAACTAGCGTATTTAGCAAATAAAGGCGGTGACAGCAGCTAAGAAATGACACTTAACATTTACAAAGCCATTAACGTGATGATGGGACTGAAACTTGGGAAGGAGCCGTGCTGCCCACACCCCTGAGCCCTTTGCTCAGCATGCTTCAAAAGAAGAGTCCTTTAGCAATGGGCCAGCAGCTCAGAATGGAGTCATGAGGCCAAAGTCAAGCCTGTACAGAGTCCAAGGCAAATGGAAGAGAATTTACACTTCCCCGTATTTCCTCCCGACGGCGCAGAGCTCCCCCTCAAACCTGGCTGGCAGGACGCGGTCCTTCTGTCTTCAGAGCCCCTGCAAGGGAGAGAATTCCTCTTGGAGCACCAGTCATTCGACCTTACTGAAGTGAGGATCGTGACATAATTAGCATCGTAATTGACTGGACGTGAACACGGCTTTAAAAGATCTAGATTTTGGTGTTTTGCACACAAAGTCCTTTCTAGCAGATGCTTCCTTTGGAGATAGTGCCCTTACATTCCTCCTGAGCACAGCTCCCCATCTGCAGGGGACACTGACTATTCCCAACTCCACAGGAACAGGCAAAGGAGTAATTACACCATGGCCCAAAAGTGAACGTGTGCGTTGGTCAGGGGTTTAAAGTAGTATGAGTACACCCACCACTTAAAGATACCTGTATTGCTCCTAAGGTCACTGGGAAAGCTCCAGAAGGAGCACAGCTGGATGCCAGGAGTCTCCCATCTGCCTGTTCTCCAGCCCCACACTTGCCTAACCCACAGCGGCTGAAGGGTTGACACAAGCAGTGACTGACTGTTTCCTCAGCACTTACCTTGGTGCCGTTTGTTCCACTGACTCCTTTCCACTATTCCTCCACAGGCACGGCACAGTTTTCCTTGTTTTCTGATGGAATCGCAAGATAGTCTGTCCTGTAGTTGGAAGAAAGGAGGAAAGCATAACCTCAAGGGCTAAAAACAGTCCAGGGCTGTTCACCCTTAGGATCTCTAAGGTAACAAATGTCACCTGTAGAAGATGTTCACAGCGGGAAACTCTCCTTGGCAGAGTGAGGAACAGACACCGAGTCTTCCCTACTGTAAAATCCTACACAAACAGCCTTCCTACCGTGTACAAACACCCAAGCCAAGTATGCAGAAAGATGGGAATGGGACATTATAAAATGCTGTGTCAGCTGCAGGTGAGAGCCACATCTCTGAAAGCAGGCCCTCCAGGAGAGCATCTCCGCACAGCTCACTTTGGGATCCCACACACCATGGCCACCCTCCCTACCTGGTGCATCGTCCCTCATCGTACAAGTTCCCCATCTCTTTTTGGTACTCCTAAACACTGCAAAGATTCCAGACATAGCAAACATCAGCTAGAAACGTGCAATTGCAAAGCTCAGTCTTCTTGCAGTCTGATCTGGGCTGAGACACCTGAAGAACCCTGGCAGAACAGCTCGCATCCGGAGAGATTTCACACTTACGCATTTTCCTGGGCAGCCTCCTCCGCCTTAGAGACTTTCCTGTAGCAATAGACCATCTCTATCAGTAGCCACAAGGTGAGGAAGACCAGCAGAATATACATCATAATTTCAGAGATGACCGAGGTGAAGTCTTCTCCAGCTGTTAAGAAAATGCAATAATCTCTGATCATTTACGTGCAGCTACAGCTCCACTGACACTTTCCACCCCGTGTCATCCTTCCTAACCCCCCCTGCCAGAGATACCCAGATGCCGCTACACTGTGAGGGGGGCCAAAAGAGAAAAAAAGGGTGAAGCTGCCAAAAGGATATGCCAGTAACGATCCCACTGCGTGTTTCCAGTAGAATCAGGCACGGGCTTGGAGCGTGTCGTGCATTCTCTGCCACCCACACATTCGCAGGGATTGCTCACCGTTAGCCTATCTCATCCTCACACTTTGTTTCCTTTTGTGCATCCCACTCGCTGGTGCTACTTGCCTGTTATTGTGCCGCCAGTGGTTTGAAAGGGATCAAAACACAGAGGTGCTTGTGGGGAAGAAGGGAAGGGAAGGGAAGGGAAGATGCAGCAGAAAAAGATGAGGGCTAAAAGCTCTTGTCCTTCTCTGAAGAGAACAGAATTCCCACTGATTTCTAACGAGCCAAGATTTCAGCACTGAACTGAGCAGAACCAGGAGGAACAGAAAGCCTGGGGAGCACTGCAGAGGGACGAAGGGATTGGGAGAGGGTGGAAGCAAGGGACTGATATCAAAATGGAGAAGGAGTCGTTCCAGGAGGGAGGGGGCGCAAGCAGGGAAGCCGCTGCTGCGGTACCCTGGCCAAGGCTGTGCTGTAGCATCCCAGAGCCACCAGGGGAGAAGCCAGGGCTCTGAGCAGGGAATCTTCTGCCTGCTTCTTGTGCCTGCCCAGCTGTTCCCAGCTGTTGTCCCAGCCTGCCAAGCTTGCCATACCTTCCCACATTCACCCTCAACCACCCTGAGCCTAAACAGAAGCTGCAGCCGGCAAACAAAACGCAGGTCTTTCCTCCTGAACCTTGTGTGGTGTTTGTTGCTGGCAAAGACACACCATTATCTGGCAGCCCAGTGTCCCCTCTCCTGCAATGCAATGAAAAACTCTATCCCTGGATGACAACACCCGCAGCGAGTTCAGGCAGGACATGCTTTCGGCCCGTCCTTCATACCCTCCTCCACCACGGTGAGGTGGATCAGTCTGGAGCTGGTGAAGAGAGGTCGGTGAATCTCGAACTCAAACTCCCGGGTGATGTTACAGGTGTAGACACCCGAATCGTTCAGGGTCACATTTAACACGGTGATGGATACGTCCTGCATGTCTTTACTCCCGTTCCACTGTAACCGACCACTGAAGCGGCTTGGAAATTCACGGAAATTCTTGTTCCTGTAATCGTAGATCTGTGAGGAAATGTGAAGGGATATTCTAATTAACCACTGACTCGTATCTCGGGCAACACCACAACCTATGCACAACGTCCTCCTCTAGCTACACATGTCTATGTTCTGTGCTATGGCTTCCTTAGTAACAGCAGATACTCATATTCTATCAGCCTTTACCTCAAAATCTCAGACTGCTTTAAAAAAGTCAGAAAACTGAATTATCTCCATCACAGAGTTCAAAAAACAGAGACACCTGTGGACAATGACACAAAAGATCAGCAATGGAACTAAAAACTAGGACCCTGCAGTCTCCGTGCCTGTCGGTCACTGCATGTAAGATCATCTTAAGAAGGAACCAGAATAAATACAGCAAAGACAAACAGTCACTTCTGGCCAGCCCCAGGGGATTCAGCTGAAATGGAAGTGTTGCAGGATAATTATGACAGTGTGAAAACTGTACATCAGAAGAACAGAACTGGGTGGTTTTTGCAGGCCTCATCTCTTGCAAGTTTCTGGCTGACCATCGTTTAACTGCCCGCCCCAGTTCACTTTCCTCAGCACTCTTTAGGTCGCCACCGGCAAATTGATCACCCAGGTCACTGAAAGCGAATTCCTACCTCATTCCTTACCGTGGCCCCTTAATTCCCAGCCAGTAGGGGAATCTGTCATCTTGCCTGGCCCTGCTCAATAGTAATGAAAAGCCACCACTGATCTAATGCTTCGTACACAGATAGAATAGCTAGAAAGAAACATGTGCACTCAACCTTAACCTTATTCGTTGTTTTACCATTCTTTCGTGAATTCCACTTGTCCCTCATCTGTACAGTTCTCATTTTTAATTCACTCTGAAAACAAATGTTACCTTTTCCTGGCAGGCACATCCCCAGACAATTCAGAGAGATCCTCCCACAGTCAGGACACCCCTGCTTTCTCTGAGGCAGAAAGAAGTAAATCCTGTCTTGCAGATTTGCCAGAGCCCAATTTAACCTCCAAAGAACAGCTTTGGGACTCAGAAGTGTCCTAAGAAGGGAGGCTTGGCCAAGGGTACCAGGTGTCACTCCATACTTCTGTTTCCCTTCTTGATTTCCTTACGTTCTAGACTTCAAGCGTTCAAGGAATGGGACTGGAAATTCACATTAATGTATGCACGACCCCAAATGTGTGAACTGAACAACAGATTCCAGCTTTACCTGCCACGAGTTCATGCTGTGCCCAAGTGTGGACATCAGCTAAGTGAGGAAAAGACACTTTAGTTACTGCCCAAAATTGGTCTGTGGAACCGCCAGGTGAAAATGCTGCAGAAACTGCGAAGATCTGCAGCTTGGAGCTGAACGCCAAGCCCCTCTCTCCTCCATGTGGCAGAAAGCCTTTTATTCTTATTTGGGTCTTTCTCCTTCCTTTATATTGTCCTCCTTGGGTATCCTGCCACAGGACAAGCTTACACTCTCATAAATACCTTTTGGCTTCTCCCATCTGAGTTCACTGGGCTGTGTTTCACAATAAGATCTATGAAAACAAGGGCTCAGCTACCAGGCATACATACAGGTTCATCCTTGCCACCCTCTGGCCTGTAGAACCATTCCACCACCGTGGTGGCTGTGACCTCTTCCCTCTTCATGCAGGAGATGCAGAGTAGCTTCATGTCTTTTCCTTGGACAGCCTCTGTCTCTGATGGAACTTCCACACATACTGCAGAACAAAAACCAGCTAGGGAAAAGGAGCAGCAGAGAAGAAGTGTAAGACAGAATCGGAGAGACCATCAGTTATCCACATCTCAGCATTTGTGATCACATCATCCCCAACGGAAAACCGTTTGATTCATTACTAGCCCCCTCTGACAACAGACAAGACTCAAATGCCAAATTTTACCAAGCTTCCTTTTCTGAGATATAAATAATTCATAATAATTAACAGAGGGTGATCACTTCATGCAGATTCACCTCTACAGCATCTGCTTTGCCACAACTTTAATTTTTCCCATAGTAATTAATGCCACTTTAGAAGCACTGTTCCTTCCCTCCCATGCATGCTGAGCGTGCTGCTGTTACAGTAGCAATTACAGGCTGGTAGGAGAGAAAGTGGAGGAACAGCTCGCTCTTTGTGCTAAGTTAAAAGATCTGGATGTTTTAATCTGGCAACGTGTTCAAAACAAACTGGGAGGATTTGCCACCCTTCCTGTTTCTAGGTTTCATAAGCAATACTGGGAACCAAGGGGCTTGGACTCCAGTAAATTTGGCAGCGGGAGGAGTTATTGATTTTACACGCGTTCCCGTTCAAAACCCTTCCAATCAGATCTGCACTATAAAATACTGCTCTCCCAAACAAGAAAAAAATCATTTGTCTGTGAAGCTAAATGCTTGATAAAAAAAAAACCTGAATGCTTCAGCACCACATCTCAGACTAAATCCCTGCTGACATTTGTCCCCTGGGCTAAACAATACTGGGTTCTGCCTGTCCAAACCTGTCTACAAAGCCTAGAGTTTAGCTCACTGGAGATGCTGACTTTGCTTGGCTGCTCCCTCCTCCCCAGCCTCTCAGATACCATTAACCCACTCTCTCAAGCGCTCTATTATCCCAGGACCTATCCTGGAAAGAGCCAGATTCCAATTCTCCCGTACTAGCCGCACCAGCTTTCTGGGAAAAATAAAGAAGAAGCTACTGGATGGTGCTTTACTCTGGTTAAATTAGATATGTAGACACAGATATGCACCCACACACAGAGCTGTAACTATGCGTGCACATCAAACGTAGCTGAAATGGGCAAAACTAACCAACCTTTTCTTGGTGGCGGAAGAAAAATCGCAATAAAATGATTGCCTCCAGTTTATACAGACTGTGTGGAAAACGAGCACTAACACACACCGCGTAACGGTTTGCACATCCTCCCCAAGGCAACTAAATGTTAAATTACATTGCACATTTCAAAACAACAGCAAACGGGAAACAGTAAATAACTTGCATGCATATTAAAGCACACGCTTTGTGCCGTAAGTCTACTTAGCAGCACCGTATTTCATCTGCTCATATCACCTCCAGTGCATTCATACTAACTCCGCATGAATGTAATTTCCTTCTCCACTTGTAAACAACAACAACAAAAAAACCACTTAGAAGGCTGGTCTCCGTGACAGCGTTAGGGGAACCTTGCTAGGAAACCCGGTTCTTTAAAGAAGCATCCTGCAAGGGGCAAGCACCACATTTGGGGGAAAACCTGCCTGAAGACAAGACGGAATGGAAGCACCTACCCCAGAGCACCAACGCGACCGAAGAGGCACAAACCAGCCTTGGCAGCGCAGCCATTGTTCGGCGCCACGAGCGCATCTCAACCTGGGCAGAGGCTCTTTCGGAAAAGAAACGCTTGCTTCTCCCCTCCCGGGGCTGTGGACGCGGCGCAACAGGATGCCCGGGGGCTGCGCCGGTGGGCGAGCAGGTGGAGGCGGGAGGGCGTGCGGGGGCAGCCCCCGGCGCGGCGGCAGCACCACGGACAGGGCCGAGCCCCGGACAGC
>JAOXNO010000011.1:3684811-3729563 GCA_028565335.1 Limnodromus scolopaceus | reverse complement strand
GGTGGGTGCGGGCAGCCGCGCAACGCTACGCGGGGGCGCAGCTCCCTGCGCACCGCCGGCCGGAGACGGCTGCGCCGAGCCCAGCCTCGCCCGGGCGGGGGGCACGGCCCGCCGCAGGCATGCGCGGCAGCCTGCCTCCCTCCCTCCTCCTCCTCCTCCTCCCCCGGCCCCACCGGGCTCCTCGGCACCCCCGGGAACACTCCTATCCCCCCCCCCCCGCCTCCTCCGCTCATCCAGGGGAGCCGGATGGGGGGGGATATGGACATTATTCGGCCGGTGTCCAGCGTAAAGGCACAGTGGAGGGGGGAGAGCTGTCCATGCGGGGTCACGGAAAGGCCTCCGCCTCTAATGAGTTTAACGCTAACGTTTGCCCAGCTCTGAAGGTCACAGTTGGAAATACTGGGAAATCCTCTCTCCTCATGTTCCAGTCTGATTTCCCGGAGTTTAACGCCAGCAGCAGGCTGGGCTTTCTTCCTCTTGGATCGGAGCCACCCTGCCCCAAAGGGCTTCTCCAACTTTGAAGGTCACAGTGGCCAGAGAGGGAAAAATGAAGTGCTTGTTAAATGCGCTCCCTCTTTTTAAAGCATCTGCTCCGATGTCAGCTCAATAAACAGCACAATCTATTGAATTAAACCTGCCCAACCCCATCAGAGAGCGGTACGTGAGCAACTCGCAGTGCCAAACCTTAGAGAGCAGACGGTGAGACCCACCCGAACAGGGAAATTCGCAGAAAAAGCATCAGATTTGAGGGCAGGGACTCCCAGCGGGGCACAACGCCGCTGGCAGTGGCCATTATCACAGCTCTGTGGCCCGCTGGCACACGTGCAGTCTGATCCCTGCGCTGCTCAAGCCAAGCAGGCGCAGAATAAAGACAGACACCACTTTTCCTAGACATCATCTAATCGTGTTTGTGGATCATCAAGCTACATTCATCATCTGCCAATAACCACGTACAGAGAAACTGCCTCCACGTCACCCTTCAGAGCCTACTGTGACAACTCCAACTAATTCCTAGCTAAGGACGTCTTCCCAATTCCTTTTTCTGCTTCACTTCAGTGGCTGCACAGGTTACTCTGCCCTCTTGCAGCCCACGCCTGGCTGTGAGCCCTGACACCTTTGCAGCCCTGAAGTATCACAGCAGGGACCGACCAAAGCCATGACAGTCCCTACATCCTGGCTGTCAAGTTTCACTGGTTGCCCCCTCTCTTCCTGGGCTTATTTGGGTTACTGAGCACTCCTACCACAACCTCATGAATGAAAACACCTATTTAATGTACCTCCAGGAGCCAGGGGTGACTATGGAGACCAACAGCTTGTGAAACAGCAGCTGCAGACACCAGCAACACACTTCCAATTCCCCCCTTAGAAGCCATCCCAATATCCAAATCATAAAATCTGGCTTTTCTCCATAGGAAGGCAAAATGGCAGCCACGACACCCAGAAGACGATGGAAGGTCACAGCCTCCTGCATTAAGGCATGTGCTTTTCTCCCATTGCTATATTCACAATAACCCATCAAAGGGAAGGCCAGGCTAAGCCACAGGATTTGCTCCTACCTCTTCTGGAACAATCCAGCCGGTGCGTGGCGGATGGGTGCTGAGGGTGGGTTTTTTATAGCCACGGGAACTACTGGACAATGTCCCCGGTTGTATCTCGTTTGACAACCACCTGTTTCGCGAAGTACAGTGGAAATGGCATGTGTCCTCGGGAAGCCAGGTGCGCTGCCAGAAAACACAGGACAGGGATCAGCAGAGCTGGACTGTTTGTGCCACGGCCGCTCTAATTACATCTATTACGGAGAATCCTGCCAGGGAGGAGAGAGAGGGTCGGAGGGGATTAAGGGGAAGCTGAAGCTCTACCACGCTGACCGTCAGCAGCCACCGACCGACCCTTCAACCTCTTCTGCTCCTGCCTCGGCACAGCCCTGCCATCGGGTGCCTCGCTGCTCCCCTGGGTAGAAACAGAAGCCTTTTTTTCCTCTAACCCCAGGCTCTCCAGAACTCACCTGCCAATCAATTTAAATTACAGTGACAAATAAACATCCTAAGGAAGTAATGAGTTGTCCCTCAGAATGGCTCATGTACAACCCTCAAGCACTCCATGCCAGACCGGTGTTCTAACCGCTATGTAAAGAAGCGAAATTGGACCCAGAGGTGAAGAAAATCTCTGATGAAACTGAGCTTGGATTTGGGTGGATCGTAACACAAAAAGCCACAGGCCAGGGAAGGAAATGGAGATCACACCCTCTCCTCCCCAGCTCTTGGGAAGTTCTTCACCTGGAGCGTGCTTCATGTACTACAGACAAAACCACAGGTGATTTGAAATAAATACTTGTAGTCAGTCCAGGTTATTAAACTGTCAGAACCAGTGTTGCTGTTCTAAAAACTAACACACAGAAAAACATCTCTGGATTTATTCAGGGATACTGTATGTTTTTCGAGTGAAAGGGTAAGATACTCTCAATTCTTGCTATGATCTGGGCTGAGCTGGGAACCACTCCAACATCTCTGCGTGCCTGTTCCGAACAGGCAGCAAACACTGCCCAGCCCTCTTCAGGAAAATGTGCAAATAAATGGGATGCCACGTTGGAAGCCTGTTTTGATTTTTCAGCCCCGGTGTGCTGCGGAAGAGATGGAGAGCACATCTTCTTCCAAAGCCCACCCAATGCAAGGACCCACAGCCGCTCTGTCTTGCCCTAACACAGCCCTGATGCCACCAGAGTACAGGCTGGAGGACAGGTGTCACCCTTAGGGTGCAGGACGCTCGGCACCATGAAGCTCTCGGCCATTTTGGTGCTCCAGGGAAAACGGGGAAGGGGACTGAACGTTGAGAGAGAGAAATCTTGAATGCTGCAAGAAGCAGCCCAACTTATCATGCGGGGGTTGCTATGGCAACCCACCCAGTTAATGCTTCACAGGGGGAGGGGAAAAAAAAAAAAAGAAAAAAGAAAAAAGGCTGGCACTTCTGCACAGGCACAACAAGATGAGGAGCTAAAAATAATGTCAGCACCCTGCCCCATTAATCCCTCACTCATGCGGTCCCTGAGCCAGGCTATGGGAGAGGGCACATAGAACCTGCGTGCCTGGCCCTCCCTGTGACAGCCATCTCGGCAGCTTCCTCTGCCATCTGCAATCACATCAGCTCGCTTCAGTGCAAACGTCCCCTTTATCGTGCAGCTAAACGTCAGTGAAGCTCATTCCTGGCACAGCCCCTCCTGACTGTCAGGAGCCAACACCCCCACCACCACTGGGATGAACAACCATCCCAACCTCAAGGCCACCAGAGCTGTGTGACAACCAAATAATGGCGCTGCAATCCCTCCCACGCACAAGACGGAGCACGAGAAGGAAGAGAGCGCCCTTTCCACTTGCTCACTGCTGCTCCTACAGAGCAGCCGCCAGCCAGTATGAAACCAGTAAGGGGTTGCAGAGAAGTCATACAGAATGACGTATACTAATTTAAACATGTTGGATTTAATAGATGTAGGCATCCTGCCCACGCACTTTAAAAAACCATCCTCCAGAAATCTGTAGCAAGGGAAGCCTTCTCTAGTTGCCTTTACAGGGTGCCTGGAGGGTTATAAAAGCTCATTCAGCTTTCTCTTTTTCACACTCAAGTTTTAAAACACACTCTCCATGTACCTGCCAACATCTGGATCCTCACTGTACGCTCTACACTGCAGACAGCTCCAGCTTTGCTCTGCGCACACCTTTCCAGCTGCAGACCTACATTTCCAGCTGATGCACACTTCCCAGTGCTGGGGACTAGGTTTGCAGTGTTTAGCTGCAGCCAGCCCCAGCTGCACGCCCTTCTCACCCCCCCATATTCAAGAAGGTAGGTCCCCATTGATGCTCTTAAGATGCAGGGACCCCGAGTGACCGCGTCATCTTATACGCTCTCTCTCCACAAATACCCGCCTGCATTAGTGAGATCTATTTCTCCCTGCCGTGTAACGGAGCGGGGTTCCCCGTGCACCCCCCCTCTGTGATTGCTGAAAGCTGTGCTCCATACTGAGCACTCTGTTTTCTGACACATACGTGCCGCAGGAATTCCTTCCACTATATACAGACTGTGCACGTTCTTGATTCATTACTGCTAGTAGTAAATCCTTGGATCAGCTTCCTTTGTGCCTGCAGAAGAGGCCAACTTTCCAAGGCCTCTGTTCTGGATGGGCAATATTCTGACCCTTTAATGTGGGCCGCTCTCCCTTTCTGCTTTCCCTGGGGAAACACAAGGTGCAGTCTCTTTCCCATCTTTATCTCCCAGAGAAAGGACAGGCTGTTCAACATCCCTCTATTTATCCTTGGCTCTGGGAATTGCTTTCCTTCCAGGGCTAACAATGAGAAGGATTGGATATCGGAGAGTCCTCTGTGAACGAGAGGGAACTGCCCTGGCAAGCAGAGTGCCTGAGCCGTTTGTGAGCCTTTAATGCCCTTCATAGCGGTGCTCCCCGTCAGGGAAATACTTCCTCCAACGCACAACAGCCTTGCGTAAGCCAGAGCCCGCGCATGCACAGAGGCCTGGCAGGGTCTGGGGACCGGGATCCCTTCGAGCAGCAGGTACACTCTGAAGCTGGGTTGAAAGTTCTCCCCTCTGTGTCCCAGAAAGGGACCGAGCTACATTCCTGCACGTTGCTACCACTTTGTGGTCGGCAACTAAATAAATACATTTTTCCAGACCTTTAATATAGGACATATTTAGAGGTGTGTTACAGTATACATCCTGGAAATTCTAAGCCCTCTGGTGTCGGTCCAGGTGCTTTTGGGGTATTGTTTTCTGAGAGTCGATGCCAATAAAATCAAGCAGTGCATATGCACATAGGCAAACCTTTGTGCCCTCTAACTGAAGTGCTGCTTTACCAATCTGGAGTCTAATCAGGTGGCACTTTCACAGATATGCTTTTAGGCCTCTCCTCAGCTCATTCACTTTAGCAGTGGATGAAAATCCATTAGTGGGTCAGAATGTCACAGACATTCATTCACATTTGCTCATTTAATTTCTGAATTCTTACTGCTAGTAAAGTGCACCTATGCATCAATTATTTTAGCACCATGCAACGACGGCGTTTTTGTAAAGAAAAGCTTGTTCAGCAAGTGTCACTGTCTCACCTTGGCTGAAGTGCTAGCTGCTGCTTTCATCCTTCAATGGTGAACAAAGCTGAAACTCCTCCCAGCTGTCAATAAACATTCTTGCAGAATCAAGTCTCCCATTGGGAAAGAGAAACGTTTTTGGTCTTTGGCTACGTTCTCCACCTTTCATCTGTGGGCGTCCAACTTCCTCCTCCCAGTAGCACAATGGTCATCATCTCCCACCTAAAATCACAAGCATGTATGTAATACATTAGATATCATGCAAGAGTAAGGACAAACAGTTTTTCCAACTTCAATATGACAGAATCGAAAGGTCTTTTGTCTTCTGACAGTGAGGAACATCTCCCCGGCCAAATTCAAAGGTGCTGTGTAGAACAGCAGAAGTTACACAGAGCTTCAAATCTGTAAAATATCACTTTTTCCTTCAAAAGCACCATTTTTCAAAAGGAATTCCTTGCTAGTGATTCACTTTCTAAGCAGGCATCTTCTCCTGGCTGGGTATTCTACAGTTTGCTTATTTTAGTAGTTGTTTTATTAACTTTGAACAAATAAACAACCAGAAAAAAACCCAAACAAATTTAGAATAATCATAAGTTTCCATCCAGAGGCCAAATACTGTACAAGAAAGGAGAGATTTCACGGAGAAGTCCCAAAGGGAGGAAGGGGAGAGTGAGAACATGTATGTACACACCTGTGGCTACGTGTGTACTATGGGCAGCCTGGGAACCAGCGGCGCTGTGCTGGCAGATCCGGCAGATAGCGCTGTCCCCTCTGCATCGCCCCGGGTGAAGCCCAGCTCCGCCGTTCGGAGCCGTTTCAGGCAGTACAGATCTTAGAACAAGGAAAACTGCGTCACTCTTCCTGTGTTCTCCCCTCTTTCTAGCTGCATCCACTCATCAGCTGATGTTATCACTGTTAATTATTCACCTCAGAGAGTCCCCAAACTAAAAGCTCAGTGTAGCCTTTCTGTCCCACGATTTAATGACTGTAAGTTCCTCAGCGACCCATCTGGTGACTGATTGAAGTCATTTCTCTATGAAAACTCTCTTTATCTACAGATACATGATGCCTCTGCATCACTCAGACCTTTTCCCCAGATACTGTGAAACTCACAGAAGTACAGCAATTCTCTTAGAAAAAATGGGGATGCAAACCCACATTACAGACATGCATGTTAACGGAAATCAGCTCCAACATTTAACCCCTTGTGTGCAAGTGCAAATACTCCACTTTCACCCCAAAGATCTCAAGTTCTTGATTTAGCAGAACCATAAAATCCCTGCAACAGAATAGCTCTGTCAAATTCTAAAAGCATTTGGCCATAAAGGACTTAAGTGATGCACAATCTTGATACAGACTTCAGAATTAGATTTCTGTGATATAATAAAGGCAAGAGCAATGCAGAAATTCCTCTCCAGACAACCCTAGAATACAGCACCAACTCTGCTCCACTCCACGTGCTTGCCTTGCCTTGCCTTCCCCCTCTCCCTCACTGTTCCCGCTTCACCTCTTTGCCCTGTCCCTCCCACATGAACCCTTATGTCATTCTGCTTTGCTTGTGCCTTGCTGACCCATATACCTTTATCTGCAATCCTTACCTACCTTGTCCCCTCTCACTGCAGGTCACTTTGTTCCATGGTGCTTCTCAAGATCAGGTGGTTTACACTGAGCAGAGAGGACACTACACAAAAATAGACCATATTGCATGCACTAACCACTTACAGTGAGTCACTACTTCTTAGAAGAAACTACAAACCATATAAAACAATGGCTTTGGCTATAATTAAAAACCTCAGTGCTCTGAGAAGAATGAGTCTGTAACTGTTGATATCAGGTACAGATTTCAGTGTGTTCCCGCCACGTATCAGCCAGTTCTTTAAGATAAATAAAATAAGCCCAAAAATGTCTGTGAGATCAGACAAGTTGGAAGGCAGAGGAAGTAATTCAGGTTCACCAGCAGCCCTTAAAAAGAGCATAACAAAAGTACTCTCAGGTCCGCGGCCAGACGAAAGGACAGCAGTTACCCAAGTCATCTAATTGCTTGAAGATTACAGAGGTTGCTTATTTGAAGGTCAGCTGAAACTAGGTCGTCAACTCCACTATGTGTTTTGGCAAGGACTAAAAATTAAGTCTGCCAGCAAAGGCATGGAGGATGAATCAAGTTCAGGAGCGTTCTTGGTCCTGATGGTCAGGTGCCATTATTACCTGCCCACCCTCAACGCTAAACAAAACCAAACCCAACTTTCTGGATGGTACTTACTTTGGAAATGGAAACAGTTTCCTTCCAGTGCTGGAGATGGGGCTGTCCAACTCAGGAATAAGGGACACTGCTGATGTGCACTCCCCAAAAGAACGTTGGCACAATGCTTCCAGGAGGCCGTTATTGTGAGTACCATTTCCTATTAAGAAAGCAACAAGAAAAGGTATTTGTTATTAGCCATACCTGAGAGAGAAGCTTGCTGTTCTGAAGAGGATTAAGTTTTATCTGCAACTTACATAACATTTTCCTTATTGTTATTCTTACGCATACATTTGAATAATAAAAACAGGAAACCACGTAGACTGTCGTCTCTTTTTCTTTCCTATTTGTATATATTCAGCATCATAGGATCCTTGTCCAGGTACAATTATCCAGTGTAAGAACTGATTTTTGATAAGGAGACGTGCTGATGGTATCACACGCTATACGAAAGAACACTATGCATGTATATTCCACTTCAAGAGACACATATATCTCCCTCTATATAAAATGGTTATGTTGGAAGCCATGCACAGGGTCACAAATGCCCAGTAAGAAGGAGGTGAAAGGCTACTTGTGTGACCCACTAAGCAGCGGCACGGTCATCTCCATTCCAATGGCACTACACATGGCCACCAGCCCCTAACAGTATGTGAGTTATTGAATTCTGATCATTCATGCACTCAGGATGCTCACAGTACATCTACAGCAGCTACTTAATACTTCTTAATCAAGGATTGTTTACACTGCGTAACGGAACATTTCTGGATGAAGAACATTCAGTTTTCATTCCAAAACCCCAAGACATTGTCTATGGACTTTTCCTTAGAGGATTAGCAGAACGATAGCTGAGAGAAGCAGAGATCACCCTGAACCCTCACACGTGGTGATGGAGTGTCCCCTTTTTGTCAAAAGTGCCTTTGACAAACAAAGCTTTGGGGGAAGGAAAAATTAACTTTTTCTATAAAATACATAATCTGTATGTATTTTAAAAACCAAGCTGTGCATTATAAAACACAGCCCTGACATGTTTTCAGCCAGCTTCACTTTAAGGTACTCTGTTTGCCTGGCAAGGACTATGCTCCCATCTCCATCATGAAACTGTTCTCCCCGTGCAGCTACTCCATGCTCCCAGACAGCTGGAGTGCAAGGTTCGACAATAATTTTTCCTCTTCCTACACCCATCCCAATGTAAACTATACAAGGAATTACCCTTCCTAACAAAGGAGCTGTTTGTTCTTTAAATTGGCTTTTTCTCACATATCACAGACATTAGCACCCTTTCCCAGCATCTAAGAGCAACAAGACACTAATAAGTATCAACACTGGCTGCTTCTCTAAGAAATAAAGAAATAAAGCCTACCAGCGTGACGTACCGAAGGCACAAGCATGAAGCTATTTCTGAGGCAGAAATAAAATCTCACACATCCTCAACAAAAGCTGGAAGCTCATTTCCATTTAGAAACAAATGTGCTTTCTCTGAAGTGCCAGAGTGCTCCCAAACTGTAATCGAATATTAAGTATGATTTTCTTTTCCCAACTACTGTGGGGTCCGTGAATGAATTTGAAAGATGATATAAAGAAGTAGGGTCCATTCTACACTTCTGATTTCAGTGAATACTGAGTACATACCCATCCATAAACTAATAAAGTCTTTTATCATCTGAACCCACAACGTGCCAAATCCTCCCTCCCATGAGGAAGAGTGGAAACCAAGGTCAGTCAAGGTGAAGCGATTTGCTTAAGGCTGCAGATTAAATCTGGGGTTGAGGTGAGGGCTCTTACCTTCCTGTTTCCTGTTTTAATGACCAGGTTATGGAGCCTCCACCCCATCGCTGACCCCCATACCTTCGTTGCTGTCCCATGATGGCACATGGGCTGGTTTGGCAATATAGCAAGTCTCTCTCCTTCCCTTATGCACCTTGCTCAGCAGAACCTTCTCACCCCATTTCCCTTTTGAGGCAAAGCTTTGCAGTCCCTTCTTTTCCCCATCTTGTACCACCTTCTTGGAACACACAGGTGCAAACACACAAACGGGAAGCACTTTAGAACTTTAAAGTACTGAAAGCCTTTGCTTTTCTCTGCTGGTGACTGTAGCATCCTCTTAAACCCAGAAAGGCAGGTACAGATGAGGGCAGTGCACAAGAGCCTATTCCTTTGACACAAGAGGTTAGTGACATCAATATGCTCATTCGCAAGAGATAACAGATGACTGCAGGGTGGGGGAACCAAACCAGCATAGGACTGGTAAATCTAAACTACACCAAACCCTTCCATTTCAACTTCAGAGAGTCCTTGACTGACTGAAATCCATTTAAAAAAAAATCACTTCTCTTCCTGGTGATATATCAGAATAAAATGTTTCATGTTCTTTTCCTCCTCTTCCCACCCTTTTTTTCCTTTTTGGGGCATTAAGTCATTTGCATATAATGATTTGCAATTTATTAAATATGCAAATAGCTGCAGTTCTCTATAAACTGACTCAGTGTACTGTTAATTTATGGTTTTCCAGTGAAAACAGTCATCAGCCAGCTGGACAGACATTCCACGCCTCATGGAAGGGAGCAGCACTGAACACAAGCCTGGGAATCGATAGCACAATTACAAATGCTTCGGATTGATAAGGAAGATCTAAGGCAGGCAGGAACATTTCCAGTAACTTACAGATTTGCTGGGTGTTATTTTGGTCTCGAGGCCAAAATGTTGGCGTGGAAGGTTCAAGTCTTCTGATTACATTTGGCAAATACAACATAAATTGCCCCACTACAAGAAGGAGCTACTTCCTTGACTTGTTCTAGTTTTGATTTGAGAATTGGCATCGTCACCAAAGGGATTTACTTAAGCCAATGGTGGCAGCATTTTGCAGACACGTGGAAATACTATCACAGAAATAAAAGAAATTACACTTTGAAGAGCCCACACAAACAGCTCTCAGACAGCAACCTTCTCTGGCCCAGTCTAGTCCAGCAGAACAAAGGAAAGCAAAGTCCAGCTTAGCAAAGGAAAGTACTACCTGCCATTTATTGGAGCAGGCAGAAAAGCTCATCAGCTGCATGTCAAGACTGCCAGCTGCTAATTTCTTATTTCAGCTGTTTTAAATTTTTAAAAAACACTTAGTTAAAAATCCATTTTTTTTACATGCCCCCCATGTAATTACTAAGAATCTGAAAAACATTAGTCAGCTTTGATTCCACCAACAACTACTTCATGGGGTGCCTCTACATTCCTGAAAAATCTCCCTGAACACCAAAGTGCAAATTCTTTCCAGCTCAAGATGTAATAAAATGGTAGTATCACCAGCTATGTATGTGCTAAACTGCACCAAAGTGCTGAGCAGCAGCCGAGAGAAAACTTCAGAGAGAAAAATGAGAGGAGAGCACAAGACATCACCGAGGCAGGCTGCAGGAGACGATAGCACAATTATTGGATCAAGAAAAGCCGCTGGATGCATTAAATAGCAGCCCCCAATACTCACCTCAGCAACAAGAAAGGAATCTTGGGAAAGGAGATGTTTTGCCGCCTGTGTCCTGCTCTAATGAGGCCAACCCAGTCTTGGTTTCGACTGGAATTTCCTACTGCAACCAGAACAAAGCTTTCCCAGCCCTTGCCTGAAGCGGTCTGGAGTGCAGTTCACGTGTGACAGAGGTTCTTGTTTTTTGGTGCAGTTTTCGGAAGTGGGAAGGAAGCAGCATTCCCACAATCCTTACTCCCATTACCAGCTGGTTGCTCCCAAGTATTTTATCACCCACCTACCTCACGTGGCTTAGAGAATTTTCCATAAGGAGGCTGGCAAGTACAAACCAGCAAACAATATTAAAATAGGGCACGGAGTTGTGATAACAGAGATGGCAGAAAACTCGTTGGCAGTTGGGACTTCAGGTATATAAGCTACATACACTCTGGTTCAGTGCAAATGTTTAACCCTTTCATACCTTCAGTTCTTCAGGGAAATTAATAATTTGCTTTTTCGTCTAGCAAATTCTCAAGAGGCATCCCGATACACCCCCCAACTCCATCATTTGATTCCCTTTTCCTCCAAAGTTCTTCCAAGCCACTCTTACCACCCCTGTTTAGCCACTCAATTTCCCCATTCCCCAAAGCAGTGCTCTCTCTCCCTGCTCCCAGGCTGGTTTTGTCCACGTCCTGAACTTCCAACTAACTTCTTTACCCTTGGGGCGTAAAAACCTGCTCAACCCACCATGTTGTTCAGAACCAGGAGACAAATTAGTTGTATGGAAACTCTACAGGTAGGTAGAACAAGACTTATGGCACTGAGACAGCGACCAGAGCACATACCCATGGGATCACAGGAGATTTCTCTAAGGCAGCAGAGCACTCCTAGGGAAGCAAACACCTCAGAAGTGGGATGGGTTTCCGGGAGCGAGGGAGGCGAGACAGCGAGGAGGACATGTCAAAGAATCAGGCAGGGAGTTTGAAAATTATGAGGTAGCACGATGGCTTGGGACATGCTCCAAGGCAGCGTCCTGACATGCCCCGCGTTACAGAAACCTCTGCTGGAATTAATGCCCACATCTCATCTCGCACTTCTCAGGAAATAAGTCTCAGAAAAAATACGGCGCACATTTTAAGTAACGGAGTACTGGATAAAGACTGTTTGCTGCCATGGCCTCGGGCACAGTCTGAACCTCAGTTCAGGAGCTGGAGTCCTGGCAAGCCTCAGGGATGGAATTATGCCATTTAGTCTTCCAGACAAGCACAGACGAGGAGGCCAAGTTTTGCTGTTTATCGACTTATAATGCAAGAACAGAAAGTAGGTCAGCGAGCATGGTATCTCAAAAAGGAAGAAAAATATCTTCCAGCCCTTTCTTCTGGGGTGGTTTTGATTGACGTACGTAGGCATGAACGGAGCTGATTTTTAGAATATAAAACCAGAGAAACTGCTTAAGCCCAAGGCTGTAGCGGACGCCCCCAGACCAAGCCAAGCAGCAGTGCAAGGCATTCAGTGCTTAGGGGAAAAGAGAAAGACGGTCACACCTAAGTTCTTGGGGGCCTCAGGCATCTCTGGGGTGCTGTAACTGCATCAAAAATCAACCCATTGTACAGCAAAGCACTGATTATAACATCAGATTTAGCACAGCACACACAGCTTTAAGCTATTCTTCCTGAGTGTCCTAAATAACAAACCCAAACAAATTAAGGAATGAGTAATGAAAAGGTAGGAGGTGGCAAGGCTTGTTTTGGTTCAGGAAAGGATTCCCATCCCTTGCTTGGAATCTAAATTAGATTCAATTTAGATTACAGCGAGGCAAGGCCAAATTCCCTTGTTGAATGAGTTCCTGCAGTAGATCCCTTGTATTTTGCAGCCATTCTTCAAGAAATGTATTTTTCATCTCCTGCTTCTGCTTTTGTTTCTGATCTTGTCAGCTTCATGCCATGCCCTCTCCTGTTCCTCTGGATCAGGATATCCCTTATTATCTCTCGGGGTAAGGAAAGAAGTAATTTGTTGTCTGGTAGAGACAGAAATGTGTTCTTGGCCTGATAAGTGGATTATCTCCACAAACATGCTTTCTAATGCAACGACACCCCGCTCTCTCACAAAACCAAAGGAATTAATCACAACGGATGATGTGTGACATCTGCAAGTGAAAGCTCCCTCTCCTACCCAATACGTTAGTATTACAGCAAGGTTTTTTTGCTAAAGGAAAATCCAGGAAAAACGCACATAACTTAAGAAAATGCATATTCATGCTCATCATGCCTGCAAAAGGATCTTAGCTTGAGATATCAGCGGTATCAGCTAAGATGTTCAGTCCCTGCTATCTCCCTCTTAGAAGAAATCAAGAATGTGTAGCAACTTAAGATACTCAGTTCCTCACTGGACTTGAAACTCTTTAGCCTCTGACTCATCTCCATAAGGAAAACACAAATATGTAAATCATATATCGATCTGGAAGAGTGTACCTGATAGAGCTTTATCTGCCACCTGCCTCAGTGAAAAAGGGATTGATTCACTTTATAATTCTCAAGTACTGATTTACAACTTGTTCTTCCTGTTGTTGTGATAGATTTCACAAAGCACATGGAGAAAGACAAAAGGTAGAGAAAGGAGAAAGACTAAGGTAGCTGAGGTGATTTTCAGGGACAGGGCATAAGCAAGCTACTTACCTGGGAATAATATATCTTTCTGATGTGCTCCCAGTTTTCCCTGATGGATCAAAATTAAACTGCTTTATTTCACCGGTCCAGCTTCCTTTGCAAGTATTCTAATTTTTGCTTTTTCCTTAGAGAACCCAATTTCACGATGAGCAGCTGCAAAAATACTAAGCTTTCATTTTTAGTGCTTAGGTTTTGCTTAAAACATGCTACCTTTGCCAGAATCAGTCCATTAATCATTCTGGTGAGTAGGAAAACACACAACTGCTTTTCAGAGTACAAGACAATCCCCACAGGACCAGTAATTTATTAAGACTGATTTTCTTTATGATGCTATTTTCCCTTTCTGAACTTTGCCTTTTGCAACACTGTTTCATTATTGTACTTTAGTCTTTTTTTCCTACTAGCACAGCATATATTTCTTCCTTTCTGATGCCTGGTTCCATGCATTTGCTTTGCGATAAAATGATATTCATTTTGCAGTGACACTTCAGCAGCTGAATAACATATTTTAGGATGATAATGCAAGACAGTAATATTGGAATGCAATGCTGATTTTGTGCAATAACCTGGTAAAAATAGACATCGTTCCAAGGAGCCGCTCTCTTGAATGGATGCTCAGAAAATTCTGAAATTATTAATTTTAAAATACATTATGTTAAAGAGTAATCTCCTTCTAAATGATGCAGTAGCCTAAACTCCTACACGCAATGAATACAAAGCCTCATTTTGCCAAGTAGTGTAAATTTTCAAGGTTCTGAAACAGCTAGAAACAAAGTATTATTATGTGCATGTGAAATATCAAAGCATCCGACTTCACTTCCGAGGAATAAAATACTAACTCATGCATTTTAATTTTCCGTGATTACAGTTTCCATAGGAGAGAGGAATAAAACATTTTTTGGAACTTTTCTAGTCATCCTGAATGCATCATCTGTTTATACCATGCTGCCTGCCCAAATTGCGCTACAATTTAAAACAATTACATGAGAAGACAAAGACAGAGTTTACTATTGCTAAAAAGCACATGGCCAGTGTCCAATAAAGCGCCAAGCCAGTAACTAAGCTACGCACATTCCCAAATTTAAATTCCCATCAACACCAAAAGAGATGAAAACTTCTCAAGTGAAGTTAGCATTCTGGAGCTAAGCACTGTAAATCTCATCACACAACGGCTCACATTAAGTAAACCAGAAGCATGCCTGTTTCCATGGCTTTTAGGGCACCTCGTGGAATTGAGATCCCAAAATGCTGCACATTCCTCTACTAAGTTTTCTGGGCTCAAATGGTTTCACATTTGAAGAGGAATAAGCCCATCTAGTCAGAACTAAACTGTAAAAAAGATATTTGATTCAATCCTTTACATTCATACCAAGTGCCTAACAGCCTAATTAGCTGAGAGGGCAAGCTATACAGGCAGGCTGGACGCCAACCTATTTCTCATTTGCATTTAAGCAATGCCTTCATATTTGCAAAGTGCTATGCAAATACCAATTACTGCCATGATGCAGCAGAGCTTATTAACAAAAGCACAGTGCTGATGTGATTACAGCTTCCAGTGCCAGAGCCAGCTCATTTGCCAGCAGTTCAGCGGTCTCTGCCCTGCCTGCCCACCTCTACAGGGTGTAGTTATGCTGTGAGACCCCCATCTCCCTCACACGGGCCTGGAAAGAGCCAGGAATAAGACTATAAGTCACATCAAAACTTGATTTCCAAAGCAGGAAGCTCAGGTTCAACACCTGTCACACTCTCAATCCTTGTGCTGCAAGGAGAGCCCTGCAGACATGGTGCACAAGGAGAAGAACCACCTCCTGCACCCCAGGAACCACCTGGGTCAGACACACTACCAAAAGGACTCATTTTTTTTCCCCCCTCGTGTCCAAAGCACAGGCTATTTTGGCTCATTTGGTTGCTTATACTAACATTGTCCTTGCCTGC
Source organism: Limnodromus scolopaceus (assembly GCA_028565335.1). Lineage (NCBI taxonomy): Eukaryota > Metazoa > Chordata > Aves > Charadriiformes > Scolopacidae > Limnodromus > Limnodromus scolopaceus. The sequence continues at coordinate 3,714,182 of JAOXNO010000011.1, read as the reverse complement.
ATGTAACTCATGATAGACCTCAGCCACCACCTCCTCATTGATCAGAAAACTCTACATATTGAACATGGATTTGGTGACACAGGGAGCCTTTCATTCATACTTAGCTTTTTCACACACCATCTCATCCCAGACACATTCCAAATAACTGACTCTTGAAGCAAAACTTGATGGCACTTGCAAAATCCTCTTTTGGTAAAAATCAGCATTATGAGCAAATGTTTCTCCGTGGCAAATCAGTGTGACCCAGTGAAGCTCAACTCCTAGCAAAAGGTACTGGAAGGAAGCCCAAGGACTGTGCATGCTCACATCTGTGACTAGTTCAGACATGTCTGTACACAAAAGCCAAATACAAACAGTGCAAGCTTGGGAAATGCTTGTTTGAATATTTAAACCATGTCACCTGGACTCATCTATATGCATTTATTCCTAAGGACAGGATTCATCTCCCCTAAAAGCTAGGTATTTCATCTGAAGTATTTTTCCAGGCTGCTCCTTTATTCAGGAAGAGAACAGCGTGCCTCTACAGGGTAATTATTATCTCGTATATGCCTAACATGAACTGGACGAATTGCTGTCTGGAGCTGCTTCTTTCTTCCTTTTGGCTCTAAAGACAACGTGAGTGACTAGTGTAGCCTCAGAGTTAAATTAGATGAGCTCCATCCCATCCTAAGCAATTTTGTACTGGGCGATCTTATTATGTTTTGCAGCTATCAAGAAATTATACGGGGAAGGAACGTACAAAAATCAAGCAAGCAGAAAACTCGGGTCTCATCCAGCTGGGGACCACCAGCTGTCAAAGCCCTGATGCCCCCAGCTTACAGTGGTCCTCCCTGTACCACCCAATAAAGCTGTGAGTCCACTCTGTTCCATCAGTGCTTGAGGTGTCAGTGAGAACACAAGACAGGCAAAAGACACTTAGCAGGGGGCTGTGACACCCTATCAAGTTGACACAATACTCAACTAGGCCCCCAGATTTACTGGTTGATCTTGTACAAGCCACTGCCTCTCCATGACTCAGTTTCTCCATCTGGAAAGCAGAGATGATGCTCCTGACCTCCTTTGCCAATTATTATTACATCTACCGATGAAAAAACACCCAGCCCTCACACAGAGGTGTTACTGCTCACTAACTAGGGGCATTTTACAAATGCCTTTAAGTACAATACTAGAAAGGCCCAGTTCTGCAACCTTCCTCAAGCTGAGCACAGTAAAAACAGATACCACAGACAGGACTCACAAAGGGAGAAGAGCTACAGGGAAAAATCTAAACTCAGCTAACATTCTCTGTTTAAGATAATATTTCGGAACTGTTAAACGCTTCACTAAAACAAGACGATGAAACTCAAAAGTACATCTTACATCTAACAAATCTTTGCATTCTCTGTGGATAGAATAGCTTCTTTCAAAACATAAACCATATCATCCTGAGCCATTTCCACAGTCAAACAGACCTTAAGAACTGATGAATTCATTCCTAAGCAGCCTCAATCCTCTAACTTTCTCTATTTCTTACTGAACTGACTTTATTCTTTTTTGCACTGAATGAGCGGTTGGACGGGTTCTCGGCAGCAGTCGCACAACATCCAGCGTAAATCAAAGTCAAGGGCATTTTCCCAAGAGGAAAGTAGGTGAAAGGTGAGGCTGGATTTTCCTACAGCATTAACTACCCCCAGACCAAAGGCGCGGGTGAAACTCTGCCCACGTAGAGGGACACGCTCAGCGTTGGTGTACGGGGAGGTGACGACAACGGTGCAGGCGGAGGCAGAGCGTCTCACTCGTGCCAGCTCCATGGAAGGCTCCAAAGAAGCACATTGCTCCCCTCAAGGCCACCACTCCACGCCTATGGACCTACAGCATGTAAAACTCTTTTTCTGGATGGAGCTAAGTAATAGGAGAGTTGGTTTTTTTTTATCATGATTTTCTCCATTATGGCAGAAGCACAAGTAACTCAGGTTAGCAGCGTACTATCAAAATAGCTGCTGGCCTTTTAGAAACTGGAGAGAATCGTGGCTGGAAATTTCTTATGCTCATCATGCAAAGGCCCTGTGTCACGGCACCGGCACTTTCTCTAGTTCTGCATTTTACCTTTCTAATTGCTCATCTCCCACCTGCAACACCTCAGACTGCCAGTGTGACTCCGAAGTGACACACCGGGTTACAAGTACCAAGGATGGTGTGGGACCAAAGCAGAGGCACCAGCGGTGAGAGCATGGAGACCTGGCCAAGCCCCTTCACGTGGCTTTGACAAATATGAAACAAGTTTTTCTTGACCCTAAGTATTTTCTGTTCAAGGTTGAGTGCAAGGTCTGTGCGGGTAAGATTTCACACTGCTCTGGGCTGCGTACAAACCCATGCGATTTTTCAAATTCCACAGGTAAAATGGTGGTTGCAACTCCATATCACAGCTCAAGCATCCCAGTTGTGTAACACCTTGAACTATTTTAAGACCATTTTCTCTCACCCCAGAAGCCTTTTCTGAATTTTACTCAAGGACACAAATGTGACCATTAATGCTAGAGGACAGAATTTCAGAAGGAAATACAAATGAAAAATGAAATACATACAGATTCTGTGAAATACCTCAAAGGGTATGATGAACGGAGTAGAGAATGCTCCCCTTTCTCACCTTTTAAAGCAGCAAACAGCATTCCACTGCAATGATATTGCATGTTAGTGGAAAAAAAAAAAGAAAAAAAGAAAGAAAAAGGGAACACTGCATTCTCTATTAAATGCTTCAACAGATGCCTACCACCTTGCCTGCTCTGGTAGCAGCTCTTTAAAATCCACCCACTTTCTGGGAATGCAAAAATGCAAAGGCAAAATGCAAAAATAGTTTAAACCCAGTCATTTTTAAACATGGTTTATTCTTTTCTTCCACTAAGCCCCTGAAGCCCGCAGTTTTCAATGTCCTTTTCAACTATTGGCCATTTAAACTTTGCTTCCTGCCTGCAAATCTGCTACCTCTGTTAGAAATGGGAATACCAAGCAGAGAGGTCAATCTGTATCAGAGCAATGGTCGCCGGCTGTCAGCTCTTGTAAACCATGAGCCATCACTTTGTCAGTCTCAGCCTTCGGCTTTGCAAGCTGTGACTAAAGATCCTGACTTGCTCTGCTAGCAGCTGTTGCAAGCTGTGAGCCAGCATCTTGGCATTCTCAGCTGAAAGACTCACCACTTCTGTGCTCACAAACTGTCATTTTCAGTTAGCAGAACTCTCGGGTGACACGGCAGCCATGCAAGGACGTCGCAGGGTGAAAAAAAGGATCATCCATTTGAACGACCTACATTCAACCAACTGACTCATTTTTAATCACTTTCCAATAGAGGTCACCCAGGCAGTAAACATCTGCTGTGCCACCTCTGTCATCTTCCAATGAAAATTATTTTGCTAGTCAACATCTACTCCCGCTGTCAGTTGTCAATTGCTTGTGCAGTCACATTAGTGCAATGACCTGCTTTTCATCATCAAAAGAACCCCAAAAGCCACAGGACCAAGATTTTCTAAGCAAAAGATCATTTTTGCCAAATAATGCTTACTTTGTTTCCAAATGAAATTAGGAAATAATTCTTGCCCATTCACAGTGACTTTCGACAAATAGTGGACAACACCCTTCCCGAGGCTGCGTACAGAAACCTTCTGCTGTTTCTAGACAGCGTTACTTAAAACATATAGCACACATACCATGTGTTTTACAAGCAAGTCTACCCCAAAGCTCCTCACCTACATTTGCAGAGGTGCTTTGGGGTAAACATACCTCTCCATCACTACCCGTTTTCTCATGTTTCCAGCTCTGGCTACATCTAGGCCCGTACTCACATCCCTCTTCTAACCATCCCCTTTTCATCCCGAAGGGTTAGCTCTGACTCCTGCCAGGCTGCGATGTCTGTCAGGAATGAGGTCGGGTATGTTGTTCCAGAGGAGCGGATTCAGACTGCAAACTACAGGTTGGCTCTGCAAGTTCTAGCTGCACTGGTTTGGCGCGTTAACCAGCACATCAGATAACACTTTAAAAGGAAAAATGTATTGTTTTGCCTGAGGATGATGAAAGCATCAAGACAGCAGCTGTTTGAAAGAAAAGACTAGAATTTACAAATTCCTATAAATCATTTATGATTGCAAATGAAACACTGGAAATATCACCATGTTTAAAGAAGAAAGTTACACTGTGTTTCCACACCAACTTTCAGCCCCTAGACTGCACCTTAGCCCAGTACCAGGAAGTTGCAGAGAAGAAGAATATCAATTTTCCTTACTGTTGTTATACCACATTCAAGATGAATCCAGTCATATTCATAGCACTAGGAAGCAGGAAGATAAATTGCCAAGAAGAATGGGAAAGTCCAAGGTACTGCATCTCGCTTGTAACTTCTGTTTTCTTCCTCAGAGATTGAAAACATCAACAGAAGATCAACTGAAGATTGCTTCTAATATCCCCCCACCCACCCCTTTTCTGAGAAATGCGCATGTTTTACTTCTTATCTTTTTGAACTTTCTCTGGGCAGAAGGCAGACAGCTCAGCAATTGATAGCATGCCCTGACAGTCACACCTCTGTACCTCAGTATTTCAAGTAACCCAATATTACTTTAGATATATTAGAGGGAGTCAAGGCTTCTTGATGACCCATGAGCAAACGTTCTGAATAAGCACTTCTCCACATCAGAAGTGAGAGAACACAAATGACCTTATTGTTGTAGAAACACAAGCAGAAACTCTGTAAACAAGCACTAGAGATTAAAAGAGCAGTCACTTCCCCCACACCTAACTAGCTCTTCTTCAGGTGATGGGAAGAAATAAATGATATATTGAAAAATATATATATATGAAATGATACACTTCATCTGTGTTATCTCTTTATGGATACACAAAATTCACCTTGGTGGTGTATTAGCTTCAAAAGGGTAAGGATAGACCAAATCCTTTAGTAAAATTGAGATAAAACCTTCCTTGAAAGAGACTACAGCTGTGGTGACTGTGCCAAGTCCCTAGGGATATCAAGTCAGCGTGGTACTTCTAGTGAGGCACACTATAGTTCACCTTTTAAGATGACCTCTTAAAAGTCAGGAATTAAGCCTATTCCTCCTCACCTTTGGTTAACAAGAAAGGAAAATCAGAAAAATAGCACAGAAATACAGCTTTCCATGAACTCGGTACTGTACTACTTAAAACAGAGTGTGCAATTCCCCGATCACAGGAAGGTGAATGCTGTAGGCACTCAGACAAGGAGTGGTTTACGACCAATGCCTAAATTACCAGTGTCAAAATACCGCCTAAGCTTTCATTTTATTCTGGCTCCTGACAGCTCTATGCAAGTGTTTGGTTCATCACCTGCGGCCTACGAAGTACAGTTTAACATCTTTGGGTTAAATTAAGAAGGAGGAAAAAACCAGTAAGATTTAGCACTAGCTTTTCTCTCTGCTGAGAGGGGAGTTTCGCCTCTCCCCTGAGGAAGGAAACAAGAAATTTTCAAAACTTCCCACCTAATGGATGGGCCCAGAATACATTCTCAGCCCCTTCTACTCACCTTCACGCCCAGGGTGCTGGTACTGGAGATAGCTGCCTGCAACGCCTTGTTTCAAAGGCTACTTAAAGGACAAGGAAACCATACAGCTCATGTACAGCACGTTCCTGGCCCACCTGCAGTTCTATCCCACCACTGAAAACTTCTGCACCACAAAGCTACCACTTGAAGTTCAGGTTTTGTTTTACACTTGGCCTCAAAACAAAGCAAAACACTTCTCTCTCACCGGACATAGGACACCGACACAGACACACGCTCTGTTCTCCGAAATCTTATTTTTGCTGCTGTCAAAGCAATGAATGAACAAGGAAAGGACTAAGCAGAGAGGCTGCTGTGCTCCCTCTGCTGGCTCTGCCCGAGGAAAGGCAGCCAGCCTGCACCACGCCTTGGAAAAGCAAATTAAAGTATAAGATCTGCCACCCACTCCTGCGTCTTCAGGTACTTCTAAAGCTGCACACTGCCATTTTTCCTAATGCCAGCCCCACTTCATACAAGATACGAGGCATATAAATAACAGCAAAGTTCAACAGGCAGATCACAGGCAAAGGCATTACATTCTCCTTATGCCAAAAGCCCTTTTTTTACACCTTTACTTCACAATCTGAATGGATTCGAGCATCTGAGCACAGCTATCAGCAACCTGCAGTCTTCAGGCACTACAAGTTCAGCTTAACTTCGTGTTAAATAACAGCAAAGAATTCTCCTGGTTGCCTTTTTACAGAACTTGCACGCAGACACAGGATCAAAACATGTCTTCACTCTGGTGAAGATGTGCGAGAAACATCACGATTCAGAAGGAACACATTATTTTTCCAGACCGATATTTAGAAATCAGAACAATATTCATTTTACCTTCTAAACACAGGGCTCAGCTATGAATGTTGAGACACACTGGAAACACACGTGATGATTACAGCTCTCTGGCACCGACCAAGTCTATTCCTCTCTACACATGCCACATCTTGCCAAATCAAGGCACAAGTGCTTCACTGCCAGGGTTCAGTTGTGTACAAACCCTCAGCCCGGGTTTCTCATGAGGGTTCTATTTCTGCAGCCAGAAGATCAGTGGCAAGTGACTACTGTTAACAAGGATCATTCCTGCCAGAAGTGCGATATTATTCTGTCAGACCACGGTATGTTGGTTTACAGGTGAACAAGAGATTTGTCTTTTTGCAGTGCTTCTCATCTTTACTTCCTAATTCACAGGAAACCAATCCTTTCACTGATCATTTGTCAGCAGCAAACCTGGCTCAATACTTAGTAAATATTAAGCTACGGTACTTTCTATAGGGATTTCCCAGTTCGATTAATTTGCTACAAAACATACCCTTAAGAAAACAGATGAGTCAGTATAAATGGTGCATGTAGACCAGGGTGTATGGGGTATTTTGTTGCCAAATGCTTTTCTAATTTGCATTTCTAACGTTTGTCCCCGGGCAAAAGCAGTCATGATTTGCAGAAGACAAATGCAAAAACTTCCCAAATGACCCAGATAACATTCTTAATCACAAATCACTACTAAAAAGTACAGGGGAGTCATTTTTAGAAATCTGTGAGCAGCAGGATATAACGATACACCTTATTTCCATGTACCAGCTATTCCTTGCTACTAGATTAGAAATCTCAGTTCCCAGTTAAAAGTTGTAAATGGAGAGGATAAAGTACACCAACCTTGTTTTCACGCTACCAGACCACTGTCTTTACCAACAGATCTGATGAACAACAACTGCATTCCTGGAAGGCACTTCCCTGTTTCAAAGTCCATGTTTCCTTTCATGTATCCCCCTGGTTCCAGTCTAGTTTGATATCAGATACACCCACTGTACCTCTTGATCATCGTGCTCTAGTGCCTTTTCCAGCGATAGAGAGCACAATCTCAGAAAAGCGTAACACATGAAATGGGCAGATTCACTGAATCAATATATCCAATATATTCAGTCAATGCATTACTGCTCTTGCATATGGCACATACTGTGAAATCTCAATACTTATAAACACATGAAAAGGTTTACATTCAAGCCCCAGGACACAATCCAGTTCTCAATACACCAAGCAGCAGAAAGTGACTGTGAAACCTTTCCAGATACACTTCTGTACCTTGCGTAACATTCTAAGATTCAAGAAGCCATGGAAAAAGCCCAATGCACATACACTGAGAAGTGGAAATAGCTTCGCTTTTTAATGTAAGTGTAATTTAAGGAGGCATGATACTCCAATCCCTGGAAACCTGGCTGTGATTTGAACATGAATTTATTCATGCTCCTGTTGAAGTAGTACTTGATGTTTCTTGCTAGTCTTCTCTACACTAACAGCTTATACATATAGCTTGGAATGGTCAACATCAGTTATCTCTGTTAACATGTTGTATCTCACCACAATTTGAGTCACCTGTTAGCGACTGCGGTACCTCGCAGCATCTCAAGGGATGCAATTTGAAGCTCACGAATTGTATAATGTGAAAGACCAAGGGCTGAAATGCCACGTTGTTCGGCAAGAGCAGTTCTGTCAGACAGATGGAAGACAGTCTTCCCCCAAATAATGTCACAGAATATCACCACATTTGACTTAGTTTTTCATCAGTTAAACTTCAGAGGTGAAAAAGTTTACTTCTAAGTCATGAGATACGCCAGGTATCGAAATCTCATTATTATAAATGAGATAAATGTTATAAATCTCATTACCACTCCTGTATGAAAGCTGGCAATTGGTGCAAGACAAACAATTTAAATAAGCTGTTCAGGTAACTGCTCTTGCTGAAAATGCACTGGGAAGTCCTTTTTTCAGCTAAGAATGAAGGTTAAAAACACAACAAATGCAGTGCAAGAATTAAAACTGAAGTCCAAGTTCAGAAGCTTGAAGAAGCACCACTCCACTAAATCCCCAAACAGGGCAGGGACCTGAATTTCAGGGACCCTAGGCTGGCAAACATCACCACACAAACAGGCAAGACAAAATGTGCACAGACTTCCTTTACCCCACCATACGTTGCCACGAGAGCTGGAAATCGTAAGGGGAGTCCAGTGCTGGAAAGTCTCTGTAGGAAACTCTTTGCTTCTAGCAAGATGAATAATACACCTGTTCCCTAGTTGTGAGCAAACACTACAAAGGAATAATTAGAAACTATCTGACCTGAAACCCACATGCCCATTACTGTGGTATTTTTCCACCTACTCCAGGTGAAACAGAAGATGGGCTGGACCTGGAAGGAGAGGGGTGGAGTGGCAGCACAAGATGCTGATTTATAAAGCACTAGCAAACAGTGCTCTTTCTCCACAGGCTTTGGACAACGAACTCGTCCTGCCTGAAGGATGCCAAAGTGCAAGCAGGATTCCAGCTAACATCTGCTTGCCAGCTGAGAAAGAACTACAATCTCTGTGAGCTCTTGCACTCCAACAGCCAAAACTGCTCCGAGCCACTTCATTCTCCAGTTGGGCTTTTGCTTTTCATCCAGAGATTTTGGCTTGGCTGTTTCATTCCATCAGGAAAGGAATAAACTCACCACAATGGCAAAGGTGAGTACACTCTTCATTGACTCGCTGCTACTGCGTATGTTTCTTCTAAAGAACAAGCATTAATTTAAATTTTAACATACATGTGTATATTATAAATATGAGTTAAGTAAAAAACAGTACGTTGTTGGGCATCCCGTGTAATGACTAATATTTTCACTGTAGCTGAGTATGCACCATCTAATCCAAAAAAGTAAAGAGATCAGATTGGATAGGGAAGAATTCTAGGACTGGCTAGTTTCATAATTAACAGTTTCATGGACACTACCCCTTTTGCAAATGCCAAAATCTGAGATTTTATGAAAATTTGCAGGTTAGAGGTTAAACACAGATCATGCATAGAAGTGATTAATAAATTTTACTAACTTCATTTATTTTCTTTATTCTTTTCCTCCATCTGCTAAGTTCTCATAATAGATAGCTGTTTTCTTTCTCTCCTGATCTCTATGCTTTATGGGGATTTGAAAAGCTGAACAGATTTTTGGGTAAGATAGTTAAAAAGGGGAGGAGGAGGAAGGTGAAGGAAGAATCCCAATAGATAAAGCAGATTGCGAATCTTTGGCAAGCTAGAAAAAATAGAACTTCTTGTAACAGATGTGTCCTTTATCTGAGATATGCATCACCGAGCAAATTCAAGTGCTTTTGGAAAAGAAATTCAGACTTTTAACTCCTCAAACTACTCACCAGCTTTTAGCTTTTCCCTTCCTCAAGATACAATGTCAATATTTCAATATTCCTCTAAATAAAGGGCATCTGAGGACAAGATACCACTTCTGAGTTCAGAATAGTATTAAGATGTTGCAATCCCTTTTTTTTCCCTTGTTTCCATTACTTGAGCTGTCTGGTTTAGTCTGTATGTAATTAAGATATCTACTCTCAATTCATCTGAAATATTACCTCTGCAGGAGTCCAAACACTGACAAATGCCCTGCAGAGTATGCACGTCCTCATTAGACAGATGGCAGCAGCAGCCTACAAGCTCATCTGCCCCACTAGTGAAGCACAGCATCAGATAAGATCCAGTATGACTCTCATGAAGCTCTGATGGTTAATCTGTAAGGAAGCCTTGGAAATGAGGTCAACCAATAGCTCTACCAAGGCACAGCATGTAGTTTACAAGATAATTAGGATCTGGAACGTTATGATTACAGAAGCGGGTAAATTAGCAACACAGGAAGTTTGCCCTTCAGACTACGGTATTAACGTATAAATTAGGAAACAGCAGCCCCTCCCAAGTTATCAATAATAATCAATAATAAAACCCACATTGCCAGAGGCTGGGCAGCTTCCCTAAGTTAACAGTTTCCTGTACCCGGTAGTAGTTTGCTAACTCCCTGTTAGTTCTGAGCTCCAGGTGAACATAAACAGACTTGTTTTATTACCTCCATTTCTCACTATGTGGTAGAGTGTAAATGTGCAAATATTAATTTTAATGAAAAAAGAAAAGTAAATCTTGAAGTCATGTATCTAAAAAGCTCCAGGAACAGGCAAGTTCTCAGTGAATATTTTTTCCTCTCTCTTTTCCTTTAAAAAATCCTTTGCTTTTCCATCGATCTCTTCCTTGGAGCTGATAAATGACTTAATGGTTTTCACTAGCAACGCTGAGGTCCTGGGGCAGCCTTCCTACACTTTGTGTTAGACCGTAAACTACTAAAAGTGTTGCCCATCTCTAAAGGAATCACTGTAATTTACACCTGCTGAAGATCTGACCATGACTGCTGTAACATAAACTGGAGAGATCTCAGGAAAAACTGGAACTAGCATTCTAAGTTGCCAGGAGAAAGAGACAGTAGCAATTTGTCTTAAAAAAAAAAAAAAAAGTAGATTTGTCAGTTTGACTTGTTTGGGGTAATTTTTACTGCTTCCTTAGAGTCCCAGCACATGTTCACAACAATGCCAAAACCCTCTTTTTTTTACAGAAAAAGCCTGATGTTTACTCGGTTGAGCTCCATGGGACAAAAGATATAGAAAGAACAGAGATAGAAGATGAAGAGAAGTACAAAGACTTGAAAGGCAACAAGAAAAAAAAGAAGACAGAAGACCTGAAGAAAGAAGTGGAGCTGGTGAGTGTTTCTAAGCCGTTTCCCATTACACCCAGCAGCCTCTACCCACTGTCTGAAATCCGGTGATGGGGAGTGAAATGCCACTGCACCGTCATTTGAACAGCAGACACCCTGCACTGAAAACCTTAACAGGGATGGATTCACTTCCTCATGCTCCTGAAGCATGCCAGAAAACAGTTGTGCAAGATCAATACCTATAATGAAAGAATGATTCTGGCTTAATTAAGCCACCAATGGTACAGAACATTATCTCCCCAAAGAGGAGTTATTCCCCAGATGGAGTAACTGTTATCAGTATTTCCTCTGAACTGCCACTTGCACAGTCAAGTTAGGAAACAGAGGGAGAAGCAGCAGCATAACGCTTTGCTCCAGAGATTTCCAGTAGATCTAAAGGCATGACTCAGCTTTAAGCATGGTTTTTGCCCCAATCTAACTGCCCTGTACCTCAAGGACAGTGCACTAAGCTCAACATACCTGTATTTTACTTCTGGCTGGCTACTGACCTCCTGCCGATCTTGGAAAAGTTGCTTCCTCTCTATATCTTTCAGTTTCCCAATCTGAAAAATGAAGGTAATTACACTGCCCTCTTTTCTGAACTGCTTTGAGAGCAACACATAGGAGAGGCTATTTATGGGCTAGGTGGTACTTCACAGGTAAGGAAACCCCAAAATGAGCCACCCGTTCAACCACCATGTTTCCAAGATCTACCCAGTACCAGCTAAATAATTCTTAACTTATATTATCTTTGCCACCAGGGGATGTAACATCACTCTCTTGTTTCTAAAGAGAAACCAAAGCCCAGACAAGCTAATTGACTCATCCAAGTACCAATGAATCATTCTGTGAAAACAATTGTGAGATCTCTCAAATTCTTGGCTTCTAAATCTCAGTTCAGCAAAGATATAATTAGGTCAATGATACCACAGAGGTGTCAATGCAGGGAAAGGAGAAGAGATTTGAGATTTCCCTCTCCCACACCCTTTTAAAATGTGGTTAGAACCTGCTGCTTCTTTCTACAAGACTGCGGCGAATAATTTCACATACGCTACCTTTGTCAATCAAGTGCAGATTGTTGTCACGTATTCTGACACCACACCCTTTCTTCTATCAACATATTGCTTATGGTACTGGGTCTTGTAGCATGTAAAGAGGAGCTATTTATCTAAAAGAAGCACAGATATTTGTGGCAAGCAATATTAACATGAAAACACCATTCTGCTCTTGTGACAGATTTGTTGGAGGAGGGAACTATTTACAAAAGTACTCTAAAAATTGAAAGAAAATACCATCTTCCAGTGGAAGATATTTTGCTTATCAATGTGCAAACTGCATATAGTCTATTCATGAAAGTGGGATGTCATACTAGCGACTGGATCCATGGTCCCAGATCCAGGCAGTCTGAACATTCTCCAGATCCTGAAATAAAATTTTCAACAGCCTGACATTCTGCTCACTACCATTTTCTCTTTCTTTTGGAATCCAGGATGACCACAAACTCAGCGCTTCAGAACTGGAGGAAAAGTACAGTACAAGTATCACCAACGTAAGTCTATAGGGCTTCATTAAGAAACTGCTTGCATCAGTTGCCTTTGCCTCTGGCTTACCCAAAGCTTCCTAGAAGTGGCAGGAAAACATTAAAATCGCCACTCACACACAGATGTGTGTGTGGATGCATCCATGCACAAGTATGATGCCCTAACTCCCCATAAAACCTAAACCAGTAAGTCAATGTGCAGCCCTGCCCTGGATTTACATTGGAGTTTCTCTCAAGTCTGACCTACTTTTTTGAAATAAAAATCCCCGTACAAAACATGACCTCAAAGTTGGCACCAGGAACTCAGCTTTTATCAAGTTTTTATCTGATATTTCAATTTCACAACAATTCTTTTTTTACTGGCAGTGTCTGTAACAACCTATAGCAATAAAGCGCACTGGAAATGCATTTATCTTGAAGGAAACTCTAGGTTTGAAAAACTATACACCTGAGCCCCTTTGAAAGTGCTGCAACATGGACAGAGTATAGACAAGAATTTCAAGGAACCCACAAATGACAAACATCTTGGTGGAAATGCAGAAAGAGCAGCAAAAGAACCATTGTCTGTTTTTCTTCAGCTTTCCAAATGCTTAGCACAGGTGTACTTGACAGATAACCGACAGAGTGAAAACTCCTAATGGACACAGACCCTAATTCAACGCTCCAGTAAAGAAATAACCGTTTCTTCATAGCAGATAACTAACAGTAGCCACTCTGAAATCACAAAGTCTGGAAACCAAAGATGCAGGTTCCTGCAGTTCATCCGTGACACAAACAATGTTTAAGGAAAAAAACAGCACACAAATTTTGTTCCGAGTTGAGAGAAAAATCTGTTTTCTGGGACTTCATTTTAAACATGTCATTTACTTTTGCAGGGTCTCTTTAGTGCAAGAGCTGCAGAGATTTTGGCTCGGGACGGTCCCAACTCACTCACTCCTCCCAAAGCCACTCCTGAAATTGTTAAGTTCCTCAAGCAGCTCGTGGGAGGGTTTTCCATCCTCTTATGGATAGGAGCCACCTTCTCTTGGATTTCGTTTGGCATTCAGCTTGCCCAGGGAACTGAATCAGCCTTTGACAATGTAAGTATTTGAATAACCACAAAGTGAGTATTTAACCCTTTTGACAATCTAAGTAATTTACATATTACTTCACAGTTATTCAGTAACTACAAGGAGACCTTTTATTCTTTCAGGACTTTCCCTCTACCACCAAACATTTCTGATAAACGGTCAAATACCTGACAAACCACTTCTGTCTAAGAGCGCCTGTCCAAAGGTTTTATAACCCCTACCTGTAAGAGTAATAATTGAGTACTGTAACAGCAATACTGAAGTCCACAAAGGAGACCGTACTTGATCATTAGCAGGGCGAAACTTGAAAGCGCTTATCTTAAACTGTCTTTGAACCTGACTAATACCTCATTTTAAGAGCCTCCTGAAACAACACAGAACTATGATTTATTCTAGCAGAGGAATTGCTGAACACTTGTCTTAAATTAACCGAATTATGTCTTTTATTGATTAGCTCTACCTTGGTATAGTCCTGGCACTGGTTGTCATCCTCACTGGTATCTTCGCTTACTATCAAGAAGCTAAAAGCACAAACATCATGGCCAGCTTCAGTAAAATGATTCCACAGGTGAGAATAACCGATGCCTTTCATTTGAGATAGAAGTTCATTCTAATAATGTACCTCGAAATGACAAAAACACAACGAGCCATCTTGAATTTACCTCTTGGTAAGACGTTTAGAGGATGGCACAATGCTGATTTTTGTCACATTTCTGTCTTTCAGCAAGCTCTTGTCATCAGAGATGCACAAAAGAAAGAAATGCCAGCAGAAGAGCTGGTGGTCGGGGACATTGTGGAAATAAAGGGTGGAGACAGGATCCCAGCAGACATTCGTCTGATCTCTACTCAGGGTTGTAAGGTACAGTACTTTGTAGAGCATGCGGAAAAGAGGAAAAACACGCTTAGAGACTTTTATTACATATAAAGAATTTCTGTGCACCCAGTAAGAGTTATCAGAGCTTTAATTAGACATAAATCTAAATAAATCATAGAGTGCAGAAGCTGTAGTGTGATGCTCAGCTCACCTAATGCTAACATCTCCACTCCCTGAACATCAGAAGAGGCCATTAGGTCCACACCATGTTCTAGCAATGCTCTTTGCCAGGACAAAGGCAGAAATACCAATACAGTATTAAGAGTTTCCATACACCTGAAGGCAGATCTTCAAACCATGCTTTCTTTCAGGCTGCAACTGAAAATCCCACTGACAGACCCATAACATTGAGCTGAATTTCCACAGAAGTACATTCTCTCAGTAACAATGGCCAATCTCTCAGAGAAAAGGCACTGTGAGATTACGGCCCTGACACCGATGATTCAACATGCTGCCGCCTTGCCTTCTGGGCTAGACGTAACTGCATATTACTAACTTTAATATGGGCATGTCTCCCTTTCATTAAAGGTGGACAATTCTTCACTCACAGGGGAATCAGAACCACAGGCTCGTTCCTGTGATTTCACCCATGAGAACCCATTGGAGACGAAGAATATCGCGTTCTACTCCACCACTTGTGTGGAAGGTGCGTACAGAGACAGAGAAGGGCCTCCAGAAATGGCACCCTTGCAGGGCACTGCATAATGCTGCTAACACATTTTAAACAATTCTGCTTCAAAGAATTCCAGAGAGGTTTATCTGCTCACAAGAAACTATTGTCCCAAGCACACCAAAATAAAGCCTTAAGCACTAGGATGGTCATACCTCTTAGTATTAACCAGTGAGACATTTGTTTTTACTACTTACCCTGGTTATGGGTGCAACAAGCAATTAATTGCAGTTTCCTTGTGGTCTTTCCATCACTATCTTTAAGAACGTCGAGTTGCAGATGCTTCTAAGCACTTGTGGAAGCTTCTGTGTAAGGGCTTTGCACTCATAAAGGCACAGTTCTTATTCTCAGGGCCAAAAGGTATGTGTGTCATACCTAATAAAATACCTGCTGTGAGACTGTACAGTGCCCAGGATCACTCTTCATTCCTACTGCAGTGCAAACCAAAAAGACTCCCATTAATGAAAACAGCTTATGTCTTCCTATCTCTTTAATGGCAGAGATATTCTAAGGGGAAGACCGTAATTCTGGAATGAAGTCTCAGTCACATTAAGGCTGAGAAGGGTCTTCATCAATCAGTACGGGTTACAGAAGACAGGATTAGTCTCTCCTGGAGCTGACAGTCTTTTATGTCTTTGCAGGCACTGCCACCGGCATTGTAATCAACACTGGGGATCGCACTATCATCGGGCGGATTGCCTCGCTGGCATCGGGAGTAGGGAATGAGAAAACACCCATTGCTATAGAGATAGAACATTTTGTCTACCTGGTGGCAGGAGTGGCCATTTCTGTCGGTGTTCTCTTCTTCATTATATCTATTTCTCTGCGATACAAGATTCTAGACTCCATCATCTTTCTCATCGGCATCATTGTGGCAAATGTGCCAGAGGGACTGCTAGCCACAGTAACGGTAAGTCTATGTTTGAATTTATTGGCTGCCACTGTAGTTCTTCAGTTAATACCACAATTCATCACTTGTTAAGTTCATTGTACCGTAACAGTGACCTGGCTGAGTTGAGTTGGAAATAGGGGTGTTTTATTCCATAAAACTGAAAGGACAAACATTTCATTTGGGAATTCTGGCTTAACTAAGCCATTAATCTTAAAAGCTTCAGCACAACAATCCAGTTTGAAATAAGGTTCTTCAAGTACCATTCTCCCTCAATTGCTAACCAGTGGAATGATGTGACTCATTTCTCCACAACCTGTTCCTATTTGGAAACGAGGCTATTGTACCCTAAAAGTTGCATGAAAATTCCACTTACTAACTCATATAAAGCATCGCTAAAATCCCTGGCTGAGAAGCAGTACATCTGTTAAGCACTGGTAGCCCTAAAGTACACCAACAGCAAACAACCAGCAGTACTGCAATAATGAAGAGAATCATTTCAGGATTCATTAAGTTGGTGATTAGGAGCCCCCCCTGCATTGTAGGTTCTGCCATCTAAACCAGCCTCTTAACTGATATGACATTCTTATTTCTATCAGCAGGCAGGCAGGTTCCTCTCAGCAGCAAATGCACTTTTGCTAGTTACAGCCAAACCTCTGACCTTAATAATGCTTACTAAGTGCTAAAAAATGCACTCAATCAAAAGATAAATTAAAAAAAAAGTTCTCTTCCTAAAAAAACCAAACATAAAGACCCTAGCAGAAGTATATAACCTCACTGCATCATTCTGTAGCTGCACCTCACTAACAGTGAGCTGAACTCCTTTTCTTCTGCCAGGTGAGTCTGTCTCTGACAGCCAAGCGGATGGCGAAGAAGAACTGTTTGGTGAAGAACTTGGAAGCTGTAGAAACACTCGGTTCCACCTCCATCATCTGTTCCGACAAGACGGGGACCCTCACCCAGAACAGGATGACTGTTGCTCACCTCTGGTTTGATAATCAGATCTACTCCGCCGACACCAGTGAAGATCAAACAAGTAAATAGGGCAGTGGGGGATGTGGGAAGGGGCAACTACTTGGGATCCAACCTGTGGTTTCACACCTATTGGCTGTCAAACTGATGTCAATGGGAAAGTCTGGAGGAGGTTCTAATCCAGATCCCTTTGCTGACAGTACACTTAGCAGGGAAATAAACAGAGAAATATAATCTAAGCAATTCTGCCAGAACTGATGGATATAACAGTTTGTATCAAACTGTTTTTCTGTAACAGAACCTCTCAAAACAGCCATTTTCTTCTGCAAATAAGTCAACCCTGTTGTTTCAAACTTAAGCTTCTGCTTCCATCATGCAATATGCTAAGGGATGCAATATTTATTTTGCTTCCTCTCAGCCCAGCCTTTCGATCAAAGTTCTCCATCATGGACAGCATTATCAAAAATTGTAACTCTCTGCAACCGGGCGGAATTCAGACCAGGACAGGAGAATGTGCCAATAATGAAGGTATTGCCTACTTCACATCAGCTTATTACCTTCCTCTGTAAGAACGATACATATGAGTTGTTCTGTTTAGCTTTATAATCCCCTCCATTTTATCATCTCAATCTTTTAAGTCACTATTTATAGTGTTACTGGTATACACTGGCAAAAAGACAAGGGAAAAAAACCCACAAAGCTAAGAGCAACTGTCCCTATAAGGCAAAAAACAATTCAGGTAGCAAGAATCTCTACATCAGTAAATTATTTCATTATTAATGTAATATAGCAAGACACAAAAGGTAAACATGCCTTAATTATTTGTCTTTACACAACACTGTTGAAGGGGGCAAATTCTGGCAAGTAGAACAACTAGAACAAATCCATGATTTCTACTGTTTATTCTATCAAGGCCTTCCTCAAAGTCAGTTATTTTGTGCATCAGGTACCTCACTCCTAGGCCCCTGCTGCTACCCAAAATTGCACTACAAAGCCTCCACACAAACCAAAAAGTGATCACAAATCTTCCAGTTTCCCCAGAATAAAGTGTTAATTTCATCTCTATGGTGTAGCTTAGTTATAGCATCAGATACAAAACAGATATCCTGAATTTTTACTGAAATAATTTTCCAGGACAACCTGAACAGCAACATAATTCACTGCTGCTTAAGCGTACAACATGTTATAGAAGCACGGAAGGTCTCCTGATGGAAATGCAGATGTGTTGTGCTATAAACCATTTCTTCTTTTGTGCATACAGAGAGTGGTGGCAGGTGATGCCTCTGAAACAGCTCTGCTGAAATTTGCAGAAGTCATTTTGGGTGACGTTATGAATATTAGAGCGCAGAACAAGAAAGTGGCTGAAATTCCATTCAACTCCACCAACAAATTCCAGGTGTGTTTCATTTGTGGAAATTATCCCAGCCTGTTTAAAACTTAAACTGCTTCTACCACTGGGTCTAAGGCAACTATTTGTAACCTGAAAGTCTTAATGGAGTAGTTCATTAAGACAGAGAAAATCTAAGCTATAATAAGTGTAGCTTGTTCCATTTGGTGGAATGTATGATAACCTCATGGAAAACAAGAAACATTACTCCCATGCAAAGTGACCAAAACAAGAAACAAATGCAGATCACGTATGCTCTTTCAACTCATTTCATATTTGTGGCACACAGCTTTCCATCCATGAGACTGACGATCCCAACGACAAACGCTTTCTGCTGGTGATGAAAGGTGCCCCCGAGAGGATTTTAGAGAGATGTAGCACCATCATGATCAACGGCAAAGAAGAACCACTGGACAGTGAAAAGGCAGAAGCTTTCCAAACAGCATACATGGAGCTGGGGGGCATGGGAGAGAGAGTGCTGGGTGAGTTCAACCAGAGGGACTATCAAAGAACTGTGGTGTAAAATGGGGTTTTAAATCTTGGTATGATTCAGCGTGTCTGGACTTCATTCTTCTTTGCAGTAGAGGGGAAAAAAGGAAAGTGTACAGCATCCTAAGTGGAGCGTTAAAACCACAATGACGTGCTGTAAGGTCTCTGTGGCAGGGATGCCCTTCCTGCTCTGTGCTGATGGTGATGTGCTACACTGCACAGCCAAAAAACCCCATAAATAACCCAACAAAGGAAAACACTCTTTCCTGCTGGCAGTTATCACTAGCTTTGCCACGTGAAACACTGACTCACTATCAGGTTTGATGTGAAGGTTACAATGGCAGGTTAAAAAATCCTCCATGAAAAGCTAACGCTTAAATGCGCTGGAGTTCTATGGACAAGAGCAAAGCCGGACGCTATATGGCAAGCTCTGCTCTTTTCTCCCACTATTTCCCATACGTCACATTAACTTAAGTTTCTTTTCAGGTTTTTGTCATTTGTACCTGCCTGAAAATGAGTTTCCAGACACCTACGCATTTGACACAGATTCCATGAACTTCCCAACCTCCAACCTGTGCTTCGTTGGGCTCTTATCTATGATTGACCCACCACGTTCCACAGTGCCAGACGCTGTCTCAAAATGCCGCAGTGCTGGGATAAAGGTAGGAATTTTACAATGAAAAGTACAGTGATTCTACAGAAATACTAATGATAACACAACTTTTAACATCTTCCACCACATTAAGTATCTTTCTAACAACAATTACCAAAAATCTAAACATTCGTTAATATCATTCTACTTGAAGGCCCCAAGAGGCAAAATAGTTCAATTTAGGTGGGAAAAAGACTATAGGAAGTGCATAGAACCCCCAAACTGGAAATCCAAATGGGGAAAAGCTCTAATAAAGTCTCATCGGACCCATTTCGAGAATACAGAAACCAGGCCAGCGAGAATTACTTGCTTGTAAACAGTGTAGCTGACAGCAACAATCCTTGAGAAGGCATTAGGACACAGGGCTAAGTTTGCTCTGAACTTTTATGAGTAAGAACCACTAATTTCAAAACTCTTCAAATTGAATCTGAAGCAATAATTCTCCTAATTTCACTCCTGGGGACCCACAAGTAAACCTTCAGCTCTAGGCAGAGAGGTACTCTAGCTAAAGAAAGGAAAATGAGTATTTGGAATTACTGATCTCAGATGAGATGAATCTCAGGTCCCAGCCCTGATGAAATTTTCTGTAGTCTGAAGACAGACCTGGCAACTGGAAACTTTTCTTCAAGAAAAACAAGAAAAAAAATGTGTCTTATCTATCAGGACACTTTAGTCACAAGGACCCATTTAAGATGCAATATTCTAATAAACTCCCACCTCTGAGTATACCTAATAGAAATTCCTACATAAAGGCTTCTTTATTCTGCATTATTCTAACCTCAACACCTGTGACAAGTTCTTCCTTTACAGCCTTGATAAAATAGCACCAATTAACAAGAGGTAGAGACCAGATGTCAATATAGAGCTAATTAAGTAATAGCCGTAATCTGTCATTGCTATGTACACAGCACAGCTTTCCAAGTTCAGATTCTAAACTGCTTCCTGGTCTAAAACAATAGATATTTCACCTTATCTGACTCCAGCCACTGCATATACATTTGTCACCTCACGCTGAGTGCTTGTCCCTTCCTCAGGTTATCATGGTCACTGGCGATCATCCAATTACCGCCAAGGCCATTGCCAAGAGTGTGGGCATCATTTCAGCCACCAGCGAGACCGTGGAAGATATTGCCAAGCGCCTCAACATTCCTGTTGAGCAAGTCAATAGACGGTAAGAGCAAACAGAGCATAGGGGATACCTAGGGGCTCATTTGCTGAAAGCCATGCCTTCTCCCCCCAACAACGCTTTATAGCCTATTTCTGCATCCCAGCTGCTTTTTGCTTTTCTGTTTCTTCATACATACCCAGCCATTATGTCTATGCAATGTGCCATCTCTATCTAAATGACTATGTGTCTCGGTCAGTGGTTCTCATCTTCACTGGCCCTTGAAAAAACACTAGCAAATTGTACTTTGCAGATCACATTGGACTTTGCTGTCGCTGCCCGTTTGACAAAGCACACGCATGTGAAAAGCAAAATGCAGAATCATATGCCTTAAGGACCATCAGTCCAGATTTCTCTTTCACCCATTAAATGTGAAAAAAATAACATCGTAAGAGAAAGCTAGAAGCTCTTTACAGAAAAGATGTCTTCCTCCTCCACCATCCCACCCTCCCACTCAAAGCCCTCTTTAAAATGCATTTTCTGCTGTTATGTCTGCTCAGGAGGAAGCTTCAATTACTCCCCTCTGTAACTAGGTAACTGTAATTCACTCTGGATTTCTACAGTGGCTTTCATTCAACACCTGCTGATTAACAACTAATGCTTCTGAAATTAACTCAATTTGCTGCTTTCCTTACTATCAAGCCTCATCCATTCTGTGACTGCGCTATTTTTATCTAAGACTTTTGATTTGAAAATTTAGCCAGCTTTCCCCTGGCTCTTACAGAGAAGCTACAGCAGCAGTAGTTAATGGGATGGAGCTGAAGGATATGAGCTTGCAGCAGCTGGATGAAATCTTGTGTAACCACTCAGAGATAGTCTTTGCTCGGACATCGCCCCAACAGAAACTGATTATAGTCGAAGGCTGCCAAAGGCAGGTGAGTAAGAGTTCTCCACAGATAGGGCTATCGGGCATTCACAAGGCAGCGGCTTTCCGCAGACACCATCCCCGAGGTGAGAGGGTGGGAGCCGACTTCCAGTGCTCGCTAAGTTCTGTTTATATTCTTTTCACCCTGCAAGAACATTATCTAGCAGATTGCCACAAACACTGGACAGAACCCAAGCTACTCAAATTCCTGTCGCAGATTCTGAACTCCTAGTGACAAAATAAGCTTTTTGCAAGTTTTACTGGCTGGGAGCTGTACTGAGGGTCTGTCTTTTGCATAGAATTCCGAGAAGCTGCTGCTGTGCTGCACACAAAGCTTCCTAGGCAGAGACTGTACACTGTTTGGGAAGGAGCCTTCCCTCAGGAATTCTTTAAAGCCAGTTAAAAGCAACATGTTACCACATCCTCTCATCTTATCTCTTGTGGCCACTTAAACTTATGCACTTCCCGCCCACAGGAATGTTTAGAAGTGAAGTAAGGTATGAATCCTGCAAAATGTCACAGCATGATTTATGTAGGACCAGGCCTTATCTTTGTTACTTTCAAAGACTATAAAACAACCCACAGAAAGCAGGATTTAAAGAGAGTCTGCCCCATCCACGGGCAGTAACATCATGTAAAGGAGCACGGAGTGCAGCCAGCACAGAGGCAGAAGGGAAAAAAATGACATGTACAAAGCTCTGAAAAAGATGCAAATTGTCATCAAAAGACTGTCCCCTCAGATATGACATCTTCCAAGTAAATGCTGTGAACTGAAAACCACACTAATGTTGTACCTGAACTTTGCAGAGAAGGAGATGCAGCACAAGACATTAATTTTATTTTTGTGATTACGCCAGAGCTAAGCTTTCCAATCAGCATTATCAGCTCTTCAGGTTTAAGCCTGAACTGCTTTCAGGAGAGTTAAAAAAAAAAGATAAATTTTTTCAATTTCATCTCTTTTTCTTTTTGAATGGCCTTTGGCAGACAGGGGGGTAAACGTGTTCTGACTGCTTAAACACCCACGCTCCTGGCTCTTCAAAGGATGAAAGGGAACATCCTCCCCCCGCCCCCCCCGGCAACTCCAGCCAGTCAGTCTACATGCTATGTTTAGTACTTAGAGCTTATAAGCCCTTCTGTACATGGCATTATTTATAGGTAGTGACATTGTGCTAAATCCCCACAGGGACAGGACATTCACTATTTGTATTAATCAGTTTGTCAGGCTTTTTCCCACTTGGAACACTCTGTAGTGCTATCAAACCATGAACTTTCACATCAACTAGAACAGGACCTTTAGCTGCAGTAGATGGTTTCATTGGAGGATAACAAAGGAGATGAGTTGAATAATCAGAGTTTTCCACCCTTTTGATTACTAGTGCAGTTCTATCATAGACTGGCAATGACCAGAAGTTGCTGGGACAGGATGAGATTGGGGTCTAACTGAACAGTTACATAATTTACAATTTACAATTAAGATAAAAACTGACTGATGCTATAAGCCCTTCACAAAAGAAAGGACAAAGATAGAACATGTTATGTCAACTGAATCTCCCAGAGACGAGCCTAGGTCTGCTCAGATAGGGATAGACCATGTATATTATAGACAGATACATAAATTTTTAAGCCCCCTTACATTCCACAGAAAGAAACGATCAGATTAATTGCATTTTAAGCACATCTAATTTAGATCTCTACTCTTCAGGATGTATATCATATCCCTGCATTTCCTGTTTCTCTCTACTGTGAAGGGAGCCTAGATGACAAACTCAGATACAGACATCTATCACACACAAGTCTGAGGCTCCTGTATTAATCCTACCTAGAGTCTTGCTGATCACTGGCTATGTTTTATGCGGGTACAAAGAGGATTCAGAACTTCCTATCAGTGTATTTCTTCTGGAGATTTAAAGACAGGGAGTATGCTGAGAGCAGGCAGTCCTTAGGGGAAGACAGCACCGTCTCCTCAAAAACCCACATCTGGATCCTTTTGTGTGTTCCAGGGAGCAGTTGTTGCCGTGACTGGAGATGGAGTCAATGACTCCCCCGCTCTTAAAAAAGCAGATATTGGAATTGCTATGGGTATTGCTGGTTCTGACGCAGCTAAAAATGCAGCTGATATGGTACTGCTGGATGATAACTTTGCTTCTATTGTCACAGGAGTGGAAGAAGGTAAAAACAACGCTGCTATCCACTTTCTTAGCTGAAAGCTTCTGACAGCCACACAGCACTGGCGGGTCCTCCTGATCCTTCCCTCCTGCACTCACCCCTTTCCTTTTTTCTTTCTGAATTTGGAAATGTGATTTTGGTATTTGGAAAAACTGGGAATTAATTCCATATATAGACACATGACAGACAATAAGGAAATCGTCTCCCTCTCTCACAAATAGCATCGGTCTGCTATCGCTGCTTGTTCAAGGTTTAGACCATCCCATCTCGTTCCTACGCAGCTCTGAGCCTCACAAAGATATAAATTGTTTTCTCTACATTTTCACTTTATTACTTGCTCACACATCACCTTCACTGAGCTCCACCTAGGACAGTAACACACGTTCCACTCTTTCACTGTAAAGTGCTTTTGGTTTCCATTAAAACTACAGCGTATTGTGGAACTGGACTTTTTTCTTCAATCTTTAGACAATTTTTATATTCCCTTGAATTTTCAGATGGCTCTAGGGTAAGGAAGGTTAGCATTTTAAAAAAATAAACTCAAAATGCATGAAGAAACATATAAGGAAAGTAGATTTAAGCAGTAAATCAACTTTTTTCAACTTTATTTAGTTAAAAATTTAACTTTTTTCTGGACAACGCTGTTGAAAACTAGCTTTTACAGAAGTTTTTTCTTTTCCTTCAGGCCGCCTGATCTTTGACAACCTAAAGAAAACAATTGCCTACACCCTGACTAAGAATATTGCTGAGCTCTGTCCTTTTCTTATCTACATTATTGCCAGCATTCCAATGCCCATTGGCACTATCACCATCCTATTCATCGACCTGGGCACAGACATTGTAAGTTGGGGTCTTTTAAGTTATTTTCTGCTGAAGCATCATGACAAGTGAGAGGGGCTGGGTGGGATATGCAAAGCACAGGAAGATTTAGTTGCCTTAAACTGAAGCTGAGTAACAAGCTAGTGAAAGAGTAGAGGGCTAGATTAAAAGCATCCAGGTACAGAGAAAGAAGAGTAGAAAAAGAACCTGCAGAGGGGGAGCAGAAAGAAAAGTCTTCTGATCCGTGCTGAAAAGCAAAACTCAGCAGTATGCAAAAAAGAAGTTCAATCAAAAGATCACAGAGATTGTTGCAGTGACTACAGGGAACGAATACCAGACATTTCATCAGAGCCTAGTCCAAGGGGAAGACTCTTCAATGTTCTCGGTATCCTCTAGCCCTTTGTATTGTCATATGATCATCAGACCTGGGAAACGGTTTCAGACTTCCCTCAAATCCTTTATACATGTCAAGAGAAGGCTACGTGGATCCTTCTTTCATTTGCTCTGTGTACTCTGAAAAGGCAGGATATGTCAACAGAACCGCTTGAGAACTGAAACTCTTCTATCACCTGAGAAGCAGAAAAATGCTGCCACCAAGACTCTGATGGTTTATTTCTCTTGTAGATCCCCTCGGTTGCTCTGGCCTACGAAAAAGCTGAGAGCGATATTATGAACAGGAGGCCTCGTAACAAAATAAGAGACAGGCTGGTGAACCAGCAGCTCGCAGTGTACTCCTATCTGCAGATCGGTAGGTTGGCCTGTTCTCCGAACCGCTGTTTTGTATCAAAAAACCAAGACAGAGTCAAGTTGATTCATTTTTTAGAAGAGGGGAAGCTGAAACTCAACTCCTTCCTCAGCAAACATACTTACTCCCTTCTGTTGCTCATTATTCAACAATACAACAGGTTTTTATTTACAGATGTCAAGAACCTTAGAGCACTAAGAGCTCTGAAACTACCTTTAGACTCATGGCAAGTTTCATGCCATAGGAGATAGATCAACACTGATATCCAGCACGTTCCCCAGTGCTCCTAAATTTTGCTTCTTCCTCATTTCTTCCTCTTATTTTGCAGGTGTCATGCAGGCTGTGGGAGCCTTTGTAACCTATTTTACTGTGTATGCTGAACAAGGTTTCCTCCCTTCCACGCTGCTTGGTGTGCGAGTCAAGTGGGAAAACAATGACATTAACGACTTTGAGGATTCGTACGGACAGCAATGGGTAAAGAAGCACTGAACCCTCCTTGCACTGTCTCTCACCCAACAGTTTCTTAAAAAGTCTATACTCTCATCCAAAATAAAGGATTAGGGAAAGAGAGAGAGATTTAAATGCAAAAATAATTAATTTTCATCTAACGATCCCTCAGGATAGACTCTTTAGAGCTTCCTGCCTCCTAAGGTCTTTCATTCAGACTCCATGCTTTCATTCATTCTTCTACAATTTGCTGCCTTCCGATTCAAAGCCTCCAGACTTTATGTATAGACCCATCCCAATCTCTCAGCCCTGCTTCTGAACTGCAGTACTGTGAAGTATTTTGCAGACTCTCCCTCCCCCTTTCGCTCTTCACTACCCCTCACTCATTCTGCAGAAATCACAAGACACAA
Organism: Limnodromus scolopaceus; assembly: GCA_028565335.1. Lineage (NCBI taxonomy): Eukaryota > Metazoa > Chordata > Aves > Charadriiformes > Scolopacidae > Limnodromus > Limnodromus scolopaceus. The sequence goes on along the minus strand of JAOXNO010000011.1, from coordinate 3,687,938 downwards.
AAGCCATTAATAAATCAATATAAATACCTTGTGCTTCAGCCTCAGGACTCAGCCACAGAAAATAGCCAAAATCAACTGGCCAAAATCTGATCATTACTTATCTAAATCTAGAGTAACTTTGCATTTACACCTTAGAATCAATGTTTGCAGTCACTTGCACAAGATATGAGTGCTTAATATAGCACTATTTGATTTTTCTTTTGCTTTGCAGACTAAATACCAGAGGACGTTCCTACAGTGGAATGGTTATACCGCCTTTTTTGTCAGCATCACAATTCAGCAAGTTGCTGATTTGATCATCAGGAAAACGCGGAGAAATTCCATTTTCCAGCAGGGCCTTTTCAGGTAAGTTTTGCAGATTCTTTACCCAACACATAGGAGGATAAATCGGCCTACTGCTAATTTTAGAAGAAGGTCAGCTCAGTGATTTAGCCCATTCACATTCAGGCATTGAACAAAGACCAACTCTGACTTCCAGCAAATGCAAATCTCAGATAAACATTTTATTACACCTCCCACCACCCCCTTTCCTCCTTCATGATAGGGCTCCTCTTTAAAGAACAACACTGTACTGGTTAATCTGAAAATGCATCAGCTTAAAACTAACTCCCCATTCATTAAAATGTTTGCTCCAAAAAAGGGAATTTCCTCTTCAGATTATTTTCTTAAGTTCTTTACATAGTTATCAATAGATAGCACATTTGGACTTCTCCGAGGTAACTAACCTCTGAAGAGATACCAGCTGGTCAAGCTCCCTAAGACAGCGCTGGCTGCCCTCTGCCAAACACTCTGCACCCCGCAATCCCACGGAGGCCAGGGAGTTAAAAAGATCTATTGCGTTGAAGGCCATACGTAAAAGCTGGCATTTAGTCAGAGTATTTCTGATAGGAAAGCAATTTGCTTTCCTTCCTTTATCTGCAGGTACAGAGCCTACACCTATGTATATTTCCTTCTTACATTTACATGTGAGTCACAGTGCACATTCACAGTGCAGCTAGAAGACATGAGTAATGTGCGCTGCACGTCTACCTAAAGCTTGCTTTCATCTAGGTAGGTCAGGGATGATATCAGGAAAAAACACAGGCGTATGAGGTATAAAACAGTGCTACAGAGTCTTCTGTTTGTCTCATGCTTCTGTGTCTGCAATGTTCATCACCTGAAGCAGACAACTGAAGCTTCCCACCAGAGCACAACCACTCTGAAAGCGGCACAGCCTTTGCTGTGGCCTCAGGTTTTTTATGCAAGGCCAGAAGCATGTAACCTTTCCTCTTTGGTTTTCTCGTAGGAACAAAGTCATCTGGGTGGGTATATTTTCCCAGATAGGAATCGCTCTGGTTCTTACCTATGGTCTTGGATATGTTACAGCCCTGAACTTCACACCACTGAGGTGAGTTTTGGTGGTAGTGTACTTCCCTTGCCCTCCTTGTATGAACAGCCATGGACTTCCCATTCTGCCAGAAACAGACAAATGGGAGCAGGATTCCCATGCTGCACAACAAAAGGACAAATAGTTAAGAATATTCATTGTGAAGAACAAGGTGGACAATTTCTGGACCAAAAAGGGCATTATTTCCGTAGTTTCCACAAAAATAAAAAAGCACTACTTTTTCTACTAGATTTACTACTGAGAATCCAGAAACCCACTTATGTAGAACAAACATTTTAGCATTTTATCCCAAATATTTTGGCGATATTAGATAGCATTTTACTTAATTTTATGGAAGTAACCGTTATTTTAAACCTATCACTGTCAGAAATGTTCCATTTTTCTGCCATCTTCGGAGATTGTAATACCACCAGGCAACACTTCCTTCTGAATAGCAGCTGGAATAAGTTAATTCATTAACTACTTAAGATCGAGAGGCTTACATGCACATCATCTTATTTCTAATCATTTGAGTTCTTAAACTGGGGGGGGGGAAGGCCAAAAAGGCCAGGTTCTCTTTTGGTGACATCAAACAGCAAAGACGGAGAGCCCAGGAATTCAGCTGAATGGTTTGATGCTTCTGAATGAGAACCTCTTCTCCCACTCCCAGGTTTCAGTACTGGTTTGTGGCTGTACCATTTGCCATCTTGATATGGGTCTACGATGAAGTCCGCAAGCTCCTCATCAGGAGATACCCAGGAAGTAAGCAGATTTTTTAGTTTAGTACTTTAATATAAGGTGTCATTTCCTACCCTTTAATTCATACACCAACCTTAGCTGCCACTGACAGCTGGACTGCTTAAAATTGGACCACTTGTTCATCCGTTACTTTTCCTTTCTGAGGAAAAAATAACCTATTTTTTTCCTTGTCTCCCTTCTCCTACTGCAGGTTGGTGGGACAAAAACATGTATTATTGAAACAGTCCTTTTCATTGGTCTTCTTCCTCCTTGTGGAGAGCTCCTTCCCCACCTGACAGAACCCTTGCTGCTTTAATGTCCTGTCTGTGCAATATCAAGCATGGGTTCGCCCCATGAAGGGCTGAAGAAATTTCATGGAATTTCATGAAGTAAGGACTTTAGAGGTTGATAAATTACCTCCCACTGTACTGTACTGTAAAACTGACGCTTGTCTAGAAATTAAAATGTTACTTATTTTTGTAACAAGCACAATCTTCCCTCATGCAAAGATGAGCTTGGAGAGCACTCTGAGAGGAAAACACGTCTAAAGGAAAAAAAAAAAGACAGAAGACTCCTATAATCTAAGGCATTAATTTGCACTAAAGTTCGTGTTTCCGATTTTCTTCTTTTGGTGGAACTGAATTTCAAGCCAGTCCATACATAGATCTGTATTACCTTACCAAGTGTAAAAATACTGTATAGGAATAATTTGATAATAAAACTTTTTCCAGAAAACAGTTCTCTATCTGATTTTCTTATAAAGACTAAGAGAAACCGAGTGGAACAGGAAAGGACCTAACATCTGCCATGTCATATAGGAAAGAAGTGCACAGCTGCTTTTTTTGCCCCCATTAACAGATTAACATACTTCAAATACCTGTTCAATTTTGACAAACACATCTTGAAAATCAAGGCACAACCAGTTGATTTGAACACTTTGATATCAAAGGATTGGAGCATCTCCCTTATGAAGAAAGGCTGAGAGAGCTGGGACTCTTTAGCCTGGAGAAGAGAAGGCTGAGG
>JAOXNO010000011.1:3670364-3684711 GCA_028565335.1 Limnodromus scolopaceus | reverse complement strand
AAATTCAGTGAAATTCAGTGAAATTCAATACTCGCTTTCCAAAGGCCACAATCTCTATGGCAAACCAGAGCTTAGTATGCATTAGATAGGTACAGTTAAAGTTCTATTTGCAACTTTATATGGTCACTTCAGCAAGAACCAGTAGGTACCGCATCTTGTTGAGATAAAGGCTTTGCTTTGCAAATGATAAATGATGTATATTAGTATTTCACATTTAAATACAAGTCTAGGTGAGCTTTAGAGAAGAAAGAGGGGCAGGAAGAGAACGCCTATTGCAGTAAAAGGCAAGAGGGATCTCCAGTGAGAGAGAAACCAAGAGAAGAATGGAGGGAGGGGAAAAAGAAGTGTTTTCCAGCCTACAGCTGGCCTGTTCCCGAAAGTCCACACCCTTCTGTGCCACAAGCTACTCTGCATTTTGTGAGCCTCCCTCCTCAAAACTCCTCTCCTTAATACCTGGCTGGGTATTACACTGAGTATCAATTATACTGCATATCAGTGTTTTTTACATATAGACATGAAGAAGAGGAATTACAAAGGAAGAAGGAAGAGCGACAAAAAATAAGCATGTAAACAATGGGCGAGTCCAAATTCCAGATACATGGGCTGCTTATCACTTGGTAACGTAACCCCGTAACACGCCAACAACAAGTATGCAAGGTGCCAAGCTGACTCATTTCAACCCCTTGTCATTTGTCAGTAGTCAGGACCGATTTGTTTTGCCTGCTTAAAAGACAGGAAAAATATGAGGAGAAGCTACGTGGGCCAGCAACACAACCTGCTTTCCACCACCTATAGACGTGCAGTACTTAGCCAGAATGACACATTCAAGTACAGACACAAGAGGAAAGAAAAAGGGGGAGCAGTTTTTGCACAATGTGGGGGCAGTTACTGCACAGAATCAGGAAAGAATATAGCTACGTTTGCTTTACTTCAAAAAGAAGTTTTCTTTACATTTTCTTGAAAAAACTTATGGGAAAGGTAACTGGACAGGTTGTTCACTCCTAGAATATACAAGATCTTAAAAGCACTGAAAAGTGCAGTGGTTGCAAAATCATCTGAAGAGTAAACAGTCTGTTTTCTCTCACTGGTTGAAGACCAAATCTACAACAAATTCTTACAAAAAGCAGCTTCTCTTGTGCTTGAACTCCTGATAGTTATCAGCTCATAAACACATCACTCCGGAAGGAGAGTGCTCCCTCTGAATACTGCAGTTGTTTCTGGCCTCCCTTTGTTACTTGCAGTACCTCAGCACCTCTGACTTCATTCGCAGTCAACATATCATTTCACTCCTAATGCCAAACAAAAACAGACTCCTGAAATTGTATACACAGAACCTCAGAATCTCACAACAAAGCAAAAGAGATTGACAAAACCACAGAAGAGGAACTTTCCAGGATTTCAAGACGGAGTGACAGTGTTACTTGAAGCCAATCCTGCTTCATTATTTTTTCAGGAACATTCTTCCTTTCCCGAATCACAAACCATTCAGTCTTTGTCTGACAAATGCATCCTCCCCAGTATCAGAGAGAACTTTGACACACGAGTGTCCTTGGCTTGAAGAAGAGTCAAAGAAATAAATCAGGAGGAAACAAAGTAATACAATCTGGAAAAAACTCAACAGCAGAGGAAAGAAAAAAAGAAATTTTGAGAAGAAATCTTAGAAGACGGATGTGGTGCATTCATTTTAGCACCAACATATGCTCCTGAGAGAAGAGCAAAATAATTCTGTCATAGTAATATCTGGAAAACCAGCAAACTTATGTCTCCATGTTCCATCTGTGCAAAAGTGAGTGGGGCGGAATTGCAGCATCACATTTCCCACACGTATAATAATTTTAGGGGAAAAAAAATACACCTTCAAGATCAGTAATGGTTGATGGTCTCCAGCAAAAACTTCAAAACCAGCAAATGATTCTGCAATAGTCCCCGGCAGGGTCACTTTTGCTTTTAACAGAAGTTGCCAACAAATGGTCCTTCACATTTTAAATGTTGCTTTAGTTCAAAGCCCTCTCCAGAAGCTAAGAGTAGTATGCAGCCTCACGGCTCTGTCGTTTGGCTGCCTGTGACTCCAGCACACCAACATTTTCTTTGAGAGGACAAGCTGTACTTTGCAATCTGTTTCACTGTATCGATGCCTGAGCAGAAAGTCCAAATCAGAGGTTTGCAACACAACTGAAAAGACAAGTTAGGAAATCAGAAGAATAACATTGCTTCAATGTCTAAAGACAGAATCACCATTTCTAAATCCAAGAGGTTTTCCAGTATTACAAAAGATCTCGAAAACATTAAGGTAAAACGGACAAACAGGCCATAGGCATGGAAAGAATGAATCCTGCACTCACTCAGTGGCATGTATAATGTTTGTTAGAACTAGTAAGTCTGGGAATTACTGCATAGGACATGACAGGTCATTGCGTAACAGCACGTGTGGGAAACAGCAGGTAGGACCTCCCAGTCCAGTATAACCATCCTCTGCTGACATCTAAACTAAGGCATGAGGTTATGGTATCTGATGCGAGTGCACGTGGAACTGTCCTCAAACACAGGCCTCATTTAACCCAATAAACTCAGAGAACATTGCTGCACCCGTCAGTGTTAGGGCTATCCACATGGAAAAGGGCAAAGATGGTGGTACAGTCCAGTTGCAAAGAGAAGCAGCTCAAATCAACACAGAGGCATTCTCCCTCCAATCTCACAATGGGATATGAAGTGGCAGTATCACAAATCAATTCTTACACTTGCTCCTGCATCATTTATTCCATTCAGTCTGTTTTGTACCCCATCTGTGAGCAGGTTAAAGCTATTCACCATGTCATCTTCATGTTCTAGTGGCTCCCACATAAAAAACGTTACAAACATTCAGCTGAATTACACATTGTGATTTGGAATCTGAAAAAGTGAGCTGACAGGCTTCTTTATATTACAGGTGGAAAGGAACGTTATTTACTTTCCTGGTCACGTCTACGTACTGCTTTTTCATTTAGTCTTGCATGGTCTTTATCACAAGGAGCCTTCAACCTTGTGTGGGTTTCTTACTACTACATGCATACCATTATTACTATTATAATCATTTGATGGGTGAGAAAACATGTAGGAATCATAGCCATGGACCATGAAAAATACTCCTAAAAGAAAATGCAATTCCTTCACTCAGTTCTTACTTGTAAATGCCTTTAGTCAGTCCTACAGCCTCAACAGGAATAAACATTGCTCTCCCTCGGTCAAGCGACCAGCAATAACTCAAAGATAAGCAAGGGAGAGAAGCAGATTTCAAGCTGTAAGTTAACATACCTTCAAGCAGACTGTTTCTTTTCTGCCTACAACTATGTTGCAAGCATGCCAAGAGTTAATTTACTAGCTCATAAACTGAGAAATCTTTCCTAAACACAAAACTGTGCCTTCTCGCTCCAGCCTCAGCCAGACTAGACAGGTCAGATGTCCCTACTGATTACGCTGAACTTCACAGCTTTCCTTTACCTCTTTTTCCTTCTTTTAACAACAGCTTCTCTGCACAGTTTTCTCTAGTTTAAACTAGCTCTCACCATCTCCCCCTCCCACCTTCAAAAGAACTGAACACCTTTCCCCTTTTACCTGCTATGTCACTAGAAAATTCCTGTGTTCTGGTCAAGAGGCAAGCAAGATGAAAAGGTCTGTCCCTTGGCCCCGTTAGAATGTTGCTCAAAAATTTATTCCCGAGACTTCATTCTAAAGTTAGACAGCGTGATTTTATATTATGCTTCCTAACACACGGATTTTGAACAAGTCAGAGTTATGAGCAATTTATTCTGGGGTTATTCAAGCTTCAAGATGGTAACAAATAATAATACCTACCTTCTACCATAACTGTGTAAGAGCTAAAGTTCTTATGTGTGGCAGGTCCGAATTTTCCCTTATACTCAAATACAAAACTGATTTAGGCAGCAGCAGAAGAGACACATATAATATCTAAGGGCTGTGTGTAGACTTTTCAGCAACGACTAAAGGTAGAGCACATTCCCTTCCCTGTAAATCGGTTTTGTAAACCTCAGAGAACCATAGAATTGTCTAGGCTGGAAAAGACCTTTAATATTATTGAGTACAACTGTTACTAGCACTGCCAAAACCACCACTAAAACATGTCCCCAAGTGCCACATCTGAGTGTCTTTGTTGCCCTTCTCTGGACACACTCCAGCACCTCAATGTCCTTCTTGCAGTGAGGCGCCCAAAATTGAACACACCATTTGAGGTGGGTCCTGACCAGTGCCAAGTACAGGGGGACAACAACTGCCCCAGTCCTGCTGGCCAACCTATTTCTGATACAAGGCAGGATGCTGTTGGCCTTCCTGGCCACACTGCTGGCTCATATTCACCTGGCTGTCGGCCAAAACCCTCAGGTCCTTTTCCTCAAGTAGAATACTCGTATACCTCAAGTATAGAAGTATATCCTGCCTCAAATGGGATACTCATACTCTCTCAAAATTGTTAGGAATTCTCAGAATTACATTTTAAACCACATAATATGATACAAGAGCTGAAGAATTGCTTGAGAGAGCTTGGGATGTTGAGATTTCAGTGAAGACTGGAGGGATACAGTGAAGACTTGTATTCCTCTGAGGTGGAGAGCGCCTTCACTGTCATTCACTCACAGGCAGCTTTCACATTTTGAAACAAAAACTGTAGCCAAATAATAGAGTGAAAATCGTTCTCATTACCTTTCTAGCAGCGCTGCCTCTAGTGCAAGGAACCTCCTCAGCAGACTCCATGACACTGCTGGCCCGCGTTTATCTCTACTAGAAGAGGAAGGAAAACACAGAAATTAATGTTCTCTTGCAATCATTTGCAGACAACTGCTGTTCTTACTGAAAACAGAAATGATCACAACAATGCTAGAAAAACACACCCAACTTACACTCTGTTTATTCTTGTAATTCGAGAGATTACTGCTGGTGCACCACCACACGAAGAACTCTGGGCTGGCTACTCACGAGGGTAACAAACCCTCAAGGGCCTTACTGCATATCTGTGACGCAGCAAAGTAACAACATAAACATGTATGTAAGCCACAAGGACAGAGGCGACATTGAGCTTACAGAGTATGATTATGGTGTCGCTCTTTGGCTGTGACATAGTCTCAGCAATTTCTTTAGCATTACACAACCTAGAGCATCCTGATTTAGAGACCCCTGTGATTTGTTCCAGCCCCATCCTCTGACAAAAACTCTCAGGCATTGTTAAACTGGCTGCATTAATTTCTTCTGATACGAGAGACTTTCACAGAGGAAAACCACCTTCTCCTAAGTAATGCCTATTACACCTGCTTTAACCAGGTCAATTAATGAACTTTTTCCAAAATGTTATTTTGCAATGACTGAAAAACTAGTCCAGACCCACCAGTGTGAAAGAACCCCCGAGAGCGATTATTTTCTGGCAGCATTGCACACCCTATAATCGCTCAAACCATCTAATTCCAGGTAATAGCACCAGAAAGCACAAAGTAGTTTGCATTCATAATGACACGCAATTTCTTGCTCAGGCCATAAGCAAGTTTCCTTCAACTCCGTATTGGGAAGTTTATTTTTAAGCTGAAAGAAGAGTTTTAGTTTGAAGGCGCAGAATTGGAGACCATAAACAAAAACCAAATAAACACAGAAATGCTAAATGCAAAGGTATTCACCCCCAGCACTTGTCTACCTGGGACAAACCACAGCAACATGAGTTACCATCTGTTACTTGTGAGATGCTATCTTCAAAGCTCATGTCAATGCTCACATTACTAAGCATGCTATTTAAGAAACAAAGCTCAACTGGAATCAATTTTAGCTGCTTTGTTACTGCTAAACCCTTGTAGTGTTTTGGTAGGAATTTGTAGCAGAAAGCCCAGAAGCCCAGGCAGAGCAACACTGTATGTTGGATTTAAGGACAAACATGGATTTTCTAGCAGATCAATAGAGCAAAGCAACAAAATCCCCAAACAGTCTAGAACTATGTCTTTAATTTAACAACCCACTCTGAAACACCACTGGTTTCCAAGAAATGCCACTTTAATTAGAAAATGAATTGCAACAGGCAACGATTCTTTCTGAAAAGACTAAAAGACCAATTCCTTCTGTCCTGTGTTTCATAAATATTTCAAGCAAAAATCTAAAATAAATGAGAGAAAGCATTGTTCTTTTCCTTGAAAAACAGACTGGTAACAAGTTCTTCAACAAAATCTCCGTGAAAGTGAGCTTAAAAACATAACTACTAAACAAGGTACCCCCACCTCCAGGAGCTGAGCGTGAGGCTGGCCTGCGCCTCAGAGAGCCATGGCGCCACCTGGCAAAGCCACAGCTTTTCCAAGGAAAATATCCCGACCCCGGGTGGCTGGTGGCTGCCCACAGCTGGCGTTAGTCATGGGTAAAGACAACTTGCCTTCCATTTTATCCTGCACTCACACGTAGGCAGAGAAACACGGCCCCCAAGCTGAGAGGAACCACAGGCCCCCCCAAGTTTCTCACCAAGGCCTCACTTCACCTCAGGGGGGCTCTGTCACACACCCCCCCCAAAACCTCCACAACCACTGCCTTGGGGCACAGAGCAACCAGGGCCAAAAAAGCTCAATTTCAGCAGCACGGACAAATATTCCTTGCCTGCTCGGAGGTACGGCATGAGGGAGTCTGCCCAGGGGCAGGCAGGTGCCTGGACAACAGCCCCACACAGCTGTGCCCAATGTCTGCCAACAAGCGGATGTGGGGCAGCTCCTGAGGGGGGCTGCCCTGCCTCTGTGACATAATTCACTAAATAAATACGCTTTGGAACAGATACATTTCAGCATTTATACTCCTAAATTGGCCGGGTTAACTAAAGAAAGGTAGGCTTTTATACCCAGCGCGAACAAAGAACTTCCTAGTTCACTGAAGCCCATTCCCAATTAGCAGAAGGTGGCACCAAAGTGTGCACAAGCTGCAGAGATGGGCAATAAGCAAATGCAGCCCCTAATTTTGTGAGGGGATGTGTTAAATTCCAGGCTCTGCAAGCACAAAACCACATTATGTGCACCTGCAAGACTTGTAGTCGTTAAGTAGAAGCTTTTCCCTGTTCGCAAGAGCTTCCGAGATGAACGTGACAAATATTCTTCAGGACAAGAAGCACGTAGCTAGGTGTAAACCAGGCAGAAAATATAAAACCCAGTAAAAAAGGTAACAGATTTCTCTGCTGAATTAAGTAGGTCTGACAACTAAGAAATCTCTCCCCTGCGAATCAAAAAAACCCCATGTGCTGTCATGGTACCTGAGGTCTGCTCAACTTAACCAGTCCTTTTTTAAACATGAAAAAAACCCAGTGATTTTATAACAAATATGATACAAACAGCATGGCCTTGAAGCTTCACATACAACTCAACTATTTGTAAGGCTCTGTTCCTCCAAATTCCACTCTGAGAGTCTGTAAGTGGCCCTTTTGTATGCTGTAGTGGAACCCCACCATTAGATTAAGAACCATTTGGCCCAATCTCATTGCAATCTCAATGGGAAAGGCAAAAGGTAATTAATCACCTACTATCAGCAGGCAGGAAACGTCCTAACCTGAAAGTATCTTGACAATAAAAAGATTGGAAATGATTGCATTACATTATTTATTCTACCAACCTATGAAATCTTCAGTCATTCAGCACTTCTGTTGTGTCCCACTGTTCCAGCCCTACATAGTCTCCATACTTCCCCAGCCACCACTCTCGTAAAACTGGAAAAGAGACAACTTTTGGGGCTACGCAACTGGGAAACTACAAGAAAAACCACATTGTTCTGTTCAAACCCAGCCTCTTAAGCAGAAATTCCTACGCTGTCAGTTTGCCAGGTCTGAAGCCCTGAAGTCTGCTTCACCATCCTAGAGCAGTCTCCAATGGAGCAGCTCATACCTTCACACTTTGTGTCCTACACCACTGCAACCATCTCTGCTGCTGGCCTCCAGACCAATACATCAGTTTGCTTTACATAATCAGAAATTATTCCAATTTTCTTTCATAGGCAACACTGAAGCTTTCACAGCCACATCTCTCTAAAATCTCTGCTCGGCCTCGCATAAAGCATCACTGTGTGCTATTTTGTGAATTCAAGAAGATACCTGAAAACTGTGAAGATCTGCCACAGATCTGCAGTTTGGTGGCAAAAAAAAAAAATGCACAGCAGAGTTCTGAAAACCTTGCATGAGTACAACATCTACTTGTCAGTCTTGAATAAAGCATTTCCAGGATCAGGCTGCTAAACAATTGACTGAAAAGGAAGAAAACACACCATTATCAATCTTTGTGAAAATATCTGAACACCTAGAATAGTCCCTTGCTGAAAGGAAAACACATTTCCAAATCAGAATTAATTTTGTAGATAAGAAACTTCTCTCTTCCTCAAGCATCTCTCACTTAGCTCCTCTTTTCCCTAGATATATCAGTCTTCTGTTAAGTCTGCATTATGTGAGGCATGCTGGTCAACAACATACTGAAAGATTCCCTGTAACTGTCCCTTCTGGCCTCTCTGTGACATGGACAGAATGGGGACACAGCTCAAAGCCATGCCTTTGAAAAGCTTCCCACTAACAGGCGTCCCTCGGCTGTAAGAACTGGTGTGACCTTTGTTTCCACTATGTAGAAAACCAAATTATTTTGTGTGAAACAACAAAAAAAAAAAAAAAAAAAAAAAGAAAGAAAGAAAATGCTGGCAGCAGCCTGAACCTGAGTGAGGAGAATGTGCTGGTACCAGCAGGGAAGGAGGAGAGACCGCATGAGCAGATAGATTGCACTCTCTCCTCTCTGCTGGTACCAGCACATCCTCTCACCTCCATGGACCACTGCTGCCCCAGGCTCTGACATCTCTCCGGTCCCTCCCTGTCATCCAGCTGAGTCAGCAGAAGTGAAGTTCCAGCAGCACAGAAGATTCCTTCACAGCCACCGCCGGCAGATATGAAGACTCTGTGCACCAAGCAGGGAAGTAAACGAAGAAAAATGGCTCAGGTAAGTCTGTGTCACTTAATTCTCTGTCTCCTATATTACTATCAGAGGTGTAGGGAAAGAATATGGAACAGCAATTTTATCACATAGAACTAATGCTAACGATTCACAGATTTTAAACCTCAGTGAGCCATCACTCAAGAGCTAAGGTAACTGCGATAAGAAGCTGAAAAGCAGAGTGAATTAGGAAAATACAGAACAAAGGAGGGAAATACAAACACATGGCAAGCGCCATGAACTGTGGGGAGATGGAAGAAAATGAAAATCAGGAGAGAACTGAGTTATCCTGTAACTTCTCTGAAGAGTTCATTGTTGATGAAAATCCCATGGACAGTATCATTTATCATGTGAGTAAACCTGCTTCTGGTAGAACTCCTGGCATATCTCACCTGGTCTCTAGGCCTGTTTTCCAGGCATTAAGTCAAAATCCTGATGATCTCAATGGCAGTCTGAGTGCCCTGCAAATCAAAGAGCATAGAAACGCGCACTGCAGAGTCATGGTAGCAATAAGGACGGGGAGAAAGATGGACAGAGAGAGGAACACGAAGGTGCGTGGAATGGATGGACTGTATGAAACAGCTCAGCAGAAGTTCTGCACAAATAAAAAACATAGTATATTGAGTAAGAGAATAGATAAGATCCACAGGACAAAGCGTAGGGAATTTCCCCCAAGCAGAAAGCTCAGTAGCCTGAAGAAGCTACCTTTACCTCTCCTGGGGGCAAAAGTGGTGCCAGAGAGTCGGGGAAGGGGGAGAGTTAAAGTCCAGATGCGACTGACAGCAACGCTTTACATCTGATGTAGAGCTTGGTTCTGCTGCCTGCCTGCAGGGAGGGCTGGGAGGAGGAAGCAGCCAGGCAGAAGCACTACAGTTACGTGACAGAAAGAGGAAGAAAAACACATGTACAGTTATTTTTGATTTTAAAGATGCCTACAGCACCAGTTCCCTGTAGCCTTCTCCTTTCTTAAAGAAAAATGAAAAGGCTGGGTTGTGAGAGGAGAATTTCAGTTTATAAGTACTGCCTTATCAAGACAAGAAATGTAAGGACAAGACTATGCAGACCTGAACAAGGGCAGGAGCCAAAGGAATGGCAAACTAGGCCAAGAGGTAGGCAGCAACAGACCACAAAGATCACAAGTCCTCATGTGAGGTCAGAAGCACAGTGCTGTTGTGTTGCTATTTTATTTCAGGCGTCCAGGTCAGTCACTCTGGGAAACAAGTCGGGCTTTCTCTGTCTTAACTCTCTCGATTCCTTTGCCAGCCTGGGAGCAGCAGAGCCCTGGCCAGAACCAGTCCCTTCATTGAGGCTGAAATGAATTTTGCTTTAAATTCCCAGGGTGTTCAAGTCAGCTCTGCAAGATTAGGCTTGAATTACTCTCTATTTCTGTCTGGAATAGCCAGGTAGGAGCTACTTTGGAGGAAAGTTCATTACATCCTGAACAGACAGAATGTTCCCGAGACAAATCTCCTCCCAGTTCCCGGCTATAACTGAGCTTTCTTTACAGGGTACAAACCAGGGCAGGTCAACTGGGGTGCAGAAGAACTGCCCCCTGCTCCCCCCCAGCATCAAGCAATGCAATATGAATAGTAACTGGAAGGGAAAGTAGCCGCTTGGCTGCACAGCCTCCTGGTCAGATGGCAGCTGGATCCAGCTTGCTTCTTGCCGAGACCGAACTCTTCCACAAGGTGAGTTTCTCCTTGAGTCCAGGATCTACACAACCTGGTCTCAAATTTCTTCCCAGTCCAGAAGGTAAACGTGGCGGGAAGAAAAAAAACCAACAAAAATCTGAGGGGATTAATTCTGCTGCACAAATACTTCCTTTCTGAGCTTTGTTATGAGTTGTGGAACTGCAGTTTGCTAAGAGAGGGTGGAGAAACCAAGGTAAGCAAAGGATTTATAACACTGCGAAGTCTTCCTTGTTCTTAGTTACTGCTGACCTACAAAAGCACAGGTAAATACACTGCAGGAAAACTCCTTCGGGTGGTAAATCATTGATGGGGGACATTCACCGATGAATTTACTATGGATCAAGTAACATTTACATCTTAAAATTTAAAATTATTTCTCCCGGAGAGAGTTCAAGGACTATTTACCTTGTGTACAACACTCCTTTTGCTAGAAGAATAAAAATTAACTCTGGCTTCTCTGACAAGATCGAAAAAAACCCACAGGTTATGACCTCAGCTATAGCAAGATATATTGAAATTTCATCTAGGTGAAGTAAATCCAACTTCAAGGCAAAAGGTAATAAGAGAGGATTGTGTCTTTTTATAGTTCCAATTTCTAACTTCTGCAGCCGTGTTGTAATGTAAAACCAAACCACGAACATTCACTTTTTCCCCTGATCTCTCCTCCTGGTATCATTTGTCAGCGTATTCATTATCTGGCCATTTTCCAACAAGCTGTTAGGCCCAGGATCTACCCGTAGGACTGTGGCAATTCACCCTTTCTGCCTTTTAACGTTGCAGTATTGCTCTCTCTGTGGATCCTGAAAAGCTTGGTGCTTCAGGTAAGCCGTTTCTTATGGCAGCCAAAAAGCAACTGGCCTCAACATCCAGCATTATAAGAGGCCTTCGACCTCTACAGCTTGTTGACTTCCTTGTTGACCACAACCCAGTTATCAGCCAGTACCTCCCCTGCCACCGTTTACAAAAGCCACCCTGTCAGACCTATGCACATTGGCCCTCCACTAGAATTTAGTAAGAGCTGGGCACCTGGAAACCACCAGCTTTTTTAATGCCACGCTCTTCACTTTATCTATGTTTGGGTTGGCAAATCTGCTCCAAGAAATAGGCTTATTAGAGGCTTTTCTCTCAATAAGAATACCACAGGTGTACACTTTGTATGGTTTTGGAACTACAAAATATAGAGAGGTTGTTTGCTTTATTGCTCAGAGGTGTAGGAGCAATGGGCTGCAGCAGATTTCTCACAGAGAACAGTGCGTATTTTCTGCTATTCTGGGCTTTGATTTGTCAGAACTTACACTGCCTGACAGATGGGAGAGGGGGAGATTGCCGTGTCCCAACAAATTTTAGACCCCCACAAATCCAAAGCAGACACTAGTTCTGCACTTCCCGGGTATCAGCACGATCTCATTTTGGAGCTCCATTGTTTCATGCCTTTTGCAACACAGCAAGTTGGCGACATCATCTATGGGGACTGTTCCTGTATCATCAAAATATTATGTGTCTTAATACTTCTGCAAATCCACAGAAAAGAGATGCTAACTGGATTCCAGGCATGTATTAAAATACGTCAGAACAAATGACACACGTAGAATAGGCGTTACACAGAATGCATACGAAGCAGAGAAACAGCGTCTCCATCACCACAGATTTCCTCCTTGATTTTAACAGGAATTAGTTGCTGCTTTTACTTCCCAAGACAGGAGTAGGAATTTGAATTGCTGGATGACTGAGATCTTCCCCTGAGCATCAGTTCCTTGTAGAAAATATGGATACTACTTTCCCATGACAGGAACAGATAAATACATCCAAGATTGTCACACAGTTCTCCCATAAACAGACACAGGCGAACGTCACTGTACGATCACCAGCATGTAGGGAATATCTTACTGGAAAGTCCCAACAGCCCTCTCCTTATTTGGGGGCCACTGTTAAAAAATTCATTTTGGAGATCTCTTTGTTTAATTCAAAATATTTTCAGCAATAAAAGTGCTGCAACTTCAAAATTATTTGTGAATTTCTCCGAGATCAATGTATCAGTGGGTGTTGTACAGACAAAAGTCATGTTCTCACTGATTAGGTTTTACAGCCCTTTTTTTTTTTTAAGAGGAACCTTGAAGAAGAAAGGCTCATCTATAGCTTTTACAAGATTATCTAAAACTTTATATGCAGTTTTAACACGTTCCTCATTGTGCTGCATATATACAAGTACTTAGCACAACAAATCAGGAGGACTGATGATTCAACAGGTATGTGAAAGATGGACCAGGGTCCATTCCATGGAGACATGACCCACCAGAGGAGTTACAAAATTATTTATAGAAGCTGGTCAGGTAAAAGTTCAGATGAAAGTACTAAGGATGTGTTAATCGACTACTTCAATAATTCCAAAAGTAAAACTACTGAGTTAAAGATGAACCAACCCGGTGCTGCAGCTTGTCCTTCTGCCAATTTATGCGATTCAGCATCAGCCCAGTGTCTGCAAGAACCAAGGCTTCATTTGGCAAAGTTATTAAACATGTACCTGGCTTCAAACTGACTCACTGATCAACTATCCCAGTGAGACTATTCTTTTCTCAAAGAAACGAGGCATTTACTATTTCACACTTTTGGAAAAAACCCAACAAATTGTGTTTCATCAAGGAATAAACCAACACACCTAGAGATGGCCTCCAAAACTCAGTACCAAGCAACTCGTTTGATTTGCCATGACTAGAACTTCCCAGTTTCTTTGGAAGAGGAAGCCACAGTTTTATTCTTGTTGCCCTGTGGTGATTGACTCCTTTTACCTGCGACAGAAACACAATACGCTCATGGACAGGAGTTGGGGACCTAAAGAAAGTTTAAGTATTCACTTTGTTCAGGTCAGGGCTCACCTTCTGTGGATGGAGCTTCCAAAGGCAAGGTCGCTTGTTTGCCATATTTTCTGGATTTCACTCTGGTAGGTGATACTTTTGAATCTTCCCTCTTCCCCAATTTAGCTGCAGAGAGAAAAGAAAAAGGAACTGAAAAGAGAAGAGCATAAGTAATTCTTTCACTTCCACGGTACGCACCGTGGAAGATATTAACAAGCATTTTCTTCTTACAAGAAAGAAGTTAGTTTTAGTTTTTTTAGTTCTGGAAAAAAAGACTCCCCATCTTGACTACAAATTAAAACCCTTCTTCTTTACTTCAGGCTTTTATTCCTACCCTAGAAGCACAACTGATGGCATTCTCTCCTCTCATGTCTGAGAACAAGGTTACAGAAACATCTACTTCAGGTTACCTACCCAGGAACTTTGGAGTGACGATGCTGTGATCTTTCAGCAGTGGTGTAAAAACGGCTTCTTGGGAACCTTCATGTCCTGTGAGGAACAGAAGCACAGTATTAAACCCAGAAACTTTTGGAAGGACATTTCGTGCAGGTAGAACTGGGACTGTGAGGAAATCTCTGTCACACATGGAGGGAATCCTGACTTCCACTACACCGTTTTCAAAAACAGCCTTAATTTCAACATCATTAGGTCCTACTGTCTCTGAGTGGAGCTAAGAATGCACAAAGACTCAAACTGAGAATCCAGGGCAAAAATCCTCTTTAACTTTCAACCTTCACCTGTGGGGCTATTTGAGGCGGGGGTTGGTCTCCTCTCCCAAGTCACAGGAGATAGGACAAGGGGCAATGGCCTCAAGTTGCACCAGGGGAGGTTTAGATTGGATATTAGG
>JAOXNO010000011.1:3619367-3670125 GCA_028565335.1 Limnodromus scolopaceus | reverse complement strand
TTTTTTGTCAGAGTTAGGTTGATGGTTGGACTAGATGATCTTTAAGGTCCCTTCCAACCTAGACGATTCTATGATTGTGTTCTATGATTTCTTTAGCTACAAAGGAAAACAAAAGCATCTCCAATGCAGAGATTTGCAAATGTACGTACGTGTGACTTTGAGTAACACACAAAACTCCCTCTCACTCAGGAGCTGCGATGCGTACTGCTCCTGGTTCTGGAGCAAATTCTTCACTTGGCCATTCTCATCTGCCAGTTCTATTTCACCTGCAACACAGGTAAGTCCAGGTCAGGGTTCAAGGGCAGGAAGCTATTAAGAGCTATGGCAATTAAACTCAAACTCTGCAAAGGTAACCCACATCTGAAAAACAGCCCGAAGTCTGGGGGCATTTTAGTTGAGTACTATGACTCTGGACCATCTCAGAATATTTATCTCTGCTGACACACTGTGAGGCTTGACAACAGTTTCACGCTGGAAGGCAGAATCAGCAGAAACCACACAGCACATTTCAGAACCCAGAGCCACACGCAGACATCAACCAAAGAGGCTCCTTTTCAGGGAACTCAACCATACCTTCCTTCTCACAGCCACAGCAGCGTTTGATGCTCTCCAAGAGAAGCTGAACTTTACAATGAATGTTGAAAAGGGTCTTTCTGTTTTCTGTTGAGAGAGGCACAAGTCAAAGCAACCGAAAAAAAACCAACAGCCCTGTGACCCTTCTCCAAATTCCAAATTAAGTGACCCTGCACTCGATCACTCTTATCAGCAGGCTCAGGGAAATGGCACCCTTCTGAATGTGAGGGGACTTCACAGCTACTCCAGATAGCACTGGACTTCCAGAAGATTCCATAAACCACTAAAAAAAGAGCTACCAACATTAAATACTTCAAAACTAGAACAAAAACAATGGTTGCACCACTCCTCTTTGTATTTGTTCTTTCCAAGGCACTATTAACAGAGCATGAAAAGAAATGCTGTGAGAAACTCTGGTCTTTTCATTTATATTCTTTGGTTTTGTTGGGGGGGGGGAAGACCCAAACCATTTTGAACCTCAAAAATGTTTACTTATAGCTGAAGTGTACTTGTTAAGAATACCACAATGGGGAAAAAAAGAAAACTTGGAGCAAAATTCCATACACATATCTTTGTTTTGATCTAAACCAAAAAACTGTTTTCATTGAAAAATCATTACAATGAAAAATTTAATGAATTTTATTTACTATTGCCTTCCACCCTGCCTTTTACAAGTATCACCTGGAATTGCAAGTCACAGAGATAACTTTATCACCTCTCTGGGTACCTTGTTTCCTTCAGAGACAGCAATCATTGACGATGCTTACCTCCACGTAGTACTGTTATAAACATATCTGCTGATAACCTAAAAAAGAAAGCAATGAGGAAAACGATGACAGTTTTTTCACTACTATATTCTAGAACAGGCAATCATAGAGTGACCCAAAGGTGTTCTATAGTGTTTGCCTGTAGGTGTGTTCTGCTTCCTAAAATCCTCCCATTTTCTGGAGGTCCCTTCAAAGTTGACAGTAAGTACCTAAATTCTCCCAAGGTGAAGTTGCAAAGGAACCAAAACACACCTTTTGGTTTTTGGGAGCAAGCTCAGAAAATCTGGAACCACCACAAGGAGTAGATGAGGGCAAAAGACCTTGCAGTTCCTCTGGATCCACTAGAGACACCAGGCAAGTAGAAACAAAACTGAGAGCTTCTGTCTTGGCTCCCAGGCACTGACGTCTCACCCCTCTTAATGCCCACGATGGTTATGCAAAGGCAGAAGGAGTACACACAGATTTGTGTCTAGGAACCAGGAAAGAGTGGGTTCACAAGGCTCTTCACACACAAGCAATTCAGTAAATATTGCAATGGGAAGAGAATAAGCTTTGCTGTTGGGCTGAAGCCTCCCTGTGGGGGTTGTCAAGGTACTGGGCTGCCTCCCCATCAAGAAGTTCTACTTTGCTGCACTTCACCTGGAGCTGAGGAGTAGTGCACAGAAAGAGCTGGAGCAAGTGTTCCAATTTCGCTCCTGTTCCACAGAAGCAAAGCCTACTTCCCAGACAGGCTCTCTTGGCATCATACAGACAGGGCAAAAGAATAAAAAAGATATTTTCAGTTTAAACATCAGGCTCCCAGAGCACCGGACACCAGCAGCTACAGCGATCCCTGCAGGCACCACTAGAAGGAATACTTTAATTGTACTCTTTGCTGAAAAATCACATCTCTAGAGACCTTCAAAGTCTGCCAGAAGATTTTACCAAGATCAACATGAGGATATGAAAACAGTCAGTCACAGGCAATGTAGAGATGCTGGGCATGGCACAGAGGTGTTGATCTAAATTATACTTGAAAAACCCTCACAAATATCCTCTGTATCAGAGATCATAAAGGCTCTACAGAATGCATCGATAAGTAGGGGCTCTTACACCACCTGTGGCCTCGTGTTTTCTGCTTTACTGACTTAACCACAAAAACTATACAATTAGTAAGCAATGTCAAGAACCTCGGCTTCCTTCTCAAGCCTACGAATTCTTGATAATCCAAGACAAGTGTGACAGTATTTCAACGAGGTTAAGCAAACAGAATATGGATTATTCATTACATATTTGACCCGGCACATCTCTAACTAAATACGTATCTATTCTGATACTTGAGATACCGCAGCTCTGTCCGCAGACACACACACTCTCCCATAATCCACCTTTAGCCACTGCCAGGGATAAGATAGGTTTCTCCAGGAAATGAGCGGGTGGCTATTTTACTTTGCAGAAGATGAAATACTTGTGCTTGCGTCTCTTCAATCCTCTCAGCAATGCAGCTCCTCTTTATTTCCAGCAGCAGAGCTTCATCCCTCTTTGTGGCCCAAGAATCCAGCAGCTCAGAAGGCGGCTGAGCTTCCCACACTTTTTTGATGGTTGCTGTCTGTCACAGAAATTCAAAACATAAGCGGAGTGCAAGTTCAGTGGACAGCATCAGGGGACCACTATGTCACCACTGAGACAGCCTGGTCCAATGGGCAAAAAACCAGGACAGGATCTACTGCCAGCACCATCACTGTGACAGTGACTCCAGAGGAGGTGGCAAGCCGCAGAGCGCACAGCGACAGCGCATCCAGGCCTTTGCAAAGCTCACTGTATCTGAATTTCAAAATAATGCAAATGATCCATCCCTAATTACACCAAACCCACAGCATTAATAATTTCAAACTCCAAGCACCACAGTCTAAAAATTCAGCAATAGCTTGAGAAAAACATCCAGTTCAGAAGACAGCCTGCTTATTTTAACTCTTTGCTTATTTACTGCTATAAACCAGCACACATGAAGAGAAGCAGCTGCATTATTCTCCTGCTGGTAAATTACTCCCCGAGATCCCAGATCTTGGCTGTGTTACAACATTCTCCCTAGAAACCTTTTGTGATGAACAGAAAAGCTCTAACAAACCAATTCCTGAGAAACAAAAATCCTCTGTTTGTCTAAGTACCTGCTGAGCAAAACAAAGAAACAAGCCTACGTATGTCAATTAGCTAAGCTTATTGACCTTCTGCTGACTTCTTTTTAATGACCTGCAGCTCGACAGCAGACATTCACGTGTGTGTTCTACCAAGGCACCAAGGATGAGACAACTTCTCTCCTCCTGTTTTGTAATCTTATAACCCACCCACTGTAGGGAAACAGAAACTGCAATACAGACTGCTATTTGTCACCTGGATTAAGAAAGTCTGAAGGTTGCTGCAGATTCACCAAAGCTTCCTTGATGTCACACAGGGTCTTGGCGAGGGGGGAAGCTGCTATCAGGCCCTCCACCTCCAACTCAGTCAGATAAGCCAAATGCAGATCTAAACCTGAAGCAAACAGGGGGTCACTTTTAAGCCTAAAGGAAGAAGAGGCTCTTCATGGCAGGATGACTGCAATGTACACGCTGCCACAAGAAAATACTGATTTGAGCAGACAGAATCCCACCCAGAGGCTGTGAGGATCACAGAACTGACGGTATAGAATTTTCCTGACCTCCCTATTTTAGCATTTAATGAGTATAATGACACCCAATCTCTTCCCTATAGTTGGTCACATAATGTATCAGTGTAAAGGGTCTGTGGAGACAACAGCTTCTTGACTTCCCTCTTACAAAGGAATAGAGGAGGCAGAAATGGATTTCCTGAACTGGACAAATTTCAGTTCTGCACCTCAGCAAAAAAAAAATTACGTAAGAAAAAAATAACATACATGGGAAAACATAATTATACAGTTGCTCTGTTAGCAAACACACACACCCTCTCTTAACCTAGACTTCACTGAACCAGCCTTCTACTGTCATCTCTGAAAAGCACCCATGGCACCCACAACTGAGTCACTGTCCTTACCATGTTCTTCATGTCCGGGGAAGCCGAAAAAAGCATCTGTCCTACTGAAGAGCTCACGATCCTGTGGGATAAAAAAGGCTCAGGAGTTAAGGAAATGGGTAAGTGGAAAAATTAGCAGAAAGGTGAGAGATGGCCCAACAACAGCCATTTGCAACTCACCTGCCTTTCCACTTCTTCCAATTTATTTTCGCTGTCCAGGCTGCCCGGTGAGGGTACAACTGCCACTGCATCCTGTCCTTGGACCTTCTGCTCCATCTCTCGTTTCACAGCTACGTTCTTGTACAGAGCGTTCCCAAGCAGTGTTTCCAGAGCTTTCATTAATTCTGTTGCCTCTTGCCATGGAGCACCTAATGAACCCGACAAGCAATTTAAGTGGACTTCTACAGAAGTACATGAAGAACTGCAATTATCTCCAGAGCAAAATCAAGAGGGGGAACCTTTCACTGGAAATGCCACAAGGTGGCTCCAAGATGCCTCATGCTTTAACATTTCCAAATAACTCTGTGCTCACCTGTTCCTAGGCTGACACTAACCGGGTCGACTGATGCTACCCTTACATCGCGCTTTTCTCTTGTTCTGCACTCTGGTTCTCTCACCTGCTTGGCAGTTGTTGCCCCAATGTTCATCACATTGTTCAAGGCCCACTGCTGCCCAGCTGCTCTCTGCAGGTTTATGATCACAAATCTTTTGCCTGGCTAAGATTTTCAGGCTTTCAGGGTCCAGCGCTTGCACCATGTCCTGTTCATATAAAGCAGCAGCATTATTCTCTGCAAGCTTCACAACCCACCCATTCCACATTCAAAACAGAGATTAGCATAACTATTTTATGCCAGAATAAGGTACCAAAATGAATAACACCTATCCCTGTACCACTTCAGGGCAACCATTTCTCTTAAGAATTTCACAGTTCCAAGACTCCCCTCCCTCAACTGTTTCTTCACACTGACCGTGAGACTTTGCATCTGCTGGCTGATCCCATTGTAGAACACCAACACGTCCATCCTGTGCTTGGCCAGCTGAGAGGCCAGGTGCAAATTCTGATCTTCCAGCTTATCATACAGGGTGCGAACGCTGAAATCCTCCAGAACCCTCAGTGTAAAACGCTCTTCTGAAACACAAGGTAAGTCTTACACTTAACCACCAGCCACAAGTCTAATTTATTTCCCAGAAGGGGCACTGCCTGTCCATACGAGCGTACTGTGTCCATTTTGTGTACCGTGAAGAAGGAAAATGGATGAGGCAAGAGATAAAAGAGAGGGGGAATGTTAGTGAGGGGGAGAATGACAGAGCGTTACTATCAACTCCTAACTCGTCCAGTAAACTGTCAGGGTGCTACTTCTCCGTAAGTAGATGTTCTCATCATCACTAGATGGTGCCATCTGCTGGGCTCTGCACTTGTTGTATCCTGTGAACATCCTGAAGTTGCCAAGATGAGGTCATCCCCAGAAGGAAAAGAAGGCCTATGAGTCATGGGCCTTCAGAGAACAGAATGACCAACAGGAGAATCCAAGGAAATATTTTTCAATATCATTATTTTAAAATGTAAGAGTAGACAAGAGAACGGGGAGTAAGTGGGAAGAAGCCAATGGGAGAACACCTGGGGTTGGCACAGCACTTCACCTGCATTAGGCGCAGCTCCTTTCTCTCCAAAGCCAGCATCTGCTCCAGAACCATGAGGACCAACCGTCTGATAGAACTGAAGGCTAAAGGGAATGAGAGAAGAGGGTGAAGATCATCTCACTCTTCCCAGTAAAACCAGATCCTGCAGTATCACCAGCCTAGTTCCAGCAGGACAGGTTTCTCCTCTAGATTTTGGAAGTCAAAACATACAGGGGAACCCTAAGCCAGGTAATCCAGGCAATAATACTCTGCAGATCACTACAGAGCTGATATACGCTCCACTAGAAGAGAGCTGGAATGCTGCTGGGGAACTCCTGGGGAATACCAAAAAAGTCCTTGTGCAGCTAGAAACTCAGCGTACTGTAAAGCTGGCAAGAAGCCCAGCATCAGGGACTGAGACAGTAATTGCAACAGGACACGCTTTTGTACCGTCAAAGTTTGAGCTCCTCTGCTCAGGCATTTACCTGTCTTTAAGGAGGATGTACTCCGGTGGGATGTGTGGCTCGCCCAGGCTCCTCCATCGTGGCTTCCAGCTCTTCAGGGGGCTAGTGATGGGCACAGCAGGCTGGAGTACTATAGCCAGGGTTGTCAGCATCACAATGAGGAAGCCCAGAACAAAGAGAACCACTGGGGAAGCCAAGAGAAATGGTGAGAAATGAGACACACAGGAAGCAGCGTTTATCAACGGCGCAGTCTCCCTTTTACACTTTACTAAACACTCTCCCTCCCACACAAACCCAGCATTTAGCAACTTTCATATTCGTTATACGAGCTTCTGCTTCTCTCCTTGCTGATCCGGTGCATGCAGTCAAGGAGGTAAAATGTTTTCAGCACTAGTAGCCAAAGGTGACAGAACTGAGGATCACGCTTTCAAGCCCCACTTAAATTTCTACGGCCTTAACTGTCCTCTCTCTGATGGACAAGGGACTGGTGTGTGTACAGCACTTACACACAGGTATGGCTTTAGACCTTAAGACCTTAACTGCCCTTGTGTTTAGGCTTTAGTGAATTTTTAAATGATGCATTCAATTTCAGTTCAGTTTATCATGGAAACACTGGCACTTTCTGCTTTCAAGCCAAGGAAAACAAAGCCCTCTACTACTTGAATTCCTCAAGCAGGGTGTGGGGAGAAATACAACCACTCCTTCCCTCTCTCCCTGCTTCAAGCTCCTACACAGGCAGGTTCTTTGCTAGACAGCAGTAAACTTTGGGGAGTTCCACAGAAGAAAGGGATTAAAGCTGACAAAGCCGGTGGTTTGATGGTATTTAAAAAGATACATAAAAATTCTTGTTTAACCACACCCAAAAAGGTATGAGAAAGGTCATGGCTAAGCATTAAGGTTCAAGACAGGTATCAATTTTTTCGGCTGTACCTGTGATAGCAGCCCAATTAGGAGCTAAGTTCAGATCCTGCTGCTTCCAAACCCCGTGTCTGGCCAGCTGGAACAGAGAAGAGGGCTGGAAGGACACATTTCTGGGGTCGCAGCCCACATTTGCTTCATTCACAGTCACAATCAGAAAGTGTTCCTGGATGGTCCTATCCCTGAAGACGTATGTCCCAGACTCCAGGAAAACATGGGCAAACCTAAAAGGGAGAAATAAGGAATGCACCGGTTGATCCAAGCTTCCTTTAGCCTCCAGCCATGACAACGGTTAAATACATGGACTTGAACACCCCAAACTTCCGTGTCTCCACATACTGCTCACTGCCCAGAACACATGCACTATTGATCACACCAGATATTACCAGGAGATGTTGAGTTGAGTCTCCTGGATGAGGTGGTCTAGCCTTCGGAAGGGTCCAAAATCCCAGCTTGGGTTGCTGTTATATAGATGCTGCTTCTGATAAACAGGGTAATGGCTGGACGCACGATCTGGGAACAGTTCAGCAGGGTGTCAGCAATTCTGACCCACTTCAGTTAGGACAGCTGACACTGGTACAGCAAAAAACTATGTGACTGCTTTTCTTTTACAGGGCCACACAGTGTCAACTCATTTAACCGAGATGCATGACTGCCCAACAGACTGAACACTTTCTAAAAGAGGAAAAATTTTATTCTACAGAAATCTAGGCAAAAAGTAAAAAAAAAAAAAAACCACCAAGTAAGTCATTGGTAGGGCCTAGGCTAAAGTTCTGGAATCCCTTGAGGGCAAAAGAGACAGGGGGGTGAAGGAATGTGCTCATACCCGCAGTACTACTAAATGAGGAGTCATTTCCCTGAACGGGTCTGGACACAGATATCTGCAAAGAGCACCCAGACCCAACAGCGCTTACTGTGAGAATTGATGCTAAGCTGGAAAAGGATCGTGTCTCCTGCCTCCAAACACACCACTGGGTTAGGAACGAGGGGCAAGGCATGGCTATCTTTGGAGGAAGTCCTCTGGATGCGACGACTTCGGTGTAGCAACAAATCGGATGAAAAATCTCCTGCCATAGGCAACAGAAGGAAACAGAATTAATTCTGCAAAATGAGCAGCATGTGAAAACACCTAACCCTCGGCAATAAAGAACAATTTCTGTTCTGTCTGTAGGCAATTACAGCTTACAAGGCCAAATTCTGCTTTCAGTCATGCCACCATAAATGAGGAACAACTGGAATTGGGAGCCAGCACACACTTGCCAATAGATTTGCCTTCAAATGGACTTTCCTTTTAGTTCCTCAGAAGGCCAAAATCATCCTACAATTTTTATTTGACACATTCCCGGGGAGCTAACCGTGCAGCCAATGCAGGTCTCCCAGATAGAATGAGATCTCTCCCAACTTCCTAAATAGTTTGGAATGTCTGACGACAAAATTCCCTCTGTGCCAACTGGAGAGGAAACGAATGGCTCAGTCCAACTGGAACTGAGGTTCCCTCTGAGGGGCTCTCAAGCCTTACCCATGAGAAATGCATCCAGAACATCTGTGCTGGAGACAATGAAACCCAGCACTCCACCGGGACTGAACAGAACCAAATGCACCCGCTGGCTTTTCTGCACATGTTCATCTGGGCCCAGAACGTTTGCCACTTCCTATTAAAAGCAGAGGGGAACACTGATCACTGATACAATCAACCTTGGACTCTGATCCTGGTTTGTGATCAATCTTCAGCTGCACAAGATTGCTTTATTGAGATTTTTTTCCCCACCATTCAGGAATGGTTATTTCTCAGTAATGCACTACTAACCTGCTGCCTGATCAGTGCTCTGGGTAATGAGACATACCGAGCCTCTCCTCTTCACTCACAGATCAAATCCTTCTGTAACCTCAACCCCCAGGATTTTCTTTACCTCACCATAATCTACAAGGTCTCTCTCGAGACTTGTACGCAGAGAAAGCGTTCCCCCACTCCATACTTACCCTCACCTCTCCATCATTCATCCTCAGAAGCAGCTCCCTATTGATGCCGAATCCCAAAGAGATCCGTGGGGCTTTCTGCAAACACAGCTGGTCGCAGAGCTCCTCAGCAGAGACGTACTGCTTGCAGTGACATCTGTAAAGCAGACAAAGGGTCGTGATCACTTATGATCTCGAGCAAATAGCCCCAACGTGCTGATGGTCAGTGGCCCCAGTATCTTACAATCTGTGCAAGGAGTGGGCTTATTGTATATCCATGGAAAATGGGATAGAGCAAACTCACAGTCCGTGCGTCTGCCTTTCAATGCATGGGAAAGGCCAAAACACTGTACCCCACTCTCTAACAGGCCTCTGTTAGTCTCTGATGGAGATAAACTAACCAGGCATTATGCATCCCTCCCTAAAGTTCTGCTTTAACAAAACGGTTGAAAGCAACAAAGCATAATTTTAACACACTAGATTCCTGTGCAACCTGTGTTGGGAGGAGATTTTGCAATACAGAAGTTCATTCACAAAGAGAAAAAAAGTAGCATCATGTGACAAGAACTATCTTCAATGTTTTAGTCAGCATTAAATGGTGGGTGGGGAATGAGGAACAATTCCCCCAGTTCTGGTCTAAATGTAATAACAGAATGATCACCCACTTCAGTGGAGCTCGACCTGAGGTACATGGAAAAGGTCTACCTCAGAAAATGTCAGTTCTGCCCACCCTCCCCTTGTCACTCAGTGTTCATTCTGGCTCTCCCCCCGAGCACACAACATCACTAGGTAAGGTTGAAAACACAGGCACGCTCCCCAGGTAGAGGAATGAGGCCAGTGAAGGAGGACTGAAGGCCGGTATCTTCACAGAAAGGAACTCCAACAATGGAAAGTTTCTTCAAAACACCTCCCACAGCTCTATCCTGAAATGACCTCATGGATCAGTAACTCAGCCAGTCAGAACTAATTGTGAAGTGCTGCTTAAGGAGAGGCTGGGCTGAGACTTACATGCCCAGCTCTGCGTTGATCTCTCCACCTGCAGGCCCACAAGAAGGAGAGCAGTCGTATCGCTCAGGAGAAACACACTGGCGTGTAGATGCTAGACGGACCTCTCCAGGAGCACACAGCTCGTCCACCTGGAAGAACAACACGTGGGAAACCAGACAAGCTCCAGCACTTCAACAGAGACGCAGCATCCCTCAAATTCTCTTTCTCCCCCACCCACAGTGCTGACGTAAAGGAAATCCAACAAGGATAATTTGGAAAGCATTGAAGAAAGATCACAATTTCATTTCCCATCCAAATTCCTCAAGCAGGTCTACAGAACTCCTCCATAGTAACAATATGAAGGCTTAAATTCCTGAGACACTTGGCTGCTCCCCATTGCTGTAACATGGAAGCATCTTTGGCCTCCAGCCCTTATGAATTTCACTTCACAAGACCCTGGTAAGGAAGGCAATGCCATTATCCTACACGAAATGGTAAAGCATCTCAAACAAAACAATTCAAGGACTTGTTTGTGTCTGCAGAAGCCCAGAGAACCGAGTTCAGACAGCACATACGTACACAACCTGAGACAGGGCCTGAAGCACTCAACTACTTCTCCTTTCCTGTGAGTCACACAACAACGTTGTCTTGAAGCCAGGCTTTACCTGAGGTCGGCAGTCCTGATCGCTGTTGCCGTCAGGGTCTTTCTTGCCTCTCTCATCGTAGTAAACGTACCCTGCCTGGCAGATACAGGAGGCATCCGACTGCTGGAAAGCCCGGTTCAGCCCACGGCAGGTACAGCTGGTAGCACCTTAGAGAAGAGGCTGGATTTAGAGTGGTAACAGGGTAGGGAATATGGTTCACAAAAGCCGTTCTCATCGCAAAGGAGCAGTTCCCGTGTTGAATACTCTTTCATCAAATCACACTGCTCGTTTTAGTGACACTCCTGCTGACCCACTAGCACAGCAAAGCTGAGCCAACAAGGAAAGCCAGCTGGAGCCAGCCTGCCTTCTGCTCCACCAGCACAATCATTAGACCGCTTCCTGAAGTGTCCATTTAATAAGAGATGCAAAAAGGTCCAGCTGGTCATTTGGTGCAGCGGCATTTTGACAAGCACTCCATTAATTTGAACATTAAGCCACTGGACAGGGCAAGGACCCAGTCAATCGAGGCTGCCAAGCCCCTCTCTTGTGCCTCAACACTCTCAAATCCACTTGATTTGAAATGCAGAGTACATTGAGTAAGACATATGCACTCTCTGCTGTGCTTAGCCACCTACCTTCCACTTTTCTAGCCTTCTCCCACTTTATCCTGGCTCAGGCTGGACACGGTTACAGTGCTCAATTTTGGTTCAAAAGCACACCTACACCTAATGCAAGATCCCTAATTCAGGGCGAAAGTACTCTCAGGGAAACTCCACTGCTTTCAAAGCAATGACAGAGCAAGAATTAGCAGGGCTGCCCGTCTCTTCCTTCCTTTGAAGAAGCTGAGATCAAATCCCCTCAGCTAACAGCATAAGAGAACAAAAGACAGCTTTGAAAATGGAATCCTCCTTCTGTGTGGCACAAAGGAAGAGCAGCCAGGCACTGGCAGCACACACATCGTGAGGAACCCAGGGCTTTTGGTCCATCGTGAAACCATGTGGGGGAATCACATTTCTAGGTGATTTCCTTTTCAATCTTTCTCTTAACAGAGGTGAAAGTTTCACTCACAAACAGCAACTCACCAGGTTGGGAGGAAGAAGAGCTGCCGCAGGGGAAACAGGCAGCCTGAGCAGGGAGGTGGTTGAAGGTACCAGCAGGACAGGCCTGGCAATCCTCTACGTGCTTCGCGAAGGTGCTGCTCCCATGGGTTCCCGGGGGACAGGGCAGAGGGGCAGATGCCAGGAGAGGGCAGTAATGGCCACTGGGGCAAGGCTTCTTGTGGTAACTCTCACTGCCTAGAGAAAGCGATGGGCTATCTCAGACACAGACACTGCTTACAGACCCGAGCAAGTGCTAAGAGATAGGCAGAGACCACTTAGTTATCCCAGTCATGCATATACACACATCTATATATGTATACATATAAACAACCAAATAAGTATATATAAAGTTAATCAACATTCAGCATTTTTCAATGTAACTTTTTTATATTTAAATATAAATCTCAATTTCTTTGTCCCAGCTGTTTCACTGGAGAAAACCAGAGGCGAGAGTGGGTAGACCTGATCTCCTCCATGCTCTACAGCAGGAGCAAACACCTCAGTGACCTTAACAGAGGTGTTAAGGTGTTATCTGGTGATACACTAACTATGGGCCTCTCAGCTAAGTTACAAAATAAGAAAAAAGAGGGCTGACAAGGGCCTGAGAGACAGGACACCAACGTCCAAGCCCCTCTTGACCCATTTCTCTAATCTCTCAAAACCTCCCACACCAAACAGTCCGCAAATGAATGTGACAGCCCACACCAGGGATTTATAACTGTAGAGGATTAGGAGCTTTTCCCACATAAAACTTTCTGGTTACGATTTAAGCCGCTATTTCTCGCCCCACTCCCCCCATGGCAGCTCTATTTACCTTGTGGGCAGATGAAGCCTGCTGGGCAGGGCTGACAGGGTGCCGTGATGAGGGAGTCACTACGGTAGGTGCCTGCCTCACAGATTCTGCAGAATTTCTCAAATGAATCCCTTGGACCAGACAAGTTGAGGGCCATGTACCCTCCTTCACAAGGCAGCGGACGGGCACTGCCTGGGGGACAGTAGTAGGGAAACACACACCTGGAAGGCAAAATAAGGGAGGAAGAGGGGAGAAAGTCTCTCAATATGTTTTGATTTCTGGATTCAATGACCAGAGGGCAAAACTAAAAATGGTTCTCATCAGGTTCCAGGCTCAAGCTAACTATTAGAAATCGCAGATCATCCTCTTCTGTCTTAGCAGTCACCAAATCCATAACCGTAATTACAAAGATACCTTTGCTTTTGCACAATGCACAGAGACTGTGGCTGAAGCCTTAACTCGGGTTTTATCACAGGCACGTTTCACAATAATCAGAGTTCTTAGAAACCTAAAGCCAGCTGCACCAAACATTCTAGGTACTCACAGCTGCTCAGGGCTATTGTATGTCGACGATCCTTCAGGACAGTAATACCCGGCAGGGCACACGGACGGCACGGCTGTGTGAGCACCACAGTATAAGCCAGGCCTGCAAGGCTTTGGATCTACTGAACCTGGTGGAAAAACGGGGAAAACAGTGATTATGTGACGTTCTCAGAACAGGAGGGTACGTGTTGGAGAGATAGTAAGAGGGCTTTATTAAGTGTGACTGTCCATAAACACTGCACTTTTCCTATTGCTCAAAAACGGGCACAGATCTGTTGGGAACCAGTTTGCTATTAAGCACGAAACACTAATACCTCGCTGCCCAGTCCTGGATGATCAGAGATATCTGCTCCTTTTCTAGGCCCAGATCACTTCCTTTGGCAACCTCAGCTAAAGGAGAACAAGGGAGGGCTGAGAAGCAGGAGATGGGAATTCAAAGGCCAAAAGCCAGGAAAGGGATTCAGGGGAATAAATCCACTTCTAAAGCCACTCCATCAGTGACCATGTCCTAAAAGGGCTGCTACAAGAATGGGATTGTAGTCACTGCCAAATGCCATGGCTGTGACTGCTGCGCACTGTTCAGCCATCTACAGTCAGAAATGGCTGGAAATAAAGAAAACAAAGGAGCACAGTCATGTCACCTGCTGGGCATTCGTAGCCAGGTTTACAAGGCACTCCTTGGGTGTTAGGCAGCCCCGTCTGTGCTGGATCCGGGCAATAGTATCCAGGTGAGCAGGGATCACACTCTTCCAATGATTTTGCACCAGGCTGGATCCTGGAAGTGCCAGCTGGACAAAGGAAAGTGTCCCCTTTACCAGGGCACCAGTATCCAGGGGGGCACGGATAATCCTCAAACCTGGTCAGACCTGTTAGGTAGAGAAATGAATGAAGAAAGAGAGGTTGAATGGCCAGAAGGGGCTTTAGAGAAGGGCTCTTAGCTCGTGAACATGAGTTACCTCTCCCTTTCTCCCTCTCATCTTGGGGAGTTTTGTAATGAGCTCTAGAGGTGGGAAAGGGCTGGCTTTCACCTGGCACTTGCCTGATAATGGGCAGCGATAGCCCGGAGGACATGGCTGGCAATCTGTCAGGCTCTGACCCCCTGGGTGCTTGCGGTAAGTTTGTGGCGGGCATTTCTGAGGTGCCAGGACACTACTGTGGTCGCTGCCATTGGCTCCAAAGCAATAATGTCCTGATGGACATGGATAGGCCTCCGAATCCCCTAACAAGCAGAAAGCAGGGCTTTAAAGAGTCATATTTTCATTATAATTGGAACACCTTTGTTCTGTGTCCTCCCTAGGTCCTTCCTAAATATTATATTAAGTGTTAAATATCTCTTTTCTCTGCAGAGACTAGAACTTATCACTAGAGAGAGTGTTCTACTGCAAGGACTGTTCCACAATGCGTATCTGGTGTCAAAGCCAGACTTGCCAGACTCAGGGATACATAGAACCCTCTTGAAAAGCATCTCCCGTTCCCTCTCCTCACTGTTCACCCCCAGGTTCCAACCTGTTTTGCACCAGTGTCCCGCTGGACAGGGCAGGCAGTCTTCCCTCTTCACAGCCCCTGGAACATCTCTAATAGTATTGGCAGGACATGGTATAGGTACCTCAGATCCCTCTGGGCAGTAGAAACCTACAGAAATGGATGGAAAAGAGATGAAAGTAAAATATGAAAGCCCTCTGATGGCAAAAATGACTCAGTAGGAGCCTACTGTTGTTGTAGAATGAATATCTATGCAGCTGTTGGGATCCTGATGTGTGGATGTGTGTATGGAGAGCCAAACCAACAGTCTTCAAACTTTTCTAGACCAGTAGTCTAGCACCATAAATTCACGGTGGCCTTTTTGGTCAGGCACACCTCTTTGTTCAAAAGATGTAAAAACAGAGAAAACCAATGAGCAATGACAATTTCAAAGAAGGGATTATAATATATTATGCAAAATAACAGATGCTCTCAAGTTGTTTAGAAGCAAATCAATATTCTATACTTGAAAAACTATTGAGATTCTCACTTACCTGCAGGACACAGCCCGGCACACACCTGACCCCAGCGGCACCCAGAGAGGAAGCGCCAGGAAAAGCTGTGGCCCTGGGGAGCAGATTGAGAGCTCCCAGCAAGGCAGAAATATCCAGCAGCGCACTTCCCCTCCAGCCGTCCATGCCTGGAGCAGAGGGGACAAGAAGAATTTATATACGACCTGCTGCTAATGATTTGGTGCAGAAGCAGAGCAAGTATTGATGCAATGAACTCTGCGAAATCTGCAACAAAAAATAAGAACAACTTACACCAATATGAGAGAGAAAATAGACCAGTATTTTCCTCTTATAAAAACAAGTAGATTACTAGAGATCTAACACCTCTGTACCCAAAAGCTGTATCTAAGCTTCTATTTCTTTTCTTTGAATGAGAAAGACGTGGTAGAGGAGCCGGGCAGAACTTAGCATCAACTTATCAGGACAAAATAAGAATGTGAAACTGCTTAAGACAAAGTGAAAAACTGGCAGATTGAAATGAATCATGACCTGCAGTAGTGACCGGGTAAACAAGGCAGGCATTCCTCCTCGTTCCAGAGGCCAGTCATGTTTGCAGGAGTGAAGGTGCCTTCAGGACACGTGAGAGGAACCCATGTGCCTGAAGGGGAGACAGCAGAGACAATCAAAACTCCAGGAAGGCTGTTGTAATCTGACAAGACTCTAAAAGTGTATCAGAACATGACAGATGATTCCCAGAAAGCAAGGTGGCAACTAAGCCACATTTGCTCATTGCCACCTCCTCCTCACCTGGCCTACAGTAAGATACACATTAGGTTTGCACAAGCCTGGGATCACAGTGAGGACACGCAACATTTGAATCCGTGGCATAGCTGGTATGAAAGCGTACCTGTAGGACAGTAAGAATGTGGTGGGCAGCGCCTGGGGTCTCCTGCCACCAGCTCCTGGCAGTAGAATCCTCTCTGGCACGGAACGCAGGACGCAGAGCCCCTGGCCGGCTGGTATTCCCCAGCAGGGCACGGCGTTGGGAGGGCTGCCCCTGTCTGGCAGAAGTGACCCTGGCAATGACAGAGAAGGAAGAGGATTGCATGGAGATGGTGGAAAACTCAGGGTCTGTGTAAAGGGTGAATCCCAGAATTACCAAAGCCTCAGCCAACGTTCTGTGTGGATGTAATCAACATTTCAATCACGCATGTGTGACCCTTTGCCACTGTGGAAAACCAACACCTTCTGCCCAGAGCCAAGACCCACCTCTTTCACTGCCCCGCTGTCACTAAGCAGTACCTTAGGGCAGAGGAACGCTGTGGGGCTGATAGAGCTGAAGTTTGCTGGGCAGTAAAACCCCTCAGTACAAGGTCCTGTTGGAGAACTCAAACCAGTGCTAGCACAGAAAGACCCAGGATAGCATGGCACACAGCTCTCCGGGGAGGTACCACCTGAAAAGGGAACAAAAAAATCAAGGCCAGTGACAGGGGGAGATGAAAGGACACCCAGTACAGTCACAGCACCATCAATGCTTATTTCAACTGATAACACATTGCCACCATCAGGCCACCTTCTCGCCATGAAAACCAGCAATGAAGTTCCCCATCACTGTGGACCACAGGAGAAACCTGCGGGTGAAGTCCTGCTCACCTGTGGCATTGTTCAGGGTCCCAACTGGGCAGGCAACTGGGAAATGAGTACCCTCTGGACAATAGTGCCCAAGTGGGCAGGGCCCATTGAGTGGGAAGGCAGGTGTCCCTCGGGGAATGGCATCAGTGGCTCCCCCTTCACAGTAGTACCCAGCTGAACACAGACCTGTCACAGGAGAACAGAGGGTGGCAAGTGCCAGCCCATAGCACCATGGTCAGTAAAGAGGCAGCTCCTCAACCCCTTAGAAGCAAGCAGATAACTCAGAGAAGAGACGCTGAAGCGCGTCCTTGTCCTGTTTTATCACTGCTGATATCCTGGGCCAATCGCCTTTGGTTTGCCTTCCCTGCTCCCCATCAATCTTTGGCCTTTATCACCTCCTATCTTTACTTGCACTGACCTCATCTGGCCTTTACTCACTTTCTCACTTCTCTATCTGGTTCCCTATATGTTGTTTACTGTGGAAAAAGTTCTGCCTTTCTTATTTTCATGTGGCCAATCTTCACATTTTAGCCCAGTAAAAATTACTCTGTGTTTAAATGGAAAGGGAAGAATTTAGGAGGAGTGAAAGAAGAGCAATAAAAGGGTTAAGATCAAAGAAAAAGAAAGTGGAAAAAACTAAGGGAGACAAAGTAATGTGGTAACATAAAAGTAACACTGAAAACAAACGATTGATTAAAAGAATGAAACAGAGAAAAGAAATGATTGGTAGGCCCAGACACAGGGTAGAAGGGTGCCCTCCAGCAGCCTTTATTCTGTTCCCTGAGATATATTTTCCACTTCCCTGCATCCTTCAGCCCTGAAATCTCCAACCCCTCTGCTGTGGGTGCTCTGTTATTAACCAAACTCACCATCAGGTTCCCAGTTAGCATCTCCTCTGCAGTACCTCCCCGCTGGGCACAGCTTGCAGGCGGTGGGGGCCAGTGCCCCCTCCAAGGTATTCAGCGTCCCCTCGGGACACGGCAGGGGGACAGCAGTCCGGACTGGACAGTAGTAACCTGGACATTGGGAGAGGTGAACGAGACACTGCTCAGAAAAGAAAGAGGTGGGAATGCTGAGCTTGCTCTAATTAATGGCAAATTCCCCATTCCCTAGAGTGAACCACTGCTACGGCTCAGCCAGAAAGAGTTGTGCAGGGATCCATGGCACCTCTTCCCATTCCCATGCCAGGGATTTTGCCACACACACATATTACTCACCTCTGGGACAGCTGAGTGGCTCAACAGTGGCAGCGTTGCTGCAGGCCATGCCAGCTGGGCAAGGCAGGCAGACACTTGCCCCCGGCACAGGGCTGAATGTGCCAGGCTCGCAGGGCAGCTCCAGCCCAGTGCCCGCAGGACAGTAGAAGCCACTGGG
Organism: Limnodromus scolopaceus; assembly: GCA_028565335.1. Classification (NCBI taxonomy): domain Eukaryota; kingdom Metazoa; phylum Chordata; class Aves; order Charadriiformes; family Scolopacidae; genus Limnodromus; species Limnodromus scolopaceus. The sequence continues at coordinate 3,651,775 of JAOXNO010000011.1, read as the reverse complement.
ACATCTGTATCCATGAATCCCATCGGAAGGGCAGGGAGCGGAGTTTCCTTCTAGACAAACATACCTGTAGAGAGAGAATTCAGACGTGAAACAATGAGCCCTTTTCAGAGGCCATAAGTGGGGGGGGGACACTAATCAAGAACCAAGGCTCAGCACATTAAGAAACATCCCCTGAGAATGCAGTTTATTCCAGTTGTGCTGACAGCTTCCCCCCTGCATCTGTAATTTAGTGCCCACTTGAAAATCCTGGTAAAAGGCTATTCTGGACTAAGTTGACTAGAAAGTGTTCTAATTCTGGAAGAGAAAGCCTTTCAAAGTTAAAGATTTTTTTCTTTTTTACTTCAAAGTGTTCAGTTCCTGCTGTCTTTGCTTCGCTTCCTTTTATCCTCGGTCTTTTTGTAGGCCTTTTGCTTTAATGCCATCATTGACTCTTGCCTTTACCTCTTCCCTCCCACACCCTCCATACAAGTAAAGATGAGAAAATATGAAAACTATTAGGGGTGATAAGAGCTAAGCAACAAGGAAATGAGAACACGTGCTGTAGACAAGGATTCAAAAGATGAAGTCTCTGAAGAAGAAACAATTCCTAGTCCTTGAGGCAAATGATTAAGTGCAACAGGAGCAGCACTGAACAAAAGAACACCAAAACTGCGGGTTTTTTTGCCTGGAAGCAAGATCTATTTCGACTGAACTGCAGGCTATGAGACATGATGGATGCTACATGGTAGAGGGGTTGAAAATCAACCTGCTCAAAGCACAAATTGTACCCTGTTGGAGGGCAAAAACTTCACTGGTTTTGGAAGTCAAGGGTCATTTATAATCATGTAATATTCACTACCACCCAGCCCAGAAAATCTTACAGCCAGGCTGTAACATCTCTCTAGGGCTAAAGAAATTTTTGGGAAGTCTTAAAATTCGACAAATCCCTCTTATTACCAAGAAGTCTGTTTCCATGGCTAATTATTTTTAGTCATTCCAAACGGAGCCTTCACTTGTATTCTGAGCTCAGCTTTGACTTCTAGCTAAATTTCATTATGATTTTTTTCCCCAAGATTCAAGAGCCATCTGCTAGCAGAAATCATTCCTCACGAAATCTCGTTACGCTACAGCGAAATCACTTCAAAGATTGTCTTTCACAGATAAAATAAAACCGAGCTTCCGTAGCTATGAGGCTATGAGGCGTTCTCATGAGACAGACAAGTATCGCTAAGGGCACTTTGCTGCTTGCCTTAGGCAGGCTGGAACTGCCACCTTGTCACTGGTTATTGCACCACCTTGTGGGAGAAGAGATAAAACACAGAAGGAAAAAACCAGGATGTGCAGGTCAATTTTTCAGCAGGTGTGATGTTGAGGCTAAAGAAGGGATTGATAATACACTAAACCTACGGTGAAAACAGTGAAAATACATGTAATAAGGCTGAAACAGAATGTCAGGCAAACAGAAAGGGAAAAGGAATAGCTCTGAAACACCTACTGAGATCACCAAGTAGATGCTCTATAGCTGACCCAAAGGGCCAAGAACAAAGTCTTTGAGGTTTTACTAATCTTGAGTATAAACCTTTGCACACAAGGCATTCAACAAGAAATATTCAGGCCCAGTATCTTCTAGTCTGGATGTCCCTCTGCTATAACCTGTAGCAATCCTGCTATAACTCTATTTTCCCACTCCCGAGTGACTGTCTCACCGCACCCTGCGTTACACAGCGATGTCTGGGCCAGATCAGACAATCCTGCCCCGCTGCAATACCGGCCGGCTGGGCAGGGCTGGCACTGCTCCTCTGCCTCCAGGCCCACCACCGTAGAGAGGGATCCAGGAGGACAGGGCACAGGATAGCCGGTACCACTGGGGCAGAAATGCCCCGCAGGACAGATGTCATTACCAGGCAGACCAAGGCTGGAAGATTCCACCTGTATCAGAAAAATACAGAGAAGGAGAGAAAAAGTGTTATTGAAAGAAAAATTAGCACAACGTACTACAGAAGCAGGTTCTGGAAAGAACACATAAGAGCCGAGTCCTACAAGTTTGCTGCCACTGGAAATAAATGAAGACCACGTCTGGAATCAAAAAGGTACTGGCTGCCTAGGTGTGTCTACCTTATCCCTGATGCCACCTTTTGGAGGTGCAATCTACAGAAACGGAGGTCTGGCCAGAATTTATTAGTAGGAAGCAACATATTCATTCCATCAGACTCCATCATTCCATTAGAGCACCATGTCATCACAGTTGAGGAGCTTTCTAGGGCAGCAGTAAAAGGCACAAGCAACCCCATACAGAGCAGTAACGCTTGGAAAACGTTACACCAGGAGCTACAAGGTTGTGACGGTCCAGTCCTTGTCCCCAGGTGTCACTAGGAATGATGTGCTGTGCCCCGGCACTCACTCACCCTGGGTTTGAAGGGCGCTGGGCTGATGGCTCCCTTGGCACAATGATAACCTGAATAGCAAAATCCAGAAGGCTGCGACAGACCTGGTGCTGAACAATACATGCCTAAAATGAACAGAAAAGCAATCACAGTATGAGGGCCTGCAGAGAAGATCAGCAGAGGAGTCAATAACATGAAGGAAGAAGTCCTATTTTCCTCAACCTTCCCATGTACGTCCCCTGGGTTTCTTGTGCCAAGTCCCCACTCACCTGCTGGGCAGGGCTCACAGTCAGACTCGCCAGTGGCACCAATCCTGGGGCCAAAGGTACCCTTGGGACACGGATGCTCTGTACTGAAGTTGGTACCTGGCAGACAGAAGTACCCAGCAGGACACAGCTCAGGAGTACGTGCTCCAGAACCTAGGATACAAAGAATTGTATCTTGCGTAGGAGATATTATGAGAGGTGACAGGCAATGCCATTCTCTGTCAACACAGGCACCCTTCCTGCCCTGTGAGTTCAGCCACACACAGGACATGGGATTCATCACACGTACTTCTGATTTAGTTGTTCAGATTCCCGTTGCAGTAATTGGAGAGAAACAGCACTTCCAGAGGAAATGCACTTCAAATGCAATTCATCTCATCCAAAAGAAGACATCTAAAATGAAAAAGATAAAATGCACTTCAAGAAGTGCCTCTTTCTCTCCACTGACTACAGAGGGAGTAGAGATAACTAGCTCGGATACAGATGTCTAACAAAGGAGCTGCCTACTAATTAGAGTAATCCCATCTAGGGAGTTCAATCCCACCTGTGCAGCCACATTTCTTGGGCATTTTTGTTGCCTGCATGAGCTGCCACAAAGAACTATCTTTGTTACTTGTATTTTCCTGGGAATGGAGTTTTTCCCCAGAGAGGAGAAAGATTTGGCTTCAGCCTATTTCTTCTCCTACAACCTCATATTCTTTGAAATCTGCTTTGACTTCCGTTCTCAGCAGAAACTGATCCACCTCTCTGTCCAGTCCAATCCACGTAATATTGACTCAGTAGAACCTTAAGTGACGTCATTCAAAACCCTTTTTTGTTCCACCAAGTCTAACAGGAAGACTCAGCCCTTAGTGACAGGGAAACCCTTTTTATCACAATACTCCAGACTTCTCACTTTTATCAGGCTGTTCAAAGAAGAGCCCGGCTGGGCTGGGGTCCCAAAAGCCCTTCCTCTCCTGTGACTGATATGTCCCATTCTCACAGGAAAAGCAGATCCCCTGGGGCACCAAAAGCCTTGTGGACAGTGACGGGGAACAAACTGAAGCCTGACCAGGCGGGCAGCAGTAGCCTGCAGAACACGGTACTTCGGAATTGGTTTTGCCCAGCCTTACAACAATAAAAGAAAGCCTCTCCTTTTCCTTTGCTAGATCAAAGACAATAGAAACCCTCATCTTCCAATTAAAATGCTCAACTGTGATTCTGAGGCCCTCAGATGTGGTCCCAGCTCTGCTACAAACTCCTGTTAGCTTAGTCATTTCCTCCCCTTTGCTTCAGTTCCTCACCTGAGAAAGAAAAACCCTCTTTGTCTCATGGAAGGTGATGGGTCAATCTGTTACTGTCAGCGTGACCGCAAATATTTCAGTGCTGGGGGGAGCAAACAAACATCTTGTACAGACAGATGGTGAGAACCTCTGAGAAGGAGCAGCTGTCTGGGAGCGGAGACCCTGGCCGCTAGCCAGCGCCAAGCACTTGTTTGCCAGGATATTGTTTCCCTGAGAGGCAGAAGACATATGAGACATCTAGAAGAGGTGGTTGAGTCAAGGAAGAAAGAAGGTGTAATAGAAAGAATTGTTAAGGGTGACCTGAGACTGCTACCGATAACCCAACAGGAGCTGGGGAAGACAAATGATTTGCGGCATTTATATTTAGTGCACATCCTGCAGAAACTGTCGCTGACCAAAGATGATATGTGGCACTTACTGAGTTTGTTCTTCTTGTATCTGCTAAGGACAAGCTTGTAAGAAATAGTGCTGTAGCGGGTGTCTTGCCTGCATTGTGCAACCCCCCAGTTGCCAAACACACCAGCAGAGACTCACCAGTGCAGAAGTATCCAGCTGGGCAGAGCTGACAGTCTGTCGACTGCCATTTTCCACTCTCGGAATTGAAGCTTCCAGGGCTGCATGGGATCGGGGATTCAGAGCCTTCGGGACAGTAGAAGCCAGGGGGGCAACGCTTATGATCTGGCTGTGTGGATCCAAGATCACAGAAATACCCAGGGTAACATGTTCCTACAAGAAAGAAAAGCTTAGGCATTATGTTTAAGCAACCAGAAAACACAAAAAAGTTCAAAGTAGGAGACAAAAAAGATGTTAGATGCATGTAATACGCACCAGAAACCCTGGCCAGGCCTTCTCCTTGGCAGAACTTCCCCCCAGGGCAGGGCAGACAGGCGTTACGGTAAACCATCCCAGACTGAGGTAAGAAGGTGCCAGTGGGACATAGCTCTGGCTTGCTGCTGCCGGGTGGGCAGTAATGGCCTGCTGGGCAAAGGCTGCCCGTCTCATCATTGACAGGATTGGGTATACGGGCCTTCGAAGTGCAGTAATACCCGGGCAAACAAGGACCGCTTGGGGACGGGAGTCCTAAAGAAAAAGAAGATAAAGTCAAATAAGCCAGTGGCATTACAGAAATCACAGCTTCTGCACTAAGGAAACCAGACAAGCCTTGTCATCACAACAATTCCAGAGCCTACTGCCCTGTGACTAGCTCTGTTAGTTAAAAGCTCCATCTACAGTCTCTGTATTTACTAACACAACTGATAACCAGATGAAGGCCTAAACAGCTTTCTCCAGCACCTTTAGAGACGGGGCTGATCAGTACCTCTCTTTCCACTAAGAGACAACCATGAACAAACGAAGTCCTAGAATCCAAGCTGCTTGGCTTTTGGTTTCGTAACCTTTGCTAGAACAAAAACCCCTTAATCTGCCTCTAATTAATTAAAATGTTACAAAAGACAGCTTGTAAAATCTTTAATTTCAAAGAATCTCTACTCGAGGGATCCCAGAGACCACTTCAAATGCTTCTTAAGAGTCACACAAACTGCAGACAGAAGCTGGTGGAACTTTTTGACTCTCCTAGATACAAAACATCCTACAATTGTATTTAATCCACAGGTGATTCCTACCTGCACTAGCACAAAACGTGCCTCCAGGACAAGGCTTGCATTCCCCGGGATTTCCCACTCCAGTTTGGTTACTGTAGGTGCCCTCTGGGCACGGGTACTGATCGGCAGCTCTTGTTCCTGATGGGCAGTAATATCCTGCTGGACATTCTATTGGTTTGACCACACCTTGTGAGGAGTTCTCTTGGAGATCAGCTGGGTGGTCTTCTGGGGCACAGAACCTACCAAAAAAAACCCCAAGTCTTGCCTCAGCCCATGCTCTCCCTCTCTTCTGCCAGAGATTAAGAAACACTTTTGCATGACAGTGACAGACTAAGACTACACAATAAAAAGAGAGCTAATTACTTGAAAGGAAACAAATGGAGAGCTGAGAAGCAACCTTTCAGGGCCGTTTTGTCCATCCCAGCAGACAGACCTACCAGTATGGACTTTCTATGATACAGGGATTGCAGTATAGAAAATGACACAATAAAGGGAAAGGTGATACAAAAACAGAAGCGAGAAAACCAGCCTTGTATAATAAAGGATACAAGAGACAGAGCAGCCTAAGGCAAAGGGAGATACACATGCTAATTCCTAAGAAAAGCATCAAGAGGAAGGAGCAAAATCCCTTTCACTTACGTTCCCGCTGGGCATGTTTCACACTGGCTTCTACCAGCCTGGTCCTGATATTTTCCAGAGGGACATGGTATGGGCTCTGGGCTGCCAGTGGGGCAATAGTGACCCACAGGACACAAATAGTCTAGGAGGAAAAAAAGAAATACACTTCTAACATCACTGCTCTGCTTATGTCCTCAACAGCTGCCCTTAGAGGAAGCATCACTACAAATATGGAAGATTTAATGAGACAAGAGCGTTATAAAGAACAAAAAAATTCCCTGGTTTTGTTAAAAGCATTGCTTTATCAAAGGTGAAAATATCACAAGGAATAAACTCCTCTTGGGATATTTTGCCTTGATAAGATCCCCTATTTTTCCTGCTATATTTACATACAATTACCCACTACTTGACCTGTGTTGCTTGGAATAATTTTTAGCAAACATTTTTTAATTTACATAGCTAGCCATTTCTGAACATAATTGAAACTGTAAGTAAAGGCAGACTTTAACATCATCTTGCCACTGCAACTCCTATAGGTAAAGAACGACCCCTGAATTCCTACCTGAATGCTGGCCTGACGCAGAGCCCTCCGGGCAAAACCATCCTTCTTTACACAAGCCCTCCGGGGAGCTCTGACCTCGCTGAGAACAGAACCACCCTGGGACGCAGGCCTGGCAATCCTGTGCTGACTGGCCACCACGATGAGCCAAAAAGGAGCCTGAAAATACAAAGCCACCAAAAAGCACATTCTCCCATCATCCTAGATGCCGCTGGAAGTGGCTACGGAGAGAAGCACAAGATGGTCACACAGTAACTTTCCAGCTACACTAGCCCCAGCTACCTCTTGCAGAAGATGATAAAAGGATGTTGGTTAGGAAGGAATTCAAAGGAGCGAAGTCCCCAGCACTCCCTTAGGACAGTAGATGACAGCCCTCCTTATAAGAGGGGTCTGAGGGACAGTGGTCCTAAGTGCTGGCTGAGGTAAATTCCCATTTATTTCTAGTCTGAGCAGTGCAATCACTTGCTTAATGTAACCACAGATTTTACCCAGGAAAGAAACAAATATTCCACAATCTTTCTTATTCAACTTCACACTTTGTCTCAGTAACGGTGATGTTAAAGGACAGCTCTCACTGTGCAAGGAGGGTGGCAGAGGCTCTTATCTGTGCTTGGCTTTGTGACCTTTCCTTCAGGAGGGCTCCACAAAGAGCTTCCCACCCTCAGCAGCACGGAGACCACAGAGAGAGGCTCCAGAGGCAGTTTGGCAATTACTGTTTGCACATTTAGGACTGACATTTCCAATACAACAGCACTGGATTAGAGGCTGAGCTTTTGTGTCGATAGCAGTTGTCCCTTGAGGAACGTAAAGGCATGGACTCAGCCACGGAGAAGCTCAGCAGCAATCTGGGCTCTGGGAATAGAAATGATAGCGTGCAGCAGCTGCCATCAAACCTACCTGGGGGACACGGAGACGGAGAAGAACTCCCTGCAGGACAAAAGTGGCCTCGAGGACAAATGTTCCCCACTGCTCCATCCATGGGGTTTGGGAGCGTGGAGCCCCCCGTGCAGTAGAAGCCAGCCTCGCAAGGACCTGATGGAGCTGCAAGCTCTGCAGTTGCACAGTACAAACCTGAAGCAGAGGGCAGAAGCAAGGACATCATTTGAAAGACACCAGCACCAAACAGTCACAGCACAAGACCGGGACTGCCCACTGATCTTAGCAAAAGGGAAAAGAGTACAAATGTATAAAAAACCCAACCCAACAAACTTGTGCAGGAGGAAAGAGGCTTCTCCTACCTGGAGTGCAGGGCAGAGGAAGAAATGAACCAGCAGGACAAAAGGTTCCTGCTTGGCACAATCCCACAGACCCAGAAGCTGAAGCTGCCATGCCTGCTAATGGAAAAGACACAGACTGAGTTGAAACATAAAAATTAGAAGCACTCTATCTTATCTAAAGAGTTCAGGAAGGACAGACCCAGAGCACTGAATTAAGGAAAGCAAAAAGGGAAAGTACGCCACCCTGAACCTGGCCAAGTCCCTTTGGGTGACAATTCTGTAATAACCACCTCCTCAATAATAATCACCACCACACTTTATCGTTATTGTTCCCCTTTGTACCAGAGTAATTTCCAGGAAACACTGGTTTGCTTGATGTGGATCCAGGCGGACAAAACCACCCAGGCATGCACAGTCCATCTGGTCTTGCTAAGCCCGGCTTGGAACAGACCCTTCCAGGAGGACACAGCTGGCACTTGGAAGCATCCCAGATATTTAAAGCTTCACTGTAGGTTCCAGGGGGACAAGGATACTGTGTGGCAAATTGCGTATTCCTGGGGCAATAGTGACCTAGGAAAGAAAGGACAGGTTTCATAAAGGTTAACAAATGCTGGTAATAGTGTGGGAAGAATCCTCAACCTGCAGACGCAGCGTTCTCTTCGTCTGAGAAGGACTGATCCCGAGCTACGGTGGTGGCTCCATCTTGCAATTTATCACTACTCTCTAATAGCTATGTCACACTGGCTGCATAAAACAAAGCTGATCAGGGCTGAGGATTAGCAATAGCTTTAATAGCATGTAGATTTTTAATGAGAAGATCTCAAAGTGGGCGATGAAGGTCTACTGTCAAAACTCTTTGCTCTATTTACCGTTTTCCACATTCAGACAGGAAACGAATCCCAAAGTGCTTTGACCAAGGTCAGTGATATGTCCATTGGAAGAGGTTCGTGCCTCGTGCAACCCAGTCCAATGATACATCTACTCCAAAAAGCCACAAGGGTATCTGCTCATCTCTTAAACACAATTTCCCAGAATGAGTGGGTAGGTGCCATCAGACCTACCTGCAGGGCAATCCGTGTAGTTTGTGGAAGCCACCGTGCAGTAAAAGCCCTCTGGGCACTCCAGACACTGTGCCATGCTCCAAGATGGACTGTAACTCCCTGCAGGGCACGGCCGGGCTCTGCTACTCCCCACAACACAGTAGTGTCCAGGTGGACACGGTCCTCCACTGACTGTTGTCTTTGAAGAAGAACACCATGGTTAGAGTCTACAAACTCAGAGGGTGGCCTTGCAAAAACATCTGTCAGATTTGGGTGGTGAAGAGAATTAGACATCCTGTGCTCATCCCTCAGTCCTTAAGGCTGCACACCTATCCCTTCTCCGAAATAAGAGATCAGAATTCTGCCCATAACAAATCTCGCTGGGCCAGCCATTTGGAAGATAGCACCACCCTTTCTTCATCTGTAGCCTGCAGAGAGTTGTGGCATAAACCTTGTGTCTTATCAAGTTATCATCATTAAAAATTCTTATTGCATTTTGCCTAGGAGAAGGGCTGGCAGATGCAGTATTCTAATCAAACCCATGCACTCCTTATCCTCTGTAATTTTAATCTGATAAGGCGTTCCACTCTGCTCTGCAGCATCAATATGCAAAGATAAAACTATTTTTGGTCAGCTTTTAGATGTAAAAGCTGAAAAAAGGCCAGGTGTATTTTGCGATCTCTACCCCTTTCACTATCAATAAACCAGATGGACCTGATCAAGAAGATCACATAGTAAGGAAGAGTTTAATCTGAGGCAATAAGGTGACCTTATGGTCTTCAGTTCCACGGATATGACATTTTACACTATTTACATCACCAGCACGGCTTACCCTGGGAGGCTTAGGAGAAATGGCTCCTCCACTACAGTAGAATCCAGCCTCACATAATCCAGTTGGAGACACAAGTCCAGTCCCATTGCAGAAGTACCCTGAAGAGGGACAACAACAGGACCATAATGATGTTGCTCACACAAGACGGACAATACTAAGTACATAACAAGCAAATAATCACTGAAGCATCATGTCTGATGTCTGTTCTTCTGGAGATGCTTTACTGGGCAAGTACAGAGCGTACACAACTAAACAAACAGCACTCTTTGGGTCATCTCTAAGTAAAAAAGCATCTGGTGGAAAGGGAAGCTCACAGCACAGAACCTTGTGCCTCACTGTGAGTATCCTCTTATGTGGAAAAGTGGCAGATTCAGTCTCTCTGTACTGTGCTCAACATCTCTCTCCAAGAAAGCAGTTCATGATTGCCTACCACAAAGTTTCTCAGAAGCCCTAGAAATGCTGGTGACTGGCTAGAATCTTGTTAGTCCTTTCTTTCCATACTGTACCTGCATCACATAGGAGACAGTCCTCAATTCCAGTATTCCCAGTTGAGTTGCTATAATAACCAGGAGGACACGGCTGTGGAAAGGCAGAGCCCAGAGGACAGTAATTTCCCTTGGGGCATGCATTCCCCAGAAGACCATCTGTAGGTGTGGGACTAGAAACACCTCCGCTGCAGTAGAACCCAGCCAGACAGGGTCCTGTAACGCGTGGCTGCCCTGCAAGCGCACAGTAGTGCCCTGAGAAAACAACGCAATGCCATTAGTACCAGCAGAAAAAAAACCAGAAAGATACTTTGGAGAACAAACTATGTCCTTACGCAGTTCATCCGCTGAAGGTCAGGAATGTTCAAGACACGTTTTCATACATTCTCCCGTCCCCAGCCTGAGAGATGCTTATTTGCTGGTTACCTGGGTCACAGGGGGCGCAGTGAGACATCAGGCTGCTTCCAGGCTGTGGGTTGTAAGTCCCCTGAGGACACGGGAACTGAGTTGCAGAAGCAGTACCAGGAGGGCAGTAGTGGCCGGTTGAACATTCGTTCTCCAAAAAGGAAGAGGAATTTTTGGGGCAGAAGAAGCTGGTTCAAAGAGATTAAAAAAAAAAGGATGGGGAAAAAAAAAAAGACATTAAAAAGACACATTTTCTAGCAATATTCTATCCACAAGTACCTGAATAATAACTTAATGGTGAGACTAGGTGGTCTAATGCGGCTGCTGCACTGTGCTGTGTTGACCACAAAAGAGACCTATTTATGCATATTACTACATTCTTAGTTGTTTCCTCGTATGCCAAATTGATGGCATAATTGCAAAAGCCACAGAGACATAATTTTCTTAACTTGAGTCATAACACATCCAGGCTGTGATTCATCAACTTGTACAAGTTAAACAAGGTCAAATCCAAACAGTCAGTAATTGGAGACGAATCCCCCAAGGAAAAACCAGACTCGGCATCAGGTGATACACAAGATCCTCTTCCCCTTCAACAGGCCTCTGCCAGCCCGTTGCCAAGGGAACCATCTATTACTTCAGACATGAAAAAAGCCTATGGTGCCAATGGTTTCCTTGCTCTGAACAGCCTTCTGATCTAAATTCCTTTCCAGTGTAGCTGTACCTGGGTTTAGGATTTTGCCTGGTCCCATAATTAATTATAGTGTTGCTTAACAGAGCTCAGTAGTTGCTCTGCTTCCTACTCAAAGTGCTTTTCTGCAGTAAATTAAGTAATTTTCCCACCACACACTGCTCCAGGATGATTGGATAAACAATTGCCAATAGTTATATTATAATATTAGTATATTTCCAATAGTTACATTATAATATCAGTGTACACACAACGCTAAGCTCACTGGCTGACTCTTACCCTTCGGGACAGGGGAGGCAGCTGGCTTGCCGTTGTGAAGGGTTATAGGACCCGGCTGGACAAGCAATGGGGAGAGCTGTGCCCTTGGGACAGAAATACCCTGGAAAAGAAAGGCAAGATCAGAATCTGTTCTAGAAAATCAAAGACAAAGCAGACATTTAAGCAGGAACCATAACTCACCCTGGGGACACGGCTGTGGCTTCTCACCAGAGACACAGAATTCGCCCACCGGGCAAGGATAGCACTGCTCTCCGTGGGTGTGCGGCATGTGGGAGCCAGGGGGGCACGGGGCTGGACTCCCGGATCCAAGAGGACAAAAGTGACTGACTGGACACGGAGCTCCTGAGAGGCCATCAGTGGGTGTTGGGGTCTGGGCCCTAGTGACACAGTAGTACCTGCAGCCACGAACATAGGAAAATATTATTTCAAGAGTGTAAAGAAGACCCCATGTAGGACACCTCTCCTTACACAGAGCACATAAATGTGATGGTCTCCTACTTACCCTGGGCTGCAGTGTCCTGAGGGGGCCCTCTGCCCAGAGCTGTTGCAGTAATACCCCCCAGGGCACGGCTGGCACTCCTGCACACTCCTTCTGCCTTCACTGCCAGACCACGTGCCAGAAGGGCACTGCAATGGAAGTGGGGTGCCTGGCAAAATCAATTGCACCAAGAGTGAGGAAATGCCACCTTGTGCTCTCTATGAATTAAAAAAAATAAAGCTTTAGCAAAGCACCCAACCTTCAGGACAATAATGACCAGGAGGACAAGGAAGTCCTGATTCTCCATCTTGGGGGTTTCTTACTCGGGCACCACTTTTGCACCAGAATCCCTCAGCACAGTCTCCTAGAAAACAGAGTAACATATACAAAATACATGAATATATTAAAATAATAGGCACATATGTACATTTCAGAATACAAATTGAAATACAGTCATGGAAAATGCCCCACTGGATTTTTTGACAAGGTATCATACATAGAATTCTTGTTTCTGCAGTTCCTCTGTGACTTCTTTCTTAGAAAAAAAGGATCTTTTTGTTTTATGGAAAGTTCCTGATGAGTAAAATGGGACAGCTCACCTTAGCTGAGATCAGAACCCTGGAGTCCAAACACCAATCCCCGGCACAAACCACCAGCCATAGACATGACTGTAGCACCAGCAAATATGCTCAGAACAGCAGCAATATACCTGTGGGGGCAGCAAGTCCAGAGAATTCACAGTATTTTCCTGGTGGGCATCTCTGACATTCCTTCAGAGTTTTCAGTTTTTGCCTTGGTCCAAAGGTTCCTGCAGGGCAGCCATACTGAGTGCTCCTGTTTGTCCCTGGTGGGCAGTAAAAACCTTGCGGGCACGGGTAAAGGGTAACATCAATAACTGGCCCTTGCTGGCTGTCACAGTAATAGCCTGCAGGGAAGACACAGGAAAGAAAGCTAAATTGGTCACTGGGAGACACCAGCTATTGAGGTGCTGCTCATTAGAAGCAAAGAGAAGATTCCTACCAGGTTCTCCCAGGCACACAAAGCACCTCACGGAAAAAATAAATCTACTGCTGACCTTAAATTACCATTGATCTGAATCACACTCCTGCTGGGACAAATACACACCAAAGCTTTCCACTTGCTGCACTCTTTAGAAGGAAACTTGCCACCCAGTGATCCCCAGAACACAGGACAAAACTTACAGGTGGCACAGGAAAACACTGAGGGACACAGCGCTGATCTGGTTCCTTTCAGTTACTGAAACCCCTCAAATAAAGTTTTCCCTCTGAACATCAGAGCTTGCCCTTGCCAATATTTTAATTGTTCAGAACACACAGAAGTTAACATTTCTGCTTTCACACCTGAATTACTTTAACCTCTAATGGCCTTTTCACACAGAGCCAGAAATTGTTCTTCTGCAGTGAAGAGAAGGAAACCACCAAGGTAGGCAGCGAGTCTCTAAACTTCCATCCATGGAAGGGCTCAGGAGTGAATAAAAAGCAGCCATCTCTAGTATGATGATGCACCGAATAACACTGTGATATTGTGAAAAATGTAACTCCTATTTTCTGGATGCCAGCACAGTCTACAGCACCTCTCTGACTCCTGTCTCATCTCCCAGCAGGGGAATGGCATTTCCACCTTTGGCTTTTCCACTCTAAACCAGTGACTCACAGAAAGACATTTATTTTGATCCCGTCCAATGCACACAAACACACTCTCCTTTGAGCATCTCCCCAGAGACTCCATCAATCTGCAGTGCAGTTTATTTATGATTTACCTTCCCAGCACTCTCCAGTTGGGGCACTGAGGCCAGGTACTTCACAATAGAAGCCAGAGGGGCAAGGCTGGCACTCGGAAAGCTTGCTCCTCCCTGGGAGGCTGGAAAAGGTGCCAGCTGGGCAGAGCTTGGGAACCGCTGATGCTGCAGCTGTGAGAACAGAAGCAAGGCAGAGAGAAACGAATGATGAGAACAAATGAGATGGCTGCATTCAGGGGTCGGATGAGCACACAGGAGCATGAAAACAGTATCAGTGAAATCTTTATTTTTCACTCATAGATCAAACAGTGCTGCATGGGAGGGGACAGACGTTATTAACTTCGTTTTACCCAGGGAAACAGAGGTGATGCTAATTACATTGTAAAGACAGACAAGTTTAGGCATTGGGACAAGTTTGTCATTTACCACTTTCACAGAACAGGCCAGGGGAAGAACTAGGGAAAGAATCTGGGACTTCAGGCACTCTGGTCCGACCTCAAGTTGGCCACCATGGTCTCAAAATCACCCATTAGTGTTTCAGGTATTACGTGACACAAAATTTTCAGTATTTCAGATATTATGTGATATCAAATTTTTAGTCCTGATTGTTGCTGGATACTTACTGCAGTAAGTCCCTACAGGGCAGATATTCCCAGTCACACCATCTGTTGGTTTAGGGAGAGCTGCTCCACCCTTGCAGTAAAACCCAGCACTGCATTCCCCACTGGGGACAGACAGACCTGGAAGACAGATAACACAACGGTGCTCAAAATACTAAAATAAAGGAAGAAAACCAGGAAAAACAACCACTCCCAGCCTCCCTCTGGAGATATGAAAGGCATCTTGCTCTACCATCACAGCTTTATGGAATTATCAGGATAAAACCAGCTCCAATTTATCATACTGAAAGAATACTGAAAAGACAGAAAAAGAGTGAAACAAAACGAAGGAGGAGTGAGTATCCCAGCACCTGCAGAGAGTACAGGGGAGTCTGACAGGAGACCCTGACCCTCCATGTCTATGAACCTGTATAATGATGTGTGTTCATATTGGTCCTCTGAAGATGGGAACATGGCCACAGATGTAAAGGGACTCAATGTCACACAGCAAATTCTGGGCAAAATAAGGCTTATTACTCAGAGGCAGAAATCAGCTTTAGGGTCCTCTAACAAGTTCTTAAACGGTGAACATTTCCTTGTCCACACTGCCTTTATTTTAACTCTCCTCAAAACAGACACTAACCTGAGGCACTGCAGTAAAACCCTGGAGGGCAAGGAAGAGGCTCTGGGCTCCCTTTGGGGCAATAGAAACCAGCCGTGCACTTCCCTCCAGTGGCAGTGGCTGGACAGAGGCAGTTGGCACTGGTGTAGTTATCCAGATCAAAAGGCCGTGAGGTCCAAGCAGCTGAGATGCAAAACCAACCTGAGAACAGAACACACGTCTGAGAAGTTTTAGCAGTGACAGAGCCCCATAAATTATCATGCATAAATCAGCTGGGATGTAAAGTCTGCAGAGCACAACCGTAAGCACGCAGAACATGGAACAAGCTATTATCACCAAACATACTGCCCTCAAGAGCTGTGCAATACAACAGCCAAACGGACCCAGGCTCACCTGCATCACACTCCCCTGAGGCGGCTGTCAAGTTCTCCTTCCCACAGAAGTGCCCAGGTGGACAGGGCAAGCAGCTATCCAAGCTCTGTGTCATGGCATCAGGGTTATAGTAGCCCCGGGGACAGGGAAACTCGGTAGCAAACCTGGTTCCTTTGGAATAAAGAGAACAAGAATCTTTCATGCGCTATAAATACTGTCTTGGCTATTAGTCCTGTTTTATCACTTAATGTCGTTTTTGTCAGTTTATCTCCTTTCTGATCTCCACGGTGCACAGCTTGCCCCTCATAGCAAAGACACTTTCTGGGCACTGCTTAGTTTGCCTGCAAGGGGGTTCAGTAACAGCCACATCTATGGTTTAAAAGATTGGGGTTTTTTCTGTGAAGAACCAGTGACACTGAAATGTTCTGTTCACGGAAATCATTTCTTGCCTTTAAGAGGGATGTTTCAGCCTGGCCAATGGATTGCCTTGTCCCACGTGCCCATCTCACCTTTGGGGCAGTAAAAGCCAGCCGGGCAAGGGTTCATACTGTAGCTGCTGGTATTTTCTGGGCAGTAGTAGCCTGCGGCACAAGGGAAGCATGCTGCTTGTCTGGTGAGGTTGTTGTAAGTCCCTGCAAGGCAGGGTAAGGGAAAGCTGGTTCCTTCTGGGCAGAAGTGGCTCACAGGACAAGGGCCTCCTTTCTCCCACAGACCTAGGACACAGAAAGTAGAAAAGACACGGCCAATAAAGGGAGCTGCTGAGGGAGGGACTCCACAACAAAGGGAGCTAACACCCCACCCCACATGATGAGGATCATGTCTTCTCTGAGATCCCAGAAGATCAAGAGGATGCACAACGGATTTACTAGAATGACCACTGTATCTGAGCTCTGGAATCACTCGATGCTGTGTCACCACGGTTCTTCTCTCCTTGCTTCACAGGCAAAGCAGAATGTATTTAATGGACCAGCTTTCTAAAGACTCTGCTTCATGTATACCAGGAATTCCAGAGAATGTGGAATTGTTCATTTGGAACTCTTCCCTAGAAATTACTATTTCTGAGAAACAATAAAATGACAAGGAGGAACCAGGCTATGTCCGTTACAGGCAGGCACCCATAACCTTCCCAGTGTTTAATACAAGTATCTCATTTGATAACACAGATTGGAGGACCATCTGCTTCTTCATCCCTGGCATGTACGCATTGGTACAAATTGCCTCAAACAGAATTAATATAGACAGCCTGGGTGACTGAGAGAAGGCAGGGGTAGGAATACCAGGGGAAAAAGGTGGTATTTTTCAAGCTACCTGTTGCCCAAACCCCTAATTAATTATTGGAGAGAGGCAGATGAAGACACTGAGGTTTGCCCAGTGCAGCTCACCGGGAGGCGATGGTGAGGAAGCTCCGGACAGGCAGTAGTACCCAGCTGAGCAGGGTCCCGAGGGTGCCGTGAGGCCAGCAGAGCTGCAGTAATGGCCAGATGGACACACTGTGCAGCTGGAGTCCTGCCAGATGTGGAGCCTGGAGAGGGACATAAGCAGGCTTTCTGTTGGCAAGTGTGCAAGTTCAGCAGACAGACCATCGATGCCTACACCTCTGGCCAAGCAAAAATAACGATGAAGCTTTTAATATCAATGCAAAGATGTGTCTAATGAGCTTTACTGACCTGCACTCTGTTACTTAAAGGACTAAGGGAAAAACCAGAAAGAAAAGGAAAATATAAATTAGCACCAGCAGAAGCAAGAAGCTCACCTGTCTGAGTAAGTGCCCACGGGGCACGGCTGTGGAATACTTGTGCCAGCTGGGCAGAAGTGTCCAGGTGGGCATGGGCCACCAGTGCTCGTGTTTGTGACTCCATTAGGATTTGGGACACTTGCTCCTACATGAGGAAGATAGACCAAAGATACCCTGAATGATACCTTTATTTTATACAAACACCAGCTGAATGCTGCCAGGAAACTTGCTCACAACAGTCAAATTCCTATGGTAACAATTTGTTTGAGTCTATTTCTTGTAGTTTTTCCTAAGTCCTACTAGCCCCAGAAAGCAGGTATTTGACTAGAGAAACTTCTGATGTGAGTGTAACCTTATCACACATCTTCATTCCTCAGGACTATCCTGCCATAAAAGCCAGGAAGAGATTGTACAGAGAACGTACAAAAACCAATTATTCCTAAAGGGCCACAGCTTCCTACTTTTTCACTTCCCTTTTTGCCCTCTGAACGCTAAATTCAATACCTGTTGTGCAGAAGAATCCTGGCCAGCAAGGACCACTTGGAGAGGACAATCCCCATTCTCCACAGAACATTCCTGGAAGACCACAGAGCGAAAAGAGTATCAGTAAACTGGAAGGAAAACCAGGAGAGCTGCTGTGCAGCGTATGCTGATTAGAAGACAAAGGGGAAGATTTTGAGAGCCAGTCCCTCAGCTTGAGCACAACTGGGACAAAACCACATTCTAACTCAGATCATGCTTCTCTGGGAAACCGAGTGTAAACCAAACTCCTCTGCAGAGCCTCAAAAAACACCCATGGCTTACTGACAGACATTATCAGTGGGACAAGGGACCTTCTTTGACTGTGTATTTTTATGTTTTCATTTCCTAGAGGTGAAACACACATAAGTGAATTAGGAAAAGAGATAAGCAGAGAGATCACCCCCTTCGACGCTGTCCTACGTGGACAATCAGAGTACCCGGTCATTTCCTCACCTGCAGGGCACTGCTGACACCTCTCGGCCTGGCTGAGTCCATAGGAGGGGTTGTAAGTCCCAGGGGGACAAGGATAAAAACTAATTCCAGTTTTCTGAGGGCAATAGAAGCCAGGAGGACAGCGACGTCTTAGTCCTTTCGAACAGTGAAACCCAGCAGGACAAGGAAGGCATTTATCTTGACCTGTGAAGGAAATACATGAATTAAATGGAACCATCTAACAAAGTGGAAGAAAAATACCATAAGCACAACTTCCCTCTGCCTGGTTGTACACTTAAAGAAGTAGAAACTGAAATAAAGCCACTCTGAAGCCCTCCTGCAACAACTGGCCTTCAAACATCAGCCTTCTCCCAGGAGTGTTTGATTCACCAAGCTTCTCAACTTCACCAGCCCGGGAGTGCCTCCACCTCCACATCTCCCCATTAGGTGGCAGGCACAAGAGGAAGGCTATCTGGTTAAGTGCTCACTAGCTTTCTGTGCACTGTCACTGCTACAATCCTAATGCATGAGCTGCTGCAGGGGTGAAATATATTCCCCACATGACACCAGTAAAAAAACCCAAACCACAAAGCCCCCTCAAACCCCTTTCTCCGGCCCCTCCAAATACTGAATGCTCGTAACGGCCAGCAGCTCCCAAGACATTCTTGGATATGGATGTAAAGTATGATCTGTGTTTCTAGCTCCCTCAAGTCACACCGAAGTTGCAAAGATCCAGTTCCTCACCTGTTGCATTACTGTATTCTCCACTGGGGCAGGGAGAAGGTGCTGCTGAGCCTGTGGGGCAGAAATGTCCTCGAGGACAGAGATCTCCAGAGAGACCATCTTCTGGCTTTGCAGTCTTCGTCCTTCCTGTGCAGTAATAGCCTTAAAAACAGAAAGCATTTGAGTTCTGTCTCCTGTTCAAAACCAACTGAATTTCTAAGTAGCTAAAGAAGTTCTGGCTTTGTCTCACCTTGTGCGCAAAGTCCCACAGGAGCATCCTGGCCAGACATATTGCAGAAAAACCCAGGGGCACAAGGCAGACACCAAGTGGCATCCTGGGCTCCCCTCTGTCCGTTCCAGGTGCCAGCAGGGCATGGCATCTCTTTTGGGTGTGTCGTGCCAGCAGGGCAATAATGTCCTTGTGGGCAAAGATCTCCAAAGGGAAGACCCACCTGGAGCAAGGAAAATAAAATTAATAAGGTTTACGAAAGCTTGTGTAGTGCTAAAACGTCGGAAACAATGCAAGATACACTGAACTCACAGGCGAGGAGCTGCTGGAACCCTGAACGCAGTAATACCCTGGCTGGCAACGTCCTTCTGGCTCAGTCAGACCAGCCACGCTGCAGTACATGCCCGCTGGGCAGGGCTTGCACGAACCTGCCCTGACCACATCTGTGTAAGTTCCCTGCACAAAAAGAGAGAATCAATGAGTCCCCCCCCGCCGAGGGACTGGAAACCTGTTGAAATATACTACTTGAAAAACAAGCCCACATTTCATTCTTACCACTGGACATGGGAGAGGCAAGGAACCTCCAGCCAAGCAAAAATGCCCTTTGGGACAATCCTGGGGTGCAGCCAGGCCTGTCTCATTGCAGAATGTACCCTCTGGACACTCCCTACAAACAGACTGACCACGGCCCTAAAGAGGGAACACAGAAAGAACGTGGCAGACGTGGGGTGTTACTGCCTACCACATGAATGAATAAACTTTGTACATTCTACCAACACCCACAGACTCCCTACTGCAAAATAAACACCTGAAGCGCATGAATTGCCGTCCAAATGCAGACTTGTGTTATCTGGTAAAAGCAAAGGAGGCGATTACCCAGTTTAGGAGAAAACTCAAGTTCCCCTTTTTTTAAGCCGACCACTTACAAATGCCTCATGAATTTCTAGTCACACACTTTACAAGGCTCTGATGACCCCACAAGTATCTTACACAGCATACAGTAACATACTTACAGGCTGGAAGCTGCCAAGAGGACACGGCTCTGGCTTGAAAGCTCCTGTTAAGGAATAATGTCCCTCCATCACCACTTGCTGAAGAGCGCTTTTGGCACCTCCTGTACAGAAGTAGCCAGGTTCACACGGTCCCGAGGGAGCTTGGTTGTTCGTCCCATCACAATACAGACTATGGGGGGAAAAACAAAATCCTTAGGTAGCAATAAGATCCTTTTGTCACTGGATAGCACAGTCCCAAGACAAAAAAATCCCTGCAGTCCACCTGGAATTTGGGAGACCTGGCTCCTGTTTGCTTACAGGCTTTGAAAGGGAGTTGCAGAGGATATGGATCATTTCCCACACATGCTTTTTAAAGACCATACCGTCTCAGATTTGGTAGCTTCATCTTGGTAAGAATTCTCCCCTCTGCAATCAGGGACTGGCATTTGCATAAACTTCCCAATAAATATCGTACAAGCATCTAAATGTTGGTTTTCTTCAAACCTCTGCAGCTTTGGGCTAAAAATGTACCAAAAAAAGGAACTTTGATGGCATTCCCTCCAACTTCTGGACAGATTATGAATTCCAGAGCAGTCTCTTGCTCTGTTTTCCTGCCCACCTCTCCTGGGAAAACAGAGTAAAGAAAAAGTAAAAACTACAGAGAGAGTTTTTTGAATTTGAATTCTCCTGAGCTTTGGATTCCACCCCATGGAGATCTATGACTCTACCCCAGTTGATCTCCTACAGAGCAAAGCACAAAAATTACAAGTTTTGTGCCACCAAGCCCCAGATGATCTCACACATACCATTTGTCCTGACAGCATAAAGCTGTGGCCACCTCAAAGTCAGACTGTCCCTCACCAGGCTTCACAAGCTACACATACTACTCAGTGCACACTCATGGAGAGGTGAAATCCACCACAATCCATATCTTTTGCTTCAGAACCAGATGCGTCACTTTGGAATTCAAGAGGGTGGTGAATTATACTATCTGGCAATATAAAAAGGGCTACCCAATTAGTATTAACAAGAAAGTTTGAGCAAGAGCTGCTAGGTCAAGCCATCCTGCACTACAGAGATAATGAGTCTCGACAGAAGCCAGCGAACAGCAAAATCTGTGAGACAACTCAGAAAATTAATATTCCTGATTGTAAATCTACTGGTACACGGATGTAGCCACGGGAGCCCTGGGAACAGAGGAACTCTTCTGCCAGAGGGCTGAAGGTAAGGACAGGCCGCTGTGGCAACAGATTTGAGGGCTGAACAATCCCTTTGCGATGGGACAGAACTGAGCCACACTCTTTGAAGATGACTCTCACCCAGGCGGGCAGTCCAAGCACTCCTGGAGGCTTCTCAACCCACTCACGTTGCTGTATGTTCCCGGAGGACAGGGGATAGGTAAGGGACAGCCGGGGGGGCAGTACGCCCCAGCAGGACACACGTCTCCCGTCACACCATCTGTGGGCAACTGAAATTGAAAAAGACAACATTCAAAAAAAAAGACTAAATGGGGTTAAAATATTTAAGGCATCATACTGATTTGAGCCCAAGGCAATAAAGAAAATTAAACCAGAGACATACTCTGTTGTACAGAGAACAGACAATACCCGCTGAAGGGTAGTAGAAAAAGAATAAATACAGATGACCTTTTCATACTCGCGAGCCCACTGTGATTCACACCCACTGAACTTTTCATCTGTAGCCTTTTCACTGGGCTACATTTTTAGTTAAAGGGGTGTTAGTGTTGAGAGGCAAAAATATGACATGGTTACATTCTCCTTGAGGGCAACATGAGTGGTCCTCATGCCGTGAACTTGAACGTGAGCAGTACAAACTTGTGACTCTTGACGTCACTGGATTACTAAAAAGTACTGCAGTGAAAAAAACCCACTCCAGTGGGGCACAATTAGATGAAGAGGAGAAAAACTTCCCCAGTGACTTACTGGAGTCAGGGCCCTGCCCTGACAGTAGAATCCAGCCTCACAGGGACCACCAGGCCCAGTTTGCCCTGGAGCAGCACAGTAGAAACCACGACCACAGGGGCTGCACTCTGAGGGTCCAGACAGCCCCTTCTTGTTACTGTATGTCCCCTCGGGGCAGGGTTCAGGTTTAGAGCTGCCTTCCACACAGTAAAAGCCCTGCAAAACAAAGCCAGCTTAATACAGCATTTAAGGCTCTTCTGTATTTCAGTGGACTCCCTCCCCCCAGCTCCTTCCATTAGATAACCAAGAAAGACCAACTCACTGCTGGGCAAGTTTTGGGCTCTGACATGGCAGGAGAGTCACAGTAGTAACCAGGGAGACATGGTCTGCAAGTGTCTTCACCCTCTACGCTGGAATTATCCCAGAAGAAGCCTGGCCTACACGGGAAGGAGAAAGGGAATCCAGTCCCCGGAGGGCAGTTATAGCCGGGTGGACAATCCCCTGTCTGGAAAGGAAAATACAGAATCAGGCATGGCTTTGTTATTGTTTTCTGAGTAGGAAAGTGGAATCTGTTAAGATTCAGCACAAAAAAGATCCAAGCTTCATCTACAATTAGAAAAACCTTGTGTTTCTTTTACTGCAAGAAAATGGGCAGAAAAGGAAAGGAATTCACAACCTTATCAGTAAAATTCTGACCAGACAGGGTAATTATTTTAGGTGAGATTGTTTTAAGGTAAAATCTTGTCACTGAGACAGGTCCTACCAACATGTTGCCTGTACATCTATGGGGAAGATGGTTTTCTTCTGGAATTGGAAAAGAGCTGTAACTGGGATAAGAATTATCACCTCTCTCTTAAATACATGGATTCATCCACGTGGAAGAGAATCCAACCTCATTTTTTACTCTTAATAGAGGCTTCTTTTTTTAACAGCTATTAATATTTGAAGAGTTCACCCTTTCCAGATACAAGACAATCACAATGAATGATCTCACAACTCATTAGAGACAGAGCAGCACCAGCTCCTGACCTTTGAACTCTCTTTCAGAGCCTGCACTGACAGGCAGAAGGCAAAGTAAGGACTGAAAACATGCATTAAGCTTGCTCCATTGAGTCCCAGCCTTTGCAAAAGAAAGTCTGGAGAACCTGGGCTAAACTTACAGGGTGGGGAATTCCTGGAGGCTCGATCCCGTCTCTGTAGCAGTACTTCCCTGCGGGGCACGGCAAGCATTCATCAGCGCTGCTCAGACCCCTCTGCTCACCATAGGTCCCATTGGGGCAAGGCGTAGCATGCAAGCCCTTGAAATAAAATAGAAAAATGGGTCTTTAGCATGCTAATACGAGTGCTGCATCCCACGAGGCAAACATACAGCAGCTGAAGCTGTGAAAATAATTCTTCCCAGTAACTTGGAACAAATACTCAAAAGCAACACTAGGAATCCAGTGTGAATGCTGAAAGGATGGTGTAATAGAACAGAGATCCAATCCTCTGTACTGTATAAAGCATCTCAGAAAATGTTATCGCAGTCATTATGAACAGTTTCATGTAGGGCAAATACGGCTAGGATCTATGAGCACCAAGGGAGTACAGAAATCAGTAAAAAATGGATTAGGAAAGGCTCCCATAGCAAGACTAATCCCAGTGCAGACTGTAACTGTACAGCCAACTTGATGAGAGAACAGTGAACCCCAAGGACCAAAGCAGACTCACTTACAGTATCTCCCCGGGGACAGTAGTATCCTCTTGGGCAGGCATTTGCAGTGGCATTTGGAACAACTGCTTGTCCTTCTGGGCACAGGAGACCCGCTGGGCAAACCATAGCGAGGAGCATCACCTCCCGACTGGTGTGCTCACTAGCACAGTAGTGTCCAACAAGGCACGGCGAGCAGGAGACCGAACCTTGGTCCTACAACAGGAAAGGCACGCGGTTCCACTTCTAGAGAGCAAAAGAATCCCCTGCACATTTGGCAAGCTGTGCTCAGGCACAAAACAAAGGAAATTAATGCAACCGACTCTACAGACCCTATCAGTAAACAAAACAGTCCACAAAACCATGGAGACTGAGCCATGCTGTCCTTGGGAGCTGATGACAGGACCCTGCTCTTATGAAACATTCCCTGTTATGCTCAGTAATACTACTGGAAACACAAAAACTTCCCTTTAAAAATTCCATCTAACGTAACCTACGAACAACAAACAGCATGCAATTCACTGTGTTCACCCTGCAGGCAAGAAAGCCTGTGCTTCACGAGTAAGAAATAATCCCCATCGCTGCCTGTGGATTATCCATGCAAAAGGTTCTGATCCTCAGAACAGTCAATCCAGCACCAGCAGCTGAGAAAAACAGACACATTCTCTCATCTTTC
Source organism: Limnodromus scolopaceus (assembly GCA_028565335.1). Taxonomy (NCBI): domain Eukaryota; kingdom Metazoa; phylum Chordata; class Aves; order Charadriiformes; family Scolopacidae; genus Limnodromus; species Limnodromus scolopaceus. The sequence goes on along the minus strand of JAOXNO010000011.1, from coordinate 3,627,385 downwards.
TTTGTTACACTGAACTCCGAAGTGCGAAGGAGAACTAATCTAGGTCTATTTGCCGTACATAAATCTCCATTCATCATTTTTCTCCTCTTCAATCTTAATAAAGGGTTTCAGCAATAACTACCCAATTTGTGCAGTGACAGAAAACTGGCCTGGTTGGAGATACTGGGGTCATTTGACAGGAGTGACAACCCCATTTCCCATCAACAGGGATATATAGCAATTATGACTAGAATTATTCATGACAGTTTTGGGGCAGATAAGTAAGAAAAAGGCCTTAGCACCTGCTTGAGAAAATAGCTGTGCCATCACTGCCTCCATATTGTCATTTTACCTTCCAAAGCCAACTCCAAAGTTTAACTCCACTGCAATCAAATACTTCCTTTTGAGCAGGACCTAAATACCAGTGTCCGCTCTCTGCCACTCCACCGCAATATTAAAATTAAAAGGGTTAAAACATATCACAAAACCCTGAAGTATCAACCCCAACCACACACTGCCAGACACATGACAGATATTTTAAAGCTCTGTTTAAAGCACTGTACACAATCACCCCAAATACTCAGACTCATCACGCAAGGAGATGGGCTCATTCTGATGCCTCCCTTGAAGCACCCAAAGCTTCAACCTCCCCTTGAAGCTGCCCCTTCTGCCAAAATTCAGTCCTTATGCTGAACAGATGCCAGGATAAAATTATTACTATTAAAATTATTACTACTTACCGAGAAGTTGCCAGCACCACATGTTGGAGGAGTAACAGTGCCAAGCTCAGGGCAGCGATACCCTGCAGGACAAGGGATGCAGTCGGCAGCCACTTTCGCACCATGTTCCATGCGGTAGGTCCCTCTGCAGGAGGAAATGCAACAGAAGGAAGAGTCACAAATGGCAGCGACCATGAAGTTCACAAATGAAGTGACCAAGAAAAGGACAATGCATTCTTAGTCTTTTATATAAAGGACATCTACCACTTCTGGAGCCAAGAAACTGCCTGATTCAGAGAAAAACTTGCTTGGACCACCCAGTAACATGCAAGGTGAAAGGAACCTGCAAACACTTCTGGTGCTGAAAGATATTACTTAAAATCAGAATTGTTCTGAAATGCCACGGAGAAATATTTCTCTTTTGCACCTGTGGGGGTGTCACAGACACACAACTACTGCAGCACGTGTAGTGTACTTACACCGGGCACAGAACTGGCTTGGAGGTCCCACTGGTGCAGAAAGCTCCTGCAGGGCAGACAGAGCAATCTTCCGCTCTGCCGTTCCCCAGCCTGGTGCTGTACGTTCCCGCAGGGCAGGGGTACTGCGTGCCCCTCCATGTGCCTTCCCAAAACAGGAGAGAACCATCCTAATTCTTAATACATCCTTCACAACACAAAGCAGTAAGTCCCCCTGTTCTTCATTGCTATTAAGTATTTACATGAGCTACACGCAAATACTTATTTTTATATATAAAAAAATCACCACTCACAGCTCTGAGAACAACCACCACAAAAAAAATCACCATTTAGCAAATATTGCAGAATCTTTGCAGGAAGTTTCAAATTCAGAATTGTGTTTGTAGCAGTGTCCCGGTTTTGACTATGCATTTTAATTCTTTGGAAATTAAGGGAAAGTATGTTGGTGGCATTATTTTCTCAGTTCAAACTGCATGCATTTGAAGTACTGATTATACAGAACAGACAGTTTGCTGTCCAACTCCACACTAAAATACTTTGGTGCAAAAAAATATTCTGATAAAGTCAGTGTCTGACCTTATCAGACTCCACAAAATTTCCAAATACCAAAATAAACTAAATCTCCTTCGTTCCCGTGAAAAGCTGCCTACCTTGAGGGCAGTAGTGGCCTGAGCTGCACATCCCAGTAGGGATATGGGCTCCTCCCACACAAAACCAGCCTGCAGGGCATGGAAAACACTCCTCTTCTGAGGTCAGGCTTGTCCTATTGCTCCAGGTGCCCGGGGGACACTTGTGCTGCATCGGGTGCTTTGTGCCTGGTGGGCAGTAGTGTCCAACTGGGCAGGGAGTGGGAGGCTTCTGCTTCCCCCCTGTCCCTGTAAACACAAAGACTAATTTAATAACCTAATGGGTAGCACACTGGCTTCACACAATCTTGTTCCCTTGTTCTCTTTTCAGCTCTGCTGGATGACCCTGAGTTAAGTCTTCTCCTCAGTTTGAGCCTTTTCTCTATTTAAAGTGGGATAACAATAATTACTTCCTCTGTTGATGAGAGGCTCTATCACACAACTGGTTACTAAAGCAATTATTCTTCAAGTACCCCACGTAGTGCCCCTGTCCAAAGCTGGCACAGTAAGCTAAAAACTTTGAAGACTGTAAAAACCAAAACCTGGCCATTTCCAGGTCATGAGGTTAAAACAGTAAGCATGGATGGCATAGAGAGAAAACTTCAGAGTAAAATTAAATCACCTTGTCCAGCGGGCACAACCATCTCTGCAGCAACACTAAAGGGCAACATTTTCCCATTGCCCATCATTGTGAAACCTCCCTGACCCGCTCTAGTCCTTACTGGTGGGCTCTGTGATACTGGTTACCACTTTGTCATAAAGCCACCTACCTCTCAGACAGACAAATCCAGCGGGGCACGTTTCACACTGGGACTTATCAAAGAGGTTGAAGTCATTGCCAACCGTTCCTGGAGGACAGGCGTTGGTGGGAAGGTGAGGGCTGGCTGACCCCGCTGGGCACACGTACCTACCAAAACACAGCACGTTGGCTGGGACAAATGTTTTCAGGGAAGAGGGAGACAAACTCTGTGCCCTACCAGAATATTAGGATGATGCCGCAATGGGAAAAAGCTGAAGCACTGGATGCTGTGGCTGACAGCGATGTTACTGACAACCAAGAACACAGAAATATTGAAAATTAAACTCTGTGAATGGACTGGTTGTGTCATACTTTTCTGATCAAAAGAAAAGCGGGTTATTCACCACCATGGGATGTGTGCCCTGGCTTCATTCTTGTCTATTTTAACCACCTATTCTGTGGCAATAGCAGGCAGCAGCACCTTCCACTACAACAGTATGCACTACACTGCTTTACCAGAAACACTGCAATAAAATCTCGACACAGCAGAGGATGCCACCTGCACCTCCCCATGCAGAAACCAGAAACAAAGGAGGTGAAATATATGGACAGACATAAACAGAAGCACAGAAACCAGCCAAGGCTTACCCTGGTAAGCACTCGGCGTCAGGCTGGGCTAAACCAGTCTGAGTACAAGCTCTCCCTGCTGGGCAGGCTCGGCAATCGGTGGCTTCATCCTGTCCTTGGAGAGGATTGTATGTACCTGGCTGGCAAGGGACTGGGTAACTTGCTCCAGCAGGACAAAAATACCCAGCAGGGCACTTCCAACACAATCCAATTCCTAAAGAGAGAGAAGACATTTAAGGTCCCAAAGGGAGCATGACCTACTGACAAAACAGAGGGTCCTACAAAATATGATTCCTTTGCTTTCACCCACACCAAGGAAGTATGAGGGAGGTTCCTTCGTAAGAGCAATAAAGTTACTGCAAAGCCAGAAGGTGGTGGTATTGGATTAGCTGAATGTTACTGTGGTCGAGTGGCTGGTGGAAGCAGTAAAACCATCTGGACTGTGTTCTGAGAAATGAGATACATTTTAAATAAACAAAAACATCAGCCTCAAAACACTCTGATGCAGGTAATTTTAATAAGCACAACGCTTAGGCTTCAGCTGTAAGAGAGCCCAGGGTTTCCACAAAAGCTGAGAGCTTTCCACGTTTGCATTCTGAAAGCAGAGAGAGATAAACTGGTTTCGCAGACCGGAGACATATTCAGTACAAACACACAGATACCTGCTTGAATGACAACCAATTTGAGCTATGATGATCTCTAAAATCCCCTGTGTTAAACAAAAGCTGCTTGCATTGTACCGTAAAGGAACACTAGCAAGATCAATACATAATAAAACAATGATCCCTTACTGGTGTTACCATGTTCAGAAAGTGCATTTCATTACAAAATGTCCCCAAATGTTTAACTTAGCGAGAAGGAAACACAAATTTAGCCCAGGAGTAGTTGCTATCCTCCTGAGTCATGCCTTTCAACAGCACAAAGCAAACAGAGCAATTCAGGGGAAAGGAAAACACTGGCTGCTGCTGATAGCTCCCTGGAGTACTTCCAGGTCGAACCCCTGCTGCCTTCCAAGTGCTTGTCAAGGCAAGGCTCAAGCATACACAAGTACATAGGTGCCTCTGCAGGCTGGAACAGAGCCTTACAGCACCCCCAAAATGACCAGGATTTATTAAAATCTAGGCCGCCCCCTCCACAGATTGAAGAGTAGGTCCAGATTAGGATTCCGCAGGGTGCAAAACAAGTTCAAGGGCCATCTCTCCCTCTGCTTTCCACCCACTTGCTCATTCCCACCCCTCTGGAAAATAAATACCTCATTGTTTCCCCCCTTACATTTACTCCACATGGCACGGATGACACATGTTGAAGCACAAGCTTCAAAAACCTCAGTACGACAAGATTTGAATTTCTCAAAACTATAAAATTCCACAGCTCTGAGCACAGCAACTGAATCAACACACCTGAAGGGGGTTGCAACCTCACGGTGCTGTGGGACTCTTTAAAAATTGCCTTAAGCTGACAAAAGCTTCACGCTGTGGATCTGCACCCCCGGCAAACCCAGGGGGAATGCCATTTGATATCACCCCAATCCACGCCACTTGGCTACGGGGACATAAAATTTCCATTTCTTCCCTGACTTTCTGGAGATGATGCCTCCCTTTGGAGTTCAGATCAGACTTACTAGCGTGGCTGCCTGGATGTTTTACATGAGATCAATCACGACACGGATTTACAGCGTATTATCTACTTTGCAGGACCAGACTAGCCCGTGGATTTGCTGTGCAATGAACGCGATGCAGACAAACTGGGTATCACTGAGGGATAAGCGTGTCACACTTAACACCTTGTAGTGCAGATGGTGGACACAGTTTAATACCATATGATCCATCACCTACCTCACGGTAGCATACTTGAAATATTCTATGGCTTGTCAGAGTTTATTCCTGTATCCCCCGTCTATTTTGCAGCAGGCGTTGTCCTACCTTTGCCAAGTGTTCCTTAGGAGAGCTGACAACATCATTATATAAAGTAGTACAGGCACAGCGTAACAGCTTACATTATTAAACCAAAAGAGTTTTTAAAATCTAATTTACTTTGCAGCTTCTACAGCGTTTGTTCAGGTGCCACTGGCCCTGTCTCTTGAATTTTGCTGTCTTGACGAGATGTGAGGTTTGTTCCTTGCTGCACCGTAGAAATGCATTTCTGGTTTTAATTTCAGAAGTGGGTGGAAAGCAGCAATTTCCTAGACTTGGTTGGTGAGTAAAAAAAATCATTCAATAGTCAAGATGCTTTAGCAGCTGAGTCATTTGCTAGAAAAGAAATGCTCAAACAGAAAAACATATGACTTGATTTGAAGGAGATGATTATTTTCTTAGCACAGGTACCTGTCTGAGGGGAAGAGCCCCGTAGATCTAAAGGGAGACTGAGGAACTGAGCAACCCAGAGCGGCTTCTGCTCCTTGCAGTGCACCTGGTGATTGGTGACACTGGATAAAACATTCTGGACTTGGGCCCAAGTTTACTTTAGCAAATTGAGCTCATTCCCTGAATGTCCCTCTGACTCTATGTTCCCATTTGTACAGCAGTGTTATAGAGAAAGAGGCGGTTTTTATACCATTGTGTGATACACTGAGCTGCTCTGAAATGTTCAAAACCAGGCAGAGCTCACCTCAGCAACACGTGATTGCAGTAGCAAAAAGCCAGTCTCCCTTCCCGTGTCTGAGCAAAGACTTTGTAGCAGAGAAGACTTTAGCAAACCTCTATTATTCTGTCCTTTTAAATTGCAAAATCTAGTCACTTTCAACAGCTTTCCCAATCATTAGTCCTACTGTATGCAAAACAAAGTTCTACTGATTTAGAAAAGCAAACTAAACCAAAAATATTTAGAAGGAAACATCACAGAAATAGACCTGGAAATCTGCAGAAGCCTTGCGCCTACCCCCTTGCATGCATTTCAGAACACTACACGCTGCTTCATCTACTTGGCACTTTAAAAACTCTTAAGAGCAGGGATTCTACAGCTTCTGAAGGCATAAATTCCAATGCTTTTTTACTGTTACAATAAAAGAAGTTTTGCCTAATGTGTAAACTATTTCGTCCAGATTTAAATACTGGACGAAAGGAACACCCAGATTTCATCCAGATTTAAATACTGTATTTATTTACAGTAAATAAGTACTGCAACCGCCAGCCCCTTCTTCATAAGGATGTATTTAACAGTGTGATTTACAGTGAGAATTATTACCCCCACTGTCCAAAATGCAGATCTTTTACGATACAGACCTGGCAAGCACGAGGAGCTGCTGCTGGGTGTCTGAAGTCCCTCTTTGGGCTTGAAACTCCCTGCTGGGCACGGAGGGACTGCAAGGCCATCAGAACAGAAGTGACCTGTGGAAAAGAAAACACGTGGTTCAGATATGACATTTGGGACAACTCAGACTCCGAGTAGAGCGGTGGTGGGTCTCTCAAATGCTGACACGTGTCCGTGATGCAGGGGACAAATGGGAAGCACAAGTATTTGGTGGCTAAATCATATCAGGGTGCATGAACGTTGCACCCTGAAGGTAGACATGAATGTACTCTGATCTGGCTGGGATACAAACCACCTCCAACGTAAAAACAGGAGAACTGACTGTGTCACATGGTACTCGGTCTGAGCTAATACACTCTCCAATTAAAAAGGATTCATTAGCACAAGCTGAAGGCAAATTTGAGGTGGTAGCAGTGTCCTAAAGTAAAGCAAGCATTAAGCACTACACCGAATCCCAGAGCGTATTTAAGCTCAAAGCTGTCAGCAGCGAAAATTGCCCTGCACTGGGGCAAGGGCTACGTGGAGGACGCAGGGGAACCTGCTCCTGAAAAGACATTTTAAGATGTGTAAAGCATTTGAGCTTTCAAAAGGTCACTGCATTAGAGGGACAAAAGATTCTCCTGTGTTTACACTGAGAAAAGACAAGGCTCAAGAAGCACAGGGCAGAAGTCTAGGAGCATCATTTTCTACTAAAGCTAACCAACAATAAAATGAAAAGTTTTGAAACTCAGTAACATTTTCAAACTTCATTCAAGTTTACGCATCATTTTAAGCATTTATGGCAAGTTGTTACCAAAAAAAAAAAAAAAAAAGAAGGGGGTTATGGAGTTTTCCTTTCTTTTTTGGTTTGCTTAATTTTGAATCAACATTTTTCTTGAGATCTAGATTTTCCACAGCATTTCAGTCAGCTCTTGTTTGTTGAAAGGTGCCATTTAAATGATTGACTGTTTTTATATCCAAGAACATGTTCATTTCAGGAATACGAACAAAGCTGCTGTGAAGACTATAATAAATTGCTTGGTTCTGCAATATAAGCAGAGATGCATGGATGTGATCAAGGGAAGAAAACAGCAGGTCACTTATTTAAAAGCAGCACATTACAGATAGCCCAAATTTTTTGTGTTTCGGAAATTTTGACAACATTTGAAAAATAAATTCTCATTCATTTCCTGTCTAAAAAGGTTTCTTCCTGCTGTAAAACTGCACCGGCAAAGATAATACAAGTGTTTAATACATCATGACATTTTTTAATTCAAAACACACAATGAAATTTCAAGATAAATATCCAAATTAGTTTTATTAGTTAGCATCATTAGAGTTAATTGTTCTCTCTTTCTACTCCATTTCTCCTGCTCTCTCCAGGATCATGGGGATTAAAGATCAGCTGAAGTGTTCCTGCTTTAAGGACCACATTCCTCTCTCCAGTTCAATCCAGCATCTTTCACTTAAAATCCTTCTGCCAGTTGTACCATTTAGCAATGAAATGCTCACATCCAGCCAGAATTAATTACTCTTTACAAGTAAGATTTTGTAAAACTTGATTATCAAATGCTTTACTAAACTCCAGATGGGTATTTGAAGAGTGAAAAAAAAAGAAGAAAGA